>JAWDGP010001363.1:257500-330000 GCA_033675545.1 Elysia crispata
TTGTGTTTGGAATTTTCATGTTGTCTCCCCATACATTCCACCATCGGCCCCATGCTTGCTGTCTCTCTCTCTCTCTCTCTCTCTCTCTCTCTCTCTCTCTCTCTCTCTCTCTCTCTCTCTCTCTCTCTCTCTCTCTCTCTCTCTCTCTCTCTCTCTCTCTCTCTCTCTATCTATCTCTCTCTCCCTCCCTCTCTCTCTCCATCTCTCTCCTCTCTCTCTCTCTCCCTCCCTCTCTCTCTATCTATCTATCTCTCCATCTCTCTCTCCCTCTCTCTCTCTCCCTCCCTCTCTTTCTCTCTCCATCTCTCTCCTCTCTCTCTCCCTCCCTCTCTCTCTCTCTCTCTCTCTCTCTCTCTCTCAGTGACCAGAAGAGAATTGCCTCTCGGAGCTCAACCAGACCGTTAGGCTGGGGCCGAGGGGTGGAAAGATGGACCAATTCTGAGACTGACGTTAGTCTGCAAACAGGAACCCCCCCCCCCCAAAAAAAAAGGTTGGTCATGTTGAACATTAAATGTAAGAGACATTGGGTGGAGACGGTGGACCAAACACAAACTGGTGAAATCCTACTGCTAACAAGTTTTTCACCTGTGAAAAATACATTGTAGGTGGGAATTATGGCAAAATGTTTTGTCGAACGTAAAATCAACTCAGGTTCAAAACGATGCAAATCTAGACTTCATTCAGATTCATTACAAGCAAGTCTAGATTTCATTCAGATTCATTTCAATCAAGTCCAGATTTCATTCAGATTCATTACAAGCAAATCTAGACTTCGTTCAGGCTCATTTCAAGCAAGTGTAGACTTTATTTAGGTTAATTACAAGCAAGTCTAGATTTCATTTAGGTTCATTACAAGCAAGTCTAGATTTCATTTAGGTTCATTACAAGCAAGTCCAGATTTCATTCAGACTCATTACAAGCAAATCTAGACTTCATTCAGATTCATTTCAAGCAAGTCCAGATTTCATTCAGATTTATTACAAGCAAGTCTAGACTTCATTCAGATTCATTACAAGCATATCTAATTCAGACTCATTACAAGCAAGTCTAGACTTCGTTCAGATTCATTACAAGCAAGTCTAGACTTCATTCAGATTCATTGCAAACAAGTCAAGATTTCACTCAAGGTCAAGATAAATGAGTCTGGACAAGTACCGGTAAGTTAAGACTTATCTCTAAGTCATGTAAAAAAAGTCTAACTTAAGTGAGGATCAAGACAAGCTTGCCCTTGGCTTAAGGTCCAGACAAACAAAACTAGACTTAACTGATGTTAAAGACAAGTATGACCGAGACCTTAGCAACGAGAAAACAATGAAACGTAATTACATCAAGTCAAGAAGGAAATGCGACGGCAGCTCAGTAGCAGGACTTTGTGACTGTAACTTCATTTTTTTTTTTTTTTTTTTTTTTTTTGTGCGTGTGACACAAAAACAAAAATATCGTATCGTGACAGTAACTGGTAAAGAAAATTAATTTAAACATTTAGATAAAAAAAAAAACCTGGGCTTGGATGTTTTTGGAATCCTGGCAGTCTATTCAGCGGCACGGCCGCGCAAATTGGATAGATTTCCCGGCGAGTGGACTAGAAACGCTCGGCTAGACTCGGGCTGATCCGGCGTCTCTACTTGACGGCCTGTTACAGACAATCTTAATGTCTACAGCCCAGTGGTCATCAGTTAGCCGCTAGTGTCGGACCTGGGACAGCCACACACATCTGCACATCTCTCTCTCTCTCTCTCTCTCTCTCTCTCTCTCTCTCTCTCTCTCTCTCTCTCTCTCTCTCTCTCTCTCTCTCTCTCTCTCTCTCTCTCTCTCTCTCTCTCTCTCCCACCCCTCTCACTTTCAAACTTTCATATAGCACCTCCTATAGTTTGTTTCATGACATGCGCGAGAACAAAAGGCGATACGGCAGTTTCAGTGACCCCTGCGCGGACGTCGTGAAGAAAGTTTTGAAACAACCAACAGCTCGATAGAAACTTCGCGCAACGCTCCGAGGGTTCGTAAATAAACAAATATGCAAAATGTCGAGCCCAAATATAAGCCTATCAAGAATGCAGCTTTACAACAAGTCTTTCTCGCCCGACCACTAATAGCAAAATAAACAGAAATATATACTAGCATAGGGGCAGCTAAGTCATTGAAAAGGATTTTCTGCAAACAGACAAGAAAATAATCAGTATGAATTGAGCAAAGCTTAGAAGTTTTTCTTTTTAATTAAAAGAAATTTTTTTAAAAAAAATTGTTTTTTTTACAATTTAGATTGACGAAATTAATTTATGATTTAGTTGTTGTTTTGTTCTTCTTGATGTCATTATTACTATTACTATAGCTATTATTATTATTATTATTATTATTATTATTATTATTATTATTATTATTATTATTATTATTATTATTATTATTATTATTATTATTATTATTATCATTATTATTATCATTGTTGTTGTTGTTGTTGTTGTTGTTGTTGTTTTCCAATGGTTTTATGAGATTTGGTCTTACCGTATTGTTAAGGACAACAATTTGACACCTCACATATTTTTCTTCCGCAAAAAAACATAATCACAGAAAAAAATCGTTCCGTTTTACGAGTATGTTATAAAACATAGTTTTAACACTGGAGCTATGATAGCAAACTGTCTCCAGAAGGAAAACACACATCTCCATCCCTACTTGATACTCTCACAAACTTAGGCACTGTAGATGGAGAGAAAAGGTTTTGCTAGATGCACCCGAGCAGATTTAAAACTAGAATGGGGACATTTTAAACTAGAATGGGGACATACAATGTACGACACGTGGTCCAGATAAAGCGAAAGGAAATAATAAATTGTGCGGAAAAATAAGCGGAAGTGAAAGTCGAGAGAAAATTAGATTTTTTATGCTTAACAAACAGGGTGTTTGTTGGTACTGCTGCGTGTCTTGAGAGCATCTCTAGATGTGTCTGATACTGTAGCAGGACATGGGGCGATTAGCTGGAATCTGTTTATTTTTCTTCCCTTCCTCCTCCCTCTTACCTATCATAACTTTTCCGCCATTTTTCCTGACCCTCATATCTTTCTCTCTTATTTACTGTCTTAGGCCTTGCTTTCGGGAGCGTCTGTGGCTGTTGGGTTGGAGCGGCCGCCATGATAATCGCCGGGCCTTGCTCCGTAGGTTCGTGCCCCGCATAGGGGGCTCATCTCTTCAGTGCTGCCTTCCGTGATGAAGGCGCAAGCTCGATATGTAAAACAGCTTGAGATAACGGGCTAAGCACAAATTCTTCTTTCACTCAATTTTCCTCGCCTTCTCCTTCCTCAATGACTGCTTTTTTCTCCTCTTCCCAATGCCCTCTCTTCTTTTAGTATCCTCCATGAAATTTTCAATAAATAACGAAATATTGATGAGAAAAAGGTATAAAAAGTGCGCAATGTTAACGCCAAAAAGAGATAAATCATGGAGAAGCAATCTCTAGGTCTCGCTTGCTGGGACTCGAAAAAAAAATTATATTTTATACAGCAGCAAGTGTCCATAGAGAAGGTCGCATGTCCAAATATTGTCTGCAAACCGTTTCGACCAGGGGCCGCCGTAGTGTCTTCCTCGTTAAGGCCAACCGGCGAGTTTCACGCCAGGTTTTCACGCTCCACTGGCTATCGACCTCAATCACTCTATCTGACAACTTGAGCGAGGGGAGAGAGAGAGAGAGAGAGAGAGAGAGAGAGAGAGAGAGAGAGAGAGAGAGAGAGAGAGAGTCTCCACATGACGGACACCCCAACGTTAACAAGACGCACTGATCCAACCCATTAAAGGGAGGTAATCACACGTGGTTTGATGTCCAACTAAGGGGAACAACTTCCTGGCGATGCTGTCTCACAGAAATAGCTTGAGGAGGGTTGGATCCTTTCCTGTCTCAGGAGACAGCCATGATTTACAGGCAACATATACTATTCGGAATGATGATGGAAATGATGAACTACCATAAATACATATCTCTATCTCCCTCTCACACACACACACACTTCTGTCTCTGTCTGTCTGTCTGTCTCTCTCTCTCTCTCACACATACACACACACATACTTTGACTCTGTCTGTCTCTCTCACACACACACACACACACATACTTTGTCTCTCTCTCTGTCTCCCACACATACACACACACATACTTTGTCTCTGTCTCTCTCTCACACACACGCACATACTTTGTCTCTGTCTCCCACACATACACACACATACTTTGTCTCTGTCTCTCTCTCACACACACACACACATACTTTGTCTCTGTCTCTCTCTGTCTCCCACACATACACACACACATACTTTGTCTCTGTCGCTCTCTCACACACACACATACTTTGTCTCTGTCTCTCTCTCTCTCTCTGTCTCCCACACATACACACACACATACTTTGTCTCTGTCCGTCTCTCTCTCACACACACACATACTTTGTCCCTGTCTCTCTGTCTCTCTCACACACACACACATACTTTGTCTCTCTCTCTCTGTCTCCCACACACACACACACACATACTTTGTCTCTCTCTCGGTCTCCCACACATACACACACATACTTTGTCTATGTCTCTCTCTCACACACACACATACACTGTCCCTGTCTGCCTGTCTCTCTCTCTTTCTCGCTCACACTCAGTCACTGTCTCTTACTTTCTCCCTCTCTGTCTCTTCCACTCTCTCTTTCTTCTCTTCTGCTCTATCTTCTCTTAGGCCATCCATTTTATTTGATTCATAGCAATAAAAAGCGGATAATAAAAAGGAAATACGACCATATCTAGGAAAAACCAGCTAGAGCAAAAGAATTTGAAATTTTCACTTCAGGCACTCTAACCAAAGAAAAAACAAATTATAAAAAAAAAAATTTAGACCATGGGAAAAAAAGTGGACATTGTCTTGTCTGGATCCGAAAATGAGAGAGAGAGAGAGAGAGAGAGAGAGAGAGAGAGAGAGAGAGAGAGAGAGAGAGAGAGAGAGAGAAAGTGAGTGAGTGAGAGAGACAGAGAGTGAGAGAGAGGTAAAGAGTAACAGAGAGACAGACTGACAGACTTTGAGGGAGAGAAAAAAATACAGAATGAATGGATCATGATTATAACACTAATAATGATGAAGATGATGATAATGATAGAGTAAAGAAATAATTGTCACAGAACTGGAATGGGATCTGTATTAATATAAAGCTAAATGTTTTGATGTGTGTGTGTTTTAAAAAATCTCACTCGCTTTGAACCTAAATATCTCAACTCTTTGTCCTGTACTCTTGGTTAACTAAGGGCTACAAACCACAAGGAAATGGAAATAACATATTTTATAAAAAAGATAACAAGCGCAGCTCGAATGAACGTCTCATCTCATCAGAAGATTCGGCAGAGAAACAGAATCACGGAGACGGAGATGGTTAGGGTTCTCAGGCGATATCTGATCTGATGATTAAGTTTATCACAGAAACCAGGAGGTCCACAGGGTAAACTAGCAAACAAAGCATGCGACCTTGAGCGTTGACGCAATAGAGAAGGTTTCCCCTCAAGTTTTTAAATACACAACCAACAAAAAGAAAGAAAAAAAGTGTTGGGCCATGGTATGATTGGTATCCGGAAAAAAAAAAAAGAAATAAAGAAGAATGTGGCGTATTACTGGTGTGATTGGTTGCTGGGCGTGAGGGGAAGAATACCCTAGAGGGGAGAGAGGCTTCTCACAGTCACACCAGGGGCCGCGATCTATCTTCTTGTTCCATTTTGTGATGTATTGATTTTCTTTCTTCTTACTCCTTCAGTTTGAGGAAACAACTTCCCCCGGGGTCTTAGGTCCTTGCCGATTTTAGAGCGAACGATTTAATATTGCGCGGATGTAAATGATCCAAAGAGAAAGAGTTATGAAGAAGACGGTTTGATTTTGATTTGCCTCCAACCAGACTCGCAGAGCTGAAGATACGCCTCGCTTTGCTCCAGCCCGGGATCTTCGGGGTCTCGCAGGACAAGCTAAGCTAAGGGACGTGCGCTTTTTGATGAGTTGGTTGTTTTTTCAACTCTTTCATTTTATTGGAAATCACTGGAAGACAAACTGAGAACAAAAAGAATAAATTTTTAAAGGCAAAAACATAAGTTCCTGAGATGAAGTTTACTAACGTTGTAAACTAATACCACTCAGGACAAGCGCCTGACCTGAATCCGGGATGATAATATAATCGTTGGAGAAGTAAAGACATAAAAAGCTTTAATATATTGGTCTTTTTACATTGTATTCTAATGATTGTTTTTTCATGTCCATCACTTTAGGAGACAGTGAAAGTAAGGGGCGGCAAAGTATGCTTAAGTCTTAACAGAAAACGATACCAGTGTTGCAATATGGCAAATCTGAAAGCCGTAAACAAACATACTGGACAATGCGACCAAGAGACCCGAATATAAAAACAAGTAAAGAAGACTTGCAACTCTTTAATTGATAGCTTGGGTTCAACCCCAAACCCAATGACCTCACAGGCAAAGATACACAATCTAGTAGTTTTGGGAGAGACAACGAAGAGGAAGATTGAACCACCTGATGCGGGTCAAAAGTCCGAGACGGGATGGCATCTGACAAGATTCTAATTACCACCATTAGCCGTAATCTGACTATGCTCAGGTCTGGATTCTTACTCTGACAAACAATAATCTAAATACCACAAAAAGAGATTGCCTCACTATGCTCATGGCTAGATCCTAAGAAGCAACAAATGAGCTGATATATCTCATCATATTCATATCTGGGTTCCAAAACTGGCAGCAAGATTCTAACTACCACCAATAGATGTGGTCTTACTATGTTCATGTCTGGATTCTAAAACTGACAAGATTCTAATTACCACCATAAGAGATGACCTCTTTATATTTATGTCTGAGTTTTAGAACCCAAAACACGATTCTATTTACCACCATAAAAGAAAACATAATCACTGTGTTCATGTCTGGATTCTAAAACTAATAATATTCCAAGTCCCAACCATGAGAGATGATATCACTGTGTTCATGTCTGGATTCTAAAACTAATAATATTCCAAGTCACAACCATGAGAGATGATATCACTGTGTTCATGTCTGGATTCTAAAACTAATAATATTCCAAGTCCCAACCATGAGAGATGATATCACTGTGTTCATGTCTGGATTCTAAAACTAACAATATTCCAAGTCCCAACCATGAGAGATGATATCACTGTGTTCATGTCTGGATTCTAAAACTAATAATATTCCAAGTCACAACCATGAGAGATGATATCACTGTGTTCATGTCTGGATTCTAAAACTAATAATATTCCAAGTCACAACCATGAGAGATGATATCACTGTGTTCATGTCTGGATTCTAAAACTAATAATATTCCAAGTCACAACCATGAGAGATGATATCACTGTGTTCATGTCTGGATTCTAAAACTAATAATATTCCAAGTCACAACCATGAGAGATGATATCACTGTGTTCATGTCTGGATTCTAAAACTAATAATATTCCAAGTCACAACCATGAGAGATGATATCACTGTGTTCATGTCTGGATTCTAAAACTAATAATATTCCAAGTCACAACCATGAGAGATGATATCACTGTGTTCATGTCTGGATTCTAAAACTAATAATATTCCAAGTCACAACCATGAGAGATGATATCACTGTGTTCATGTCTGGATTCTAAAACTAATAATATTCCAAGTCACAACCATGAGAGATGATATCACTGTGTTCATGTCTGGATTCTAAAACTAATAATATTCCAAGTCACAACCATGAGAGATGATATCACTGTGTTCATGTCTGGATTCTAAAACTAATAATATTCCAAGTCACAACCATGAGAGATGATATCACTGTGTTCATGTCTGGATTCTAAAACTAATAATATTCCAAGTCACAACCATGAGAGATGATATCACTGTGTTCATGTCTGGATTCTAAAACTAATAATATTCCAAGTCACAACCATGAGAGATGATATCACTGTGTTCATGTCTGGATTCTAAAACTAATAATATTCCAAGTCACAACCATGAGAGATGATATCACTGTGTTCATGTCTGGATTCTAAAACTAATAATATTCCAAGTCACAACCATGAGAGATGATATCACTGTGTTCATGTCTGGATTCTAAAACTAACAATATTCCAAGTCACAACCATGAGAGATGATATCACTGTGTTCATGTCTGGATTCTAAAACTAATAATATTCCAAGTCCCAACCATGAGAGATGATATCACTGTGTTCAAGTCTGGATTCTAAAACTAACAAGATGTCTGCACCTCTATCGCTTCAGGGTTAGTGAGGCTCAGATCGAGGGCCCTCTGACTGAGTGTTGATCCCCACTTCAGACGGGTCGGAATCATTCTTGAGAGCAATTTTTTTTTTTAAATGGAATAAAAAAGAAAGTGACAACAGAACTCAAAAAGTTTAAAGTTTCTGACATGGCAAAAAAGTATTTGCATTTTTTAAATCGCCTTAAGGGCAGCTTAAAAATGATGATTTTCTATGCGTGAGCTTGGCATCATGATGAACCAGATTTTAAACCAGGTCATGTGACGACGGTACATGAAATCCTCCAAACCACAGACAAGAATGCGCTCATTGAGATGTGGAAACTTACAAAACCGACAGGCACTGGTTTCAAACATCGGTCAACTTTGATCAAGGGGGGAAAAAGAGGGAACTCAATTAATGAACGCGTAGTTGAGTCTGATCCACACGGTGAAAGCTTTGAAAAACTGAAGTTTTCTGCAGGGCTGTGGTAGTGAAGCTCTTTGTAAAGAGGATTACTTGCCCTGAGACATGGTACACATGGGTTTTGCATTAGAGTTGTAGTTATGAGAGAATGTGAGTGACAGATGATGTGAGAACGGGAGAGAATGAGAGAGGGAGTAGGGGAGAGAAAAAGGAAGAAAGACATTGAAAGAAGATAGAGATGGTGAGTAAGAAAGATGGGCAGAAAGAGGACAGAACGAAATCTATCTGTTTTCCCTCACATCTATCTCTGTATTTCGATCTTCTTATCAGTTCTCTCTCTCTCTCTCTCTCTCTCTCTCTCTCTCTCTCTCTCTCTCTCTCTCTCTCTCTCTCTCTCTCTCTCTCTCTCTCTCTCTCTTTCTCTCTCTCCCTCTCCCTCACCCTCTCCCTCCCTCTCTCCGCAACAGGCAGTTTTGTCGGTTAAAAATAGGGGACGATTAATTCAGGATGTCATAAACTCGGAATCATAAATGTCGACAACGGGCGGAATTATGTCATAAACTCGGAATCATAAATGTCGACAACGGGCGGAATTATTCAAATGGCGAGCTCGAATCAACCCTTCTCCCTGGCTTGATGGCAGACACGTTCCCCCCTCTCCCCCCGCGATCGCTTTCAAATATCGGACACAGAGAGACAGACAGAGAGAGAAAGGGAGGGGAGGATAGACAAGGGGGTGGGGGAAAGAGAAAGAGAAGGAGAGAGAGAGAGAGAGAGAGAGAGAGAGAGAGAGAGAGAGAGAGAGAGAGAGAGAGAGAGAGAGAGAGACTGCCAAATTAGTTATGTAGTCCAGTGGCCGACATAATAACGATAAAGAAAAGAAAACCAGCACTCTATTTGCGAACTACTAGTTTATTGCCTTTCCAGAATTATTATCAGGAGAGGAAGCCCACTAAGACGCCGCCGCTCCAATACTGCTCCAATAAATCTCTCCATACTTCAATTAATGCGAGTGTTGTCCCGTGTTCTAACGGTCTCTCTCCCCGCGGTTTTTACCACTAACCACTAGATCTACGCTTCCCAACAGTTTGGGTTTTTCTACACTTTTAGACCCGAGATCCCCGATGGCGTGAGGTTTGAAGTACCGCTGCGACATTGCTTGGTGAAGTGGGATCAGAGCGGTCCCCTCACATTACTCTATAATTATGTTGGATTTTTTTATAAACCAGTTTAGATTCCAAGCAGCGGTTCTTTAAATTGTCGATCAGTACTTGTGTATCACCTCCCTTATTGTGGACACAAAATTCATATACCTTTCAAATATTTTCTCTTTTTAATCAATTTCAAGGAATGAAAAAAATGGGAAAAATTATTCAAATGTTCCATTTGTCTTAGAATGATTGACGGTTTAATCCCTCATTTTCTCTCTCTCAAACACGACCATTCTGCAGCTCTCATTCAGGGCAGATCTTTTGAAGTGGGCTTCCAAAATATCCCTCTACCGGGGACAGCGCTCTTTATGCACCCGAAAGAGCCGTTGGTTGCGCCTCACGTCTCATCATCAAAACACGTTTGAAAAAAAAAAAAATGGGGGGGGGGGGGGGTGTTAGTCATAAGTAGTGGCATTCAGAAAGAAGAAATGAAACACGATCGCTTGCATAGATAGACTGCATCTGTGGCTGGTTTGCCTCGGGCAGAGGCGAACCGGAGCTAAGAGAAGCTCTTGGTTTAGAGTGGTTTGGAGGGTGAAGCATGGCTAGAATCAAAGAGAAACCAACACTTGTGTTTAAGATGACCATAATCAAAGAGAAGTCAACTCTTGTGTTTGATCCTTGTGTCTAAGAATGACCAGAATCAAAAAGACACCAACACTTGTGTTTGACCCCTGTATCTAAGAATGGCCATAATCAAAGAGGAACGAACACTTATGTTTGACCCCTGTATCTAAGAATGGCCAGAATCAAAGACAAACCATCATTTGTGTTTAACCCTTGTGTCTAAGAATGACCAGAATCAAAGAGACACCATCACTTGTGGCTGATCCTTATGTCTAAGAATGGCCAGAATAAAAGAGACACCATCACTTGTGTCTGATCCTTGTGTCTAAGAATGGCCAGAATCAAAGAGACACCAACACTTGTGTTTGACCCCTGTATCTAAGAATGGCTAGAATCAAAGAGGAACGAACACTTATGTTTGACCCTTGTGTCTAAAAATGACCAGAATCAAAGAGACACCATCACTTGTGTCTGATCCTTGTGTCTGAAAATGGCCAGACTCAAAATGACACCATCACTTGTGTTTGACCCCTGTATCTAAGAATGGCAAGAATCAAAGAGGAACGAACACTTTTGTTTGACCCTTGTGTCTGGGAATGGTCAGAATCAAAGAGAAATCATCACTTGTGTTTGACACTTGTGTGTAAGAATAGCCAGAATCAAAGAGAAACCAACATTTGTGTTTGACCCCTGTGTGTAAGAATGGCCAGAATCAAAGAGGAACGAACACTTTTGTTTGACCCTTGTGTCTGGGAATGGCCAGAATCAAAGAGAAACCAACATCTGTGTTTGATCCTTGAGTCTGAGAATGGCCAGAATCAAAGAGAAACCAACACTTTTGTTTGATCCTTGTGTCTTAGAATGCTGGAAACATGGAGGATCTAAGAACAATTTCTAAACAAGAAGGGAGGAAGAGAGCCAAGACCCACGGAGGTCAGGTTTACCCTCGCCGAATCGACTTCATTACTATTGAGATTATGCTGTTGGCTCGATTTGAGTTTCCGACGGTCAATTTCGCAGAATCCCTTCCAATTTCCTTAATGAGAGTGGACGGTGGGTGGTTCAGGCTCGAGGTGTTGACGTATGAACGGACTCTGCTACATAATTAAGCAGAGCGCCTCAGGGCCAGTGAGAGACGACTCGGGGCGGCCTCTATAGCATGGTGTCTCTAGCTCAAAACACCAAGCAGCACTTGGCCAGCGATGCTCCAGCGAGAATCGACGAGGATGGAGATCTTTTTTATGGCATTCAATTTCAATAACCACATGGGAGCCGGAGCTAATGAGAATCTTAAAACAAAATCAAACAAAAAGGAAATGGAACATAAAATGGGAGAGAGATGACATTAGCCAGCTAATATCCGGTCTCTTCACCAGTCGGAGTATTCAACCCACAGAGACGATGGGTTTTTTTTTTTTTTTTTTTTTGGGGGGGGGGGGGGGGGGGGGGGGAGGCATGGGAGGGTATGGAAATGTGGTTACAGTCTACATAGCTAAGTGTTGCAACGCCATACGATAGTAGCGCGTCTTATTTTTTTTTTACTGTCCCCTAAGTTTTAGAAACGCAATGGCATGACAGAGTTTAGAGAATACAGAGGAAAGGACAAATGAAACCAGTGAGAGTGAACGCAGGTCTGTAACGTCACTCTGTCTGTTAGCGACTCGTTGCTGTCATCTCCTGGTTTGTGTAGAAGTAACATTAGCACATACTAGGTTTTTTTTTTTTTTTTTTTTGTTTGTTTTTTTTTTTTTTTTTTTTTTTTTTTGGGGGGGGGGGGGGGGGGTATTTTTGGTTTCAGAAAGTTTGTCAATATGCTCCAAGATTTGTAATCACACTGGTAAGGGCATTTGGTCTTTCATTTCCTGGTTGATGGCATAAGAACCTCCAGTGATATAAATTGTTTTCTATCTGGAGCAGACACGAGACCTTTGAACTTTGAGGGTGGACAGCGAGAATTTTCGGTCTGATTGTGGTCATCTTCTGTGGAGAGATGCACAACTTTCTCCTTGGGTCTTTCTTTGATCTGCTCTAAATTGGTCACTTGGGATTTACAGAAATACAAGCGATTTCTCTGGTGACTCCCACAAGTAGTTGTGAAAGTGAAGAGAGAGGTTGATATTGATCCGCAATGGAGAGATAGAGAGAAAAATTGCCAATGATTTACGAATTAAACAAATATCAGTTCAAGGATAAAGAGAAATATTTACCCACAAGCGTATTGTTGAGATAGATAGAAAGGCAAAGAATAATTTGCAAAAATAACGAAAAATAGATTTTGAGAGATAAGACAGCTTACGAATGGCCCTCACACTTATTAGCAGACATAAATGTAAACATTATTCTTGATGACTCAATGACGTCGTTCTAGAGGTTGAGAGAAGGGTATCTAAAGGCCTCAATAAATTTTTTTAGGGCCCCATACCTTTGATGATGTAGAGATGAGACAAATGTTTCTTATGAGTTAACGAATGTCTGACGAGAGAACGACGAACGTTCAGATGATTCAAAGAGCACACCCAAAAACACAGACAGAGAGGCAGATAAAGATAGAAAGATCGATCGTGAGAGAAAGGTATATGAAGGTACAGAGAGACAGACACTAAGTTAAAACGATCGAGCCAGACCGACGCTACAAGCGATATCTGTAGTAACTTCCCTGAAAACACTTTGCGATCAAAACCTCGCACTCATCTCACACTCATCGCACACTCACACAGCCTTACACGATACATCTAGAGCATCCATCGAATTCTCTTCCGCCAGCTCCAGATGCCAGACCGGGCGTTTAATTAAAATATATTGTGGTGATAGATAGCAGCATAGCGAGGATGTATGAACGGGGCATGAAGCGAGGGCCCCGGTTTGGATTTCGAGTAATGGTTGGAATCAGGATTAAATCGAGATCTGGTCATCGGCTTTCTTGGCTGTTTGAATAATTCATGGTGGCTTTCAAAGACGTGTTGAGGCCAGAAAAACAAGAAATTACAATCGAGAGAAAAACCGGGTTGGAGTGGGGTTGGGGAGGCTGATCTCAAGTCAAAGAGGGTACTACATGGATAATGACTGAAGAAACAAAAACCCTCGCAGCTTACATTGATCTATAGAAATTTGGGTAGCAAGGTGGATACACAAAAGATAGATTCACTGGGTATTAGCAGACAGAAAAGAGATACAGATAGCAATCAAGATAGATTGAAAGATAGAGACCGACAGATAGTAAGATTCATGGAAAGATAGACGTGTATATGGCTAGATACATAGGTAGATATATAGATAGGTAGATTGACAGACAGGGGGATAGATAGATAGAAAGATAGACAGGCACACAGAGAGAAAGACAGACATATAGACAGATAGACAGGCAGACAGATAAAGAGATAGGCAGATAGACAGATAGATACAGACAGATCGGCAGATAGACACATAGACAGAAAAGCAGATCGATAGATAGATAAACAGACAGACAGATAGATAGACAGGCAGACTGATAGATTGATAAATAGACAGATAGATAGATAGATAGATGTAAAAGGTAATTTCTGGAGTTTTGAGCCTCCTACTTCAAAGCTATGAACCATTCTACTAACTTTTGCGTTTTCGTACCGTTTTTTTTTTTTTTATCTCGCTGTCTGTTGATGTTGTTGTTGGTGTTGTTGTTGTTGTTGCTGCTGTTGTTGTTTTGCGCAATATTCTCGTTATTTGTTGAGCACTTTATTCAACGTGTTATTGCAACTACACTTTAATATATAAATAGATCGGCTGACAGGCAGATAAAGGAACAACTACAACATGATAAATACTTGGATATACTAATTCATACAGATAGATAAATCAAACATAAATGAAGAAAGATAAGCAGCTAGACTAATTGATGGAATGACTGTATAAAGTTCGATAGATAGAGAGAAACTGCATATACAGAAGATACAAAATTTATTATATTTTTTTTTCTTCTCTGGTGTACGTATACGCAACATGGTACGTTTAAAGCTTTTCTGACACAGGACTCTTGCAAACCTAAGGTTGGATCCCAATATCTCCTGATAGGAGGGGTGGGTCTCTAGTAATACATCTACCGGTGCTCCGTGTAGATAGATATGAAGAGATAGATGTGGGTAAGTCGGTAGGTAGGCAGGTACGTGGATATACAGATAGATAGATAGATCATTATGAAAGTAGGTGGATAATTTAATTGTAGTATCGAATAAATAGATAAATAAGATAATGGACATATGTGTATATTGAGTTTTAGATTAGGCAAATACTTAATAAGACAAATGAAAGAGGATAAAAAAAAATGTTGCCTAAAGAAAAGCACCAAAGTGGAGAAAATAGAAATCTCGGCCTGTAGTGAAGTAATTCCAGATTGGTTGATCCAGGTGTACAGCGACATGATTGGTGCCTATATCAGCAGTCGATAGAGAATGGAGAGGGCGGTGGAGATTGAGATTATGGGTGGATAAGAGGAGATGAGTCTCAACCTGTGTATCTCCCTAGAGCGAGGTGAGTGTTAGGTCTAGTGCTGCTAACTGCTGGATTGGGAATCACGACGCTTCTCGCCTTCTGTCGTACAGGCGGCCACTCACTGACTACCTAGTTCTTAGCATTGTACTTAGAAACTCCACTGGACAAGGGGAAGGAACAGGCGGGAGAGAAAGATATAAGCAACAAAAAGAAATGAAAGGAGAAATCTACCTTAGAGAAAAGGTACAAGTTTGAAGCAAAACAATGTTGAAGATGAGGAAGAGGGAAAAAAAAAGAAGTTCCCAGTAAAAGGAAACAAGAAAATCTGAAGAGAACCTATGCTCACCACTCTGACTTGTAATAAAGTACAACATGGTAAACTCTAAAAGATCCGTATTGATTTTCCGCCCTGGACTTTGTCTAGGACTTCCTGCTATGTTGAGAGACGAGCTCCTGCTGCAGCTCTGACATATTGATGTAAACGACAAATGTTTATTATACTAACACAAGAGACGGCCCTCGCTTCTATAGATTCTTTCATGCTGCAACACACTGAAGTTTGTTTGGAAAATTCTTTCATGCACCAACTCAGAGAGGTTTGTTTGGATAATCATCAATGCCTTTTACGCTCTTACTATTTCCAAACCTCAAAAAAAATTATGATAATTGAATGCTGGTTATTTTTTCTTACTTTCCACTTAAACACAAAGGAAGAATTGTTTGGAAAATCAATCTTTTCGTGAAAAATTAGAAACATGACATTTTGCTGGACTGTGTGCAAGACATACGTTGAATTCCTTTACCAAGACAAAGAAGAATAAAGAAGTTGATGAGTACGCACTTCCATCAATGGAAAGGAATAAACCTATTTAACCGATGCAGAATCAATTTTCTAGGTAGCGATAAAGTTGGTGCTTCCAGATATATTTAAAGATAAACAAGCATTAAGAGAGTTTCACAAGCACATGATTTTTTTTTCATAACTCAAATTGTAAAGTGGCCAATGGCAATGAAATAAATAGATGTTCCAACTGTATGTGAAGCACTCTGTCATTTATTTCAACATGTATTAATTGAAAATCCTGGGTAAAAAAGTTTGATTTTGTCTGTAAAGCGAAGTTAATTATCCCATGGATATTTCTCAGTCATCGATAGCCAACTTAGATTTAGATTTATTCACAGTCAAAAGAAACCTAATTTATATCTTAACCTATACACTCAAATAAAAGAAAACATTCAGATGTCTGTTTATTTTTTCTAATGCCTATCCTATACCCTAGACAGAGCAAAGTGCCTCAATTTTTTATAGGGTACTCACTTTTTGAGCGCATTTTCTCCAGGAGCTCCACTTTCTCTTTGAGAGACTTGGCCACAGTGTAGGCCCTTAGACTTAGCTGAAGCCTGTCAAAATGTAACAAATGTGAAAATGTTAAATCACAGTACAGTCTTCATACAAGAAATTTAGAGACGTGTTTTTCTGAATAATCAATGTTCTGAATCCATTCATGAATTGTACAAGTAATAAGTTTAACTGCAACGTCAAAGGTTGTGATTTCTCAATGTTTCAATTTCTTGAATATCCAGACTGCCCTGACAATAGTCTTAATAAATAGCTCTGTTAGATCAATTACACAATTATTGGTCATTGGACTAAAGTGCTGAACTGGAGATTACCATGTACCAGAGCTTACCTTTGAATAAGTTTTCCTGCTTCAGACAGAGCGGCCTCTACTCTCTGTTCATTCGCTGCAATGTATAGCTCTGTTTTTAACTCAACCCTTGCTCTCTTTGTTGCTAGAGGGTTTTGATTCAAATCCCATGCTTGCCCAGTAATCAACGAAGAAGCTAAAAAGGAGAGTTTTTACAATAAGGGTTAGCTGAAAGTATTTTTGTGTTCCATATTTGTTTTGGCTTTAAACCCAAAAAAATTAGATGACTGCCTAGAACTGACAGGCATTGCCTATGATCAAGTGAATAACTGAATCGGGCATCGCTTCCATATGGGACAAATCATTTTGAAACTGTTAAAACATGCTGCCCTTGTACCTCTTGAAAAGTTTCACTATTGAATCCAATCCCACTATTTACCAGTCCTAGCTAATTTACAGAAGAATGGTCTTGGTTTTTTTCTATCCATTCAGAGAAAGATTAACTACATGAAGAGATTAGCATAATCTTTTTTCAATGTCAAGGAAGTATAGGTAGCAATTAACATGTGGGTCTTGTCTTCACTTTTAACTTGATAAAAATTTGTCACTAAGTTTTTAGCTGTAGAGCTAAATGTACCATAGAGGTAATTTTGGAATCGGATATTTTTTCTCCTTCCTTAATTTAACTGGCAGAATTTCCAAACTACTCATTATGTACGTCAAAATGAAAATTTTTTTATAATAAGTGAAACAAAAGTTTGCCCCTGAGGCACAGGGTGCAATATGTAGCCATGCATGGCAGTAATTCATACACTGCAGTGATACATAGCAGAAATTCTATGATAATTAGAAGGGGGAAAAAAATGTTTAGAGAAGTCGAGAGATCCTCTTGGAATGATCAGGCCAGGTAAAGATTAGATATTGACACAGGGGAGGGGGGAACTTTCCCACTTGAATAATTCATGGTGAGTGTTGAAGCCTCCTTGAAAGGATCAAGACAAGATATCATGTCAGGCCAGGTGGGTTTTTAACCCTACAAGCGCCATTTATGAAGGTGTGTGGTGTCAGGGTAATTTGAGAGCGATGAAAACAATCTGTGTAAATCCACTTTCAAATGTTCAAACAATGAAGTTTTACTTTGTTTTCAAAGAAAATCTTCTTGAAGGAAAAAGATAATCAATTTATGAAAGAGTGTATTTTGTCACTGAAACAGCCAAAAAGTGGCCGACTTAACACAACACCACAGAAGTGTACTAACCGCTGATCTAATTGGCCGTTAATCCTTGGAGGTTAAGATCAGAGCTAGATCTCATAATTATATTTGTATGTAAAAGTTTATTAAGAGCTCCTTCTTCGTTAAAAAAAAAAAAAAAGAAATTGAACAAAACAAACAGTAGCCAACCTTGCTTTGAAGAACCAAATGCTGCAGCCAGAGAAGATTTCAGTCTAGGCCAGATGTCTCCGTGAAACACAAGCTTCAAGCATCCTGCAGTCAGGGTTCTGGCTGACTCATACCCTTGTAGAGCCAGTTCTGATTTATCCTCTGTCCGACCATGATCAGTTGTGTCCACATCCATACGACAGTCTGCTGCCCCTGGGACAGAGATGGCTGCTGTTCCAGTCACTCCTTCCTTAATAATGCGGCTCAGGGGAGCGTGTAGAGACTCCAGCCAGTCAAGGCTGAGCTGCCAGCTCCGCTCAGACTGCACCGAGGCATAGATCAGTGCTGCTGTCTGAAGGCGTGTTGCCCACAGTAGTGGATCATGTCTTGCTTGGCTGTTATATAAGATAAAAATAATTCAGCCCCAGAATTTGCTTCAGTGATGATAAAATAGACAATAATTGAAACCTTTTTTAGTTAGAGGCATAAAATTGAAATAGTAACAACTTCAAGTTTTTTTTATTTTTTTTTTTTACTTTCACACAATTTTTATCAAATAAATAACAATCTCAATTTTTTTTTCAAATGATTAAAAAAAAAATTCTGTTCTTTTCCAGAAGCAAACTTTAATAGACACACTACCGATTTTGTTACTTTATTCAACAACATGTATTATACACCAACTGAGATTGCAAGAATGAAGCTTTGCTATCTCTCAATTGATGTTTGATAGTCTGAGGTGAATATAATTGTTTTAACTCTCAGAACATACCTCAGTCACATGAAACTGCCTATTTAGAGTACCTAAATCAAATATAACAAAATTCACCTTGACTGGATTTCTTTGACAAGTGTCAGCAAAAGCTTCCCCTCCTCCTTGACCATAGTAAGCTGGTCGGTGTCTTCTGGCCACAGCCTGGTCAAGCTCATCCAATCTGTGTCTGCGGAGCTACCACCAGGGGGAAGTCTCAACAAGTGATTACTGACCAGAGCTTTCGTGTCCTGAATCCAAAATACAGTAAAACATCAGCCTATAAACAAGGGTACACATATTTATATACTAGATGATTAATTCTTAGAAAAACATAATTTTGCTAAACATGTTCTCTCTACTACACAAATATAACTGAATTCTGAGGATACAAAAGCTAACAGAGCTGTAAAGGACTGAGGTAATGCGAGAGCATAGAGTCCATCCCTTGATGCTGAAGCGAGTTGCGATGAGTTTAAAAATTATCATTCTGAGTCACTTGATGGCCTGATGTCTCACACTGCAGCTAATGTGCTGTAAACTGTCAATTTCCCTTATCCCTGTTATCTCTCTTACCCTTTTGGAAGCGGCATTCCTCCTCCGACTGACATACACGTCATCAGTGGCATGAGACACTGCCTCTGTACGGCCGATGCCATGCTCTAACAGACTGGCAGTCATGGAGCCTGCTTGTAACAAATCCGAAAGCACAGGACGATCACCAACAGAGGTGTATGCTTTGAGATCTTCGTGCAGACTGAAGAGCCAATCACAAAGGGCGTTGTCAGTTAGCCTAGAGCAGTTTTTGAGCATGGAGAAAACATCTCTCTTGCTGAATGGCTGACCTTCATCCTGACACAAGAAGAGAGGGATAGAATCTGGTTTAAAGAATATGAGGAAAAGTATCCTCTTTCCCTTCCATCAAGCCACCATGAATAGCAACAGTCAGTAACAAACAAATTGGTTATGGTATTCGCCCACCTTGTCTTATGAGCATAATATAACTATTGACAAATAAAGCTATAGACAGAGAACATGCCTCACCTCTCCCAACATATAGATTTCAATTCCTCTGTTTCTCATAGCTCGCGAGACCTCACCATATTTGGGATCCATAGCAAAAAAGAGTCTGTGAGCAGAAAAAAAGAACAGTCATTTAAAAACTTTTGTCGTATAGAGTTTAATCGAATTTGTCATTTGCAAGTCAGATTTTTCTTCCTTGTTATATTTAGGAGCAAGATTTTATGGTAAAGTACAATCTGTCTGATAAAAGTTCAGAGTGCAAAGCACAAAAATTGTTCACAGAGGTTAGGTCTCATTTTTCTCCAATAGCCTGCCTGACAAAAGCTTGTTAATGTTCTATGTGCAAATTTTGTCCGAGCTCACATGGTGGATGGGTTATATCAAACACAAACAATCCAACCATTCTCAACATTGGACCTACAGCATGTTTATATTGTCTCACACTTGTTCTAAGCTGGACTTGTATAAGTTGCCATGACCAATATTACTAAAAGGTGCTCGCCTTCGATTCTTTATTTAGCCTTCTCTTTTTGTAAAGCTTTTAAGTTTTAAATAATGCTTAAGTAGAAGCCACTAAATTTAGTGTTTCTTGGTTTAGCACCCCAGAGTAATTTACCTTATTGGACCTGTACAAGCCTTCTCATGGATCAAGCTTTTCACTCATAGTAAGATCTGTGCTTTCCAAAAGACTAGAATTTTTCCTACATATTTTGAGCTTAAAGGTCAATCCCTCTCAGTAAACACTTTAGAATAGGTACACAATACAAGTCTGAAAGAATCTTTTGTAAAAAGGCTGTGTGAGATGAACACCAAAGAGTTATGAAAAAGTAGAGTAAAATTGTATATTTTATTGTACAAAAGTGTTTTGCTTCAGATAAGAAATGATATTTAATCCAAAGTGAAAAAAACTTAAAAGAGGCAGGATATACGACAGTTTTACAGTAAACATGTTACTCATTTGAGTGCCAAGCAAATAGGGGTTCTGGTGAAAAAAAATTAAATAAAAAAAAAACAAAACAAAAAATACCGGAAGTCTGGATGTGGAGCAATTGTTGGAATTCTCCCATCCACCGTGCCTCTCTCATTGATTGTGAGAACCCCATTCGGTTCCAGCAAAGCATTCAGTCGGTCCAGGACTGATGCACTGCAGGCAGAAACAAGAAGTTCTATGTAGCATTTGTGAGAATTAAAACTGTGAATGGATTTTCTGGTCTAAGACAAAATTAAGAATGTAGAAAAAAAATGGTTCACTATGTTGATATAATAACTAAAAACATAAGGTATTTAATGTGGCCTGTTTTGCTAAGATTGAAATGGGATATTTGTATATCACATCCCACTTTGCTAAAGTTGAAATAAAAGATCTAGCATAACCCATTTGCTAGGGCTGAAATGAGACATTGGCGATGGTGAAGTGAGATATTCTACAAAGACCAATATTCTAAGGTGAAAATGAGATATCTATTTCAAGCCACTTTGCAAAGGTCGAAATGAGATATCTATCATCACATGGATGAGAGGATTAAGTTTTTACAAGATGATTTTGTAGAAGAGTGAGAGTATCAATGGACTATGAATATCCTTAGTTTAGGAAATATAAAGCTAGAGATGCCTGACCTGCAAAAATTCACATTGTCCACAAGCAGCCAGTGTCCACTCTTGAGGGCATTGACCAATTCACTGTCCACCCACTCAAATGCCCCACCACCTGCTCCAGGTTTCATGTTATCCACTGAAACCTTTAAGCTGGACAGCTGGGCTTCAATCTTCCCCAGTTTCACTGAAAGCAAATGAGTTATTTGGATACATCAGATCTCTGTTTAGACAGCATCAATCTTACTCAAGCTTGAAAACCAGGCTCAGACCCACATTGTACTCCATGTGTGAAGAAATAGAGATCTTGGCAGAGAGACTTATCTGAAAACCTGAGAATTCCATTTTGTTATATAAGTTGTGTTTTTAAGATTTGAATATATCATAAAAACAAACAAATAATGATACACTTTAACCCTATAAGTATTCAGTGCTATTAAGCTGAGGTGTTTGAGTACATTTAGCATTTTACATAGGTGTACTCTAATTGCAAAAAATACATTGATTTTACTGTCAGTCTGCCTTACATACATATATTTTCTGAAAGGGGAATAAATATAGAATATGATGGTGCGTATTTTGAGGTTGTAAAATATAAATTGCATGACCTTGACCCTGACCTTGCAAAGAAATTATTGAATAAAATATTTCTTTTTATCTTTCAAAACTGCCGATAGCACCTAAACAGCCCTGGATCAATGTAAAACACTACTAAATGATTAGAACTTTCAATAAGCTTTCAGGAAATGTATAATATGACCAGCTTGAGGTAAGAAATATATTTTTTGTAATTTTTTCTCACATAAGGCCCTTTTTTGTGATGTCGCAAAAATTAGTAATGCTTTTGAGCTTGGGGAGTAAAACATGAAAATGAAACATTTTAGTTGAATTTTTTTTTGTGGAAGTACTGTGAAATATGCATGCTCTGTTGATAACACAAAATATTTACTTTCAATCATAAAGAGGGTGTACATTAGACTCTTTTTCTCTTTCTGGTGAGTCCTTGATCTGTTTTATGTTCTAGCTGCGGAGCACAAGTTGGGTGGCAGCCGACTGTACAGCCTGGGCACCAGTATCTGGTCCTCTTCCTTCCTTGGCTGCTCTTTTCGTCCTTGCTTCTGTCACTGCACACAAAACAGTCTTTTTCTTTCCCTTTTTCCTCCAAAAGAATGATGGTATGGATGTGTGCTGGTTCAGGGAGAGCTAGCTGCCGTGGCGGTGCTGGTTGAGGATTGAAGGTATGGATGTATGCTGGTTCAGGGAGAGCTAGCTGCCGTGGCGGTGCTGGTTGAGGATTGAAGGTATGGATGTGTGCTGGTTCAGGGAGAGCTAGCTGCCGTGGCGGTGCTGGTTGAGGATTGAAGGTATGGATGTGTGCTGGTTCAGGGAGAGCTAGCTGCCGTGGCGGTGCTGGTTGAGGATTGAAGGTATGGATGTGTGCTGGTTCAGGGAGAGCTAGCTGCCGTGGCGGTGCTGGTTGAGGATTGAAGGTATGGATGTGTGCTGGTTCAGGGAGAGCTAGCTGCCGTGGCGGTGCTGGGTGAGGATTGAAGGTATGGATGTGTGCTGGTTCAGGGAGAGCTAGCTGCCGTGGCGGTGCTGGTTGAGGATTGAAGGTATGGATGTGTGCTGGTTCAGGGAGAGCTAGCTGCCGTGGCGGTGCTGGTTGAGGATTGAAGGTATGGATGTGTGCTGGTTCAGGGAGAGCTAGCTGCCGTGGCGGTGCTGGTTGAGGATTGAAGGTATGGATGTATGCTGGTTCAGGGAGAGCTAGCTGCCGTGGCGGTGCTGGTTGAGGATTGAAGGTATGGATGTATGCTGGTTCAGGGAGAGCTAGCTGCCGTGGCGGTGCTGGTTGAGGATTGAAGGTATGGATGTATGCTGGTTCAGGGAGAGCTAGCTGCCGTGGCGGTGCTGGTTGAGGATTGAAGGTATGGATGTATGCTGGTTCAGGGAGAGCTAGCTGCCGTGGCGGTGCTGGTTGAGGATTGAAGGTATGGATGTGTGCTGGTTCAGGGAGAGCTAGCTGCCGTGGCGGTGCTGGTTGAGGATTGAAGGTATGGATGTGTGCTGGTTCAGGGAGAGCTAGCTGCCGTGGCGGTGCTGGGTGAGGATTGAAGGTATGGATGTGTGCTGGTTCAGGGAGAGCTAGCTGCCGTGGCGGTGCTGGTTCAGGATTGAAGGTATGGATGTGTGCTGGTTCAGGGAGAGCTAGCTGCCGTGGCGGTGCTGGTTGAGGATTGAAGGTATGGATGTGTGCTGGTTCAGGGAGAGCTAGCTGCCGTGGCGGTGCTGGTTGAGGATTGAAGGTATGGATGTATGCTGGTTCAGGGAGAGCTAGCTGCCGTGGCGGTGCTGGTTGAGGATTGAAGGTATGGATGTATGCTGGTTCAGGGAGAGCTAGCTGCCGTGGCGGTGCTGGTTGAGGATTGAAGGTATGGATGTATGCTGGTTCAGGGAGAGCTAGCTGCCGTGGCGGTGCTGGTTGAGGATTGAAGGTATGGATGTGTGCTGGTTCAGGGAGAGCTAGCTGCCGTGGCGGTGCTGGTTGAGGATTGAAGGTATGGATGTGTGCTGGTTCAGGGAGAGCTAGCTGCCGTGGCGGTGCTGGTTGAGGATTGAAGGAGCAGAGGCTTTCAACAATGTCCAAAATAATCTTGTCTCTACTCATCTTTTTCTCTCTTTGCAAGTTGAAGATAATCCATGAGCTCAAAATGCTAATGTCCAATAGATTTTGGAAACTTCTCTTCCATGTTGATCTTTCGACAGTATGGTGGTACAGCTGCTTGTGACTCACATCAACGTTATGTCCCTAATCATTTGCTCCTGCACCTCTGCATTGTGTGCTGTTGAAAGGAGCACTGGCTTGGTCTGAGATTTCTTCTTCCCAAAAGAAACTCAAAGCATATCTCCTTTTCTCCAGAACTTGCTCTCTCCTACCCCTAGGCGAGTAGATTTATTTTGAGGAAGGTTCTAGGAGTTTGCCCTTACTGTTCCTGTGAGGAGAGTTTTGTGTTGCCAAAGATATTCTGCCAAAGCTGCTTTGTATAAAAGTTATCAGTAAAGAGGTGAAACCCTTTGTTGAGGAGCTGACTAGCTGACATCAGCTCCTTACTACAATGAAGGCTTGTCCTTCATCGTGATGAATATCGAAGTCTTTTCCTGTATACAAGCGGACATCAAGAAGATACCCATTTGAATCACAAACTTGAAATTTTGATATGCCAAACCTGGCGTGACGTTTGTTTGGCATGAATTAAATGTATGCAGTTCTATTTTTCATTCCTATCATTGACTCGTCAATGGACACAGAAAGATGGAACCTAAAATTTGAGAGCAACTGCGTTGACTTTGTCAAGGACAGCTCGCACCTTGGCTCAAGCATCAAAGCTTTCTTCTCGCCTCTGGACTTCCCTTGTTATGTCATTGACATGTACTATTCTATCAATAATGACAAACTGGTTGCTGGTCATTGTCTTGAAGAAAAAGGGTGTAGTAAAGGACAACCAGTTGACCAGAAATCTAGTTTCTTTTTCTTTGGTACCATACCCCTGTTCAGGTGTAGATCTAGGTATTTCATGAGGTCTGACAACTTGATTCCATCATCAGGCCATTTGTGGTACATGCAATGAGGGTAATCTTCCATCCATTTAACAGTTGCCTCCTGGCTCAATAAAAAATCTGCACACCTCTTGGTTTCTCTAAGCAGAATGTCCATAAGATCGTTGTCAAAAAAAAAAAAAAAAAAGATTATAATCAGATGGGGTCTTTGTCATGGTAGTAACAATGTTCTGTGCACTAAGAGCATTTCTCACTGTGGAATTGGGTTCACTTATAGGTCTATCAGGCTCAACATCCACCTCTTCTCATCCAAATTGGTCTAATCCATTGCCACTGGGTTCAGGTCTAGATTTATCTCTAGAGCTAGATCTACCACTGTCTTCTGAAAATGATTCATCACTGCCACTGACACTGCCATCATTACAATGAGGGATCTCGAAATCATCTCCACTGTCAATATGATCTTCAAACTGCTCAAACAAATTCGTTCTAGATCTACAACTTGAACTGGAAGCATTATTTCCAGCCTCTGACATCTTTCTACGACTTTGATCAACAAAAAATCACTGCTATATTGTCTTCACTTCAGATCACCATTCAACACACTTGTTTTGCATGTTCTTTCATTTTTCCGTTAGACAACCGAAGTAGAAACCTCATAGTTTTAGTAGGAAAACATCCCGATCGTACATCATTATATTAGTTCTCATAGTAAAGCTATAATTATAATGGCCGATTATCGGCTGTAAACACCACAGAAAGGGGGATAACGGCTGATGATCGGCCATAAGGGTGACTTATAGGGTTAAACAATAGTAAATGACAAAAAGTAATCAAGCACACCTGAGTCAAAAGTTGCCATCTTTTGAAGATGAAGCAAAACAGTTTGAAGCTGTTGGATGTGAGCGCCCAGTAGAGTCAGGACTTCGTGGTGAGCCAAACCTTCAACTGCAGAAAGACAGGTACAAAATTAAAAGTCTTGCAACCAGACCTAATGAGAAGAATTGTAAAATTCAAACAGAGATAAAATTCTTCTTGTTCCCTCATTTTAGAACAATGGAAACTATAATTTCTCTGCTCAGTATTTATTGTAATTTCAAGCAATTCCCACTTTCAACAGGCCAAAAAACTTTTAAAAGTGAAAAATGTTCAAGCCATTTGGACTGAGTATGAAACAAACAATGTTATTTAGATTTTAAAGGAACATATATGAAAAGACATGCAAAACTTTGATTAATCTATGCCACAGCTAATGGTAAAAAAAGACTGAAGAGTGGCTGAATCTACTGTTGGAAATGGTAAAATCCTATTTAAAAAAATACTTTAAGGGAAATAATCCATGAAAGCAAGGCAATTTTTTTTTTTTATTTTCTGTGTGCTTCATGTTACTTCTCAAAACTCAATATCCAATTTCTTATGTTTTCATCCTCAAATAAATCTCCAGTCATTTTCACTTCATTAATTTGTGTCTAGATATGAGCTGAGTTGTTTCATTTATTATAAAATTTATAAAATTACTTCCCTCTACATGATATCTTTTCTACTTATTCATTGGCTGCTTAATGTAGATCATTTTTTCCCTGTCTGACTTTTACGACTGTAAACAGTTGTGTAACCTCTTAAAGTAAGATCAACAGGTTTTATCTCCATCATAAAGCCATATAGTGCAACATACCAGAAGAACTGAGGTCTAAGTACTCAGACCAATCCTTCTCCAGGCTGGTAGCATGAGTTCTGTGCCTGGGCTCTGTGTAGACCAAGCAGTGTCTCTGGGCTGCTCGTACAGCCACTTCAAGCTGACCAGCCACACTCTTCACATGCCTCCAGATATCACACTGCATGGTGTCGGGATGGTAAAGGAGAGGAATAGAAATATAGAGCCTTGAAAAAGCTACAAGAACAGCCCATACTGAACACCACAATGCATTTCATCACTTTAAAAAAAAAACATTGAAACAAGAAAGAAATAATGACACCAAGATTTTGCAAGAGTCTTGGAAATGAGGTTGAAAGAAAAGAAATGAATATGTAGCTGGACAGTGGTGGTTATTTTGCCAAGAACAACAAAAATATGGTATATTAAAAAAAAATATTTATAGATAAACGGGTTTTTAAGCCAATTTCTGTCACTATGTGACAGTTATATAATCGTGAAAAAAAGAGCAAGGTTGCATATGCTAGAAAACTATCAAACTGGTGAAAGGTCAAGTTTAATTTTCTCATGACTTGAGTAATTTGTTTACTTATAAGTGACCTAGTACCTATATCCTAAAATGCTATTTTCTTTCTCTTCTTCAGGTTGTACATGGAGCATCGAAAATTTTGATCATCACTTCAACACCATGGCTGGCCAAATCAGACTGAGATTTCAGGACATTATTGGCTAGTGCGTAGTGAACAAATCTTTAAATAAACCCATTCGAATTGGAGAACAAAAGTTTATAGCATATATCCTCAATCCTTAACTTGCCGTGATTGTGAATTTCACAGGAAGTGTTTCGTACAAGAACTTTTTTTATCAAACAGGCATGAAAAAATTTCAGTGGATTCCTCTAGATATGACTGCATCATGAAGAATGACTCCAATATTGGAAGGGACAAATTAGAATCTTAGTGATAGAAATATTTATCAATGCAATGACATTTTTTAAATTGCTCAAGACTCAACTTGACTGACTTAGCTGGATGTATAGGCAAAAAACTGTTGCTGAATAACTTGTGTGATACACAAGTCAATTATGAAAGTTGGCTACACTCTAATCGACATGGACATTGTGGGTTACACCAGCAACAAAGAGGAACCCACAATCAACTCGACACATGCCAGCCCACCGTCAGCTGTGGGAGAAGGTGTGGCCCTTATCATGGTGGCTCTAGTGGGTGGCATAGGCAATCTGCTCACCATGGGGGTTACACTTGCTTGTCCAACGTTCAGACACATGTCGTCTGCTTTCCTGTTCCATCACTGTCTGCTTGATGCAATCAAGTCTGGGTTGTGTGTGCCGTTTGGTCTAAGTTTGCTCATGGCGTCCCACATTCCCCACTGCGATGTGTTGGGGGCTGGATACATCCTGCTCATGACAGTCTCAGCATACAACTTGCTTGCTCTGGTCGTCAATGAAGAGTACCAGTGTTCTTTTGTGTCACAGCGGTTCCAACATGCAAAACACCATCCCCCCAACATGAGTCCTGGTCACAGAGGGACAGCACATGATGGAGAAGGAGGGGATGGATGTTGTATTGCATTCGGAGTAGTAATCATTTGGTTCACAACAGTTCTGCTTCATCTTGGCGTTGCTTTTTTACCTGGGAGTTCAGAGTACAGTCCCTCCGTAGGAAACTGCATCTATCGATATGGAATCACAAAAAATTATGTCATCCACGTCCTGTGGGTGATTCTAGTTACAGGTGCAATGGTGGTGGCTGTTTCTAGCTTTCTGCACTTTTTTCGGACTCTTCGTTCAGGAGCCCGCAGTAGAAAGTGGACATTACTGCACAAGTCTTTGAGCTCTTTATCTGCTTCGTACAACAATATCCTTCCTGGAAATGGGAACCAGGAATGGCAAGGCAGACAAGTAGGAAGCAGTTTTTTTGCAGAAAACATGGAGGCCCAGATGGGCGAGGGAGAGGAAACTCTCTATGAGTTTGATGACTTGTCCACTCAAAAAGCTCTCCAACAAGCCAAGAGGTATTTGCGTAGAGTATATATAATGCTAGCTATGGTGGTCTCATTTGTCATATGCTGGTATCCTTTGTTTCTGCTGACCTTGGTGGATGTCCACTTCCGCCAGGCCCCAAGCCTCTATCGAAGGCTCATGATCCTTGCCTGGGTGCAGCCTGTAACAACACCCATCTTCTGCGCTCTTATCTACCTGGACATGGCACGTGGTGAGCGGACAGCAAGAGATGTGTACTCCACTGCTTTACCCATGACAATGTCCTACTCTGGGGAAGCTCTACGCCTGCGACAAGAACCAAATCCACACGCAGAAGGTGGCAGGGTTGATGGAGATGGAGAAAGAAGAATGATGGGCTTCCAGAACCACAACTTTCATCATTTCTCTCCACATAACCACGTGGCCAGGTTGTCTCTTCAGTCCATGGAGCCACTCCCATCTCCACCGCCACTCCCATCCCCTGTTCGGCCTCCACACCCGCTGCAGAGATGCAGCGCAATTATGGACTCTCCGACCTCATTGTCTAGCTTGCAGCATCAGGACAGTGTGGATAGCAACACTCGGTGCGAGACTCTCACCTCCTCTCAATGTGAAACTATCGTAAACTACAGTGTTGATGATCAGGGTGGAAGCCACACTCTAATTATGTGAGGTCAACATCCTTACAATTCCTAGATGCAAATCTGATCACAAATGAGGCTCAATATACATATATCTATTTTTGTCACCATTTATGTCTTTATCTGTGTGATAGAAAAGCTGGTAACATGTGAAGTGACAGTGGAGCAACTAATCAGTGGAAAAATTCCTCATCAAGCACTAAAGTTATAGACCAAATGTGGACTTCTTTACAACTTTTGATCACCCTACAACTTGTTTCAACTGCTTAAGTGGAAAAAAAAATTTGATACACATACTCAATCTGATATCATCATCACCATAGGAACTATTTCACCTTTAAAATTTAGTTTTCTGTGATGTTTAAATTCTAAAAATTGTTGGCTTTTTTAAGATGCCATTCTATTACTAGATTTGAAACATGAGTCGTTCTTGCTGCAATCGCTTGAAAAAGACCACCACATTACATGCAACATAATAGTTTGTAATAATGTTCAATAGCATGGGTCAAATTATTGCTCGACTTGCCTGGAAATAAGAAATCTTGTAGGAGATAAAAGTTAAGACAAAATTGCAGTAAAATTTTTCATGTGGCAAAGTATCCTGTACATTACTTGCATCCAATTTCTTTCACGCAAAACAAATATGTAGGGATAAGGATTACAGCCTAAATTTATCAGAACAAACATACAATCAACCCCACGATATCCCACTCCCTTAGTCCAAAGTCAAATTAAAGATAATTCAGTTGTATTTTACTCCTCTCAAAGAACTGATACCTCTAGTGAAAAACAAGAACTCATCTGAGTGCTTCATTGGTTGCTTTTATAGTTAAGAAAACAATGTACCATGTCAATGCCTGTTTCATAATGCAATATCTCTCATCGAGTTCATATACCTAGCTCTTTGTGAGTTGCTGCAACTAGTTTCTGTTTTATATCACATGTAGATGGTGTGCATAATACATCAGTTCTCTAGCTTACTGTTTATGAATGTAACATTTAGTAATTAACTATTTGGTACAGTTAAATCCATGTAAAGCTAGAGTACGCCTCCTAAATAGATCACCTGTTCAAATCCTCCAAGCAGCTCTGTGGTGTCCATCGTGCTGTTCATGGGCAGGATGCTCAGTGGTTGGCCCGTCAACTGGGCCAGCAGACGCACCAGGCTCGTCTTGCCACAGGATTGAGGGCCTACCTGGAAAGAATCAATATTAAGAGGACTGTCAGGATAAGTTCAACAATAAACCTGCCAGACTAACTCTAATAGGTGTTGGTTAAAATACACTTTCCCTGTTAAACAAATGTGATTATAAATATGCATAAAAATTTGAGAAAACCTGGGATTTCTTTCAGAATACCCAGATGGTGATTTAAGTCAATATAATTCTATCTCTCTCATCGATATCTTGAATGAACCAAGAGAAGCACCTCTACAATGGTCTAGATTATTTAAGTCAATATAATTCTATCTCTCTCATCGATATCTTGAATGAACCAAGAGAAGCACCTCTACAATGGTCTAGATTATTTAAGTCAATATAATTCTATCTCTCTCATCGATATCTTGAATGAACCAAGAGAAGCACCTCTACAATAGTCTAGATTATTTAAGTCAATATAATTCTATCTCTCTCATCGATATCTTGAATGAACCAAGAGAAGCACCTCTACAATGGTCTAGATTATTTAAGTCAATATAATTCTATCTCTCTCATCGATATCTTGAATGAACCAAGAGAAGCACCTCTACAATAGTCTAGATTATTTAAGTCAATATAATTCTATCTCTCTCATCGATATCTTGAATGAACCAAGAGAAGCACCTCTACAATAGTCTAGATTATTTAAGTCAATATAATTCTATCTCTCTCATCGATATCTTGAATGAACCAAGAGAAGCACCTCTACAATAGTCTAGATTATTTCCAAGACATATATATATATATATATATTTTAGCTTCATACCTGTTCTTCATCACCTGTTGTGACTCTTACTAAAAACCGAACTGAAAAATTGTCCTTCTCAGAGAGCATTATGTGACTCTTATCAAGTAAAGAGACTTGTTCAAAATAAATGACACCATGTAATTCTTACTAGCAAATTGATGATTTTTCCATAATAAATAGCATCATGTAATTCTTACTGGCAAATTGATTGCTTGACTATCATAAATGGCCTCATGTGTTTCATGATGCAGTTTACCACATAAGTCCAAGAATGGGTAGGAATAAAGGAGAACTGTTCATTTTATTTTCTTTGAGTTTTTTTTTTATCTTGTTTTTGGTAAAGCTTACATCATTGTGTGTTTCACATTTAGCACTTTATTTAGTTTATATTGACTCTGTAAATATGCTTCTTTCTGCTCTATAACCAAAGTTCTGATTGATTAATCCTCGTTAGACTGTGGTTCTCACATGAGTTGACTATGTCAGTACTGATGGATATTCTACGGCAATTCACCAAATCATACCTGACAAGATATTGAATAAAATCAAAACTTTTATGTCTTGACACGATAACTTTTATTGTACTCCACTTTTGGAATAACTTGTTTACACAAATGTCTTATGTGCTGTCCAAATCAGTCAGATGTCACCAGTGTTTGTTTTCCTTGTGTCAACTGGAATGATTGAAAGAAGACGCAATAGGAGAAAACAGGTTGAAAAGATGTTGGCTGGACTAACAGAGTGGCTCAAAGAAAGAAGAGTGACAGGAGCACTGAAAAATATGAGAGATAGATATGCGTCGCAGGTCATGATCGCCTATGATAATAATGATAATTATAATAATAATAATAATAAAAACAATAATAATAGCGGTACTAATGTAAATAAAGAGGATGATGATAATAATAATAATAATAATAATAATAAAAGTAGCAATAATAATAAAAGTAGTAGTAGTAGTAGTAGTAGTAGTAGTAGTAGTAGTAGTAGTAGTAGTAGTAGTAGTAGTAGTAGTAGTAGTAGTAGCAGCAGTAGCAGTAGCAGTAGCAGTAGCAGTAGAAGTAGCAGTAGCAGTAGCAGTAGCAGTAGCAGTAGTAGCAGTAGTAGCAGTAGTAATAGTAGTGGTAATTGTAGTAGTTGTAGGAGGAGGAATAGTAGTAGTACTAGTAGTTATAGTAGTAGAAGTAGTAGCAGTAGTAGTAATAGTAGTAGCAGTAGTAGCAGTAGTAGTAGTAGTAGTATAGTCGTAGCAGTAGTAGTAGTAGTAGTATAGTCGTAGCAGTAGTAGTAGTAGTAGTAGTAGTAGTAGTAGTAGTAGTAGTAGTAGTAGTAGTAGTAGTAGTAGTAGTAGTAGTAGTAGTAGTAGTAGTAGTAGTAGTAGTAGTAGTAGTAGTAGTAGTAGTAGTAGTAGTAGTAGTAGTAGTAGTAGTAGTAGTAGTAGTAGTAGTAGTAGTAGTAGTAGTAGTGGTAGTGGTAACGTCAGCGGCAGCATTAGCAGTTGTAGTAGTAGTAGTAGTAGTAGAAGTAGTAGTAGTAGTAGTAGCAGTAGAAAAAGAAGAAGTAGGAGAGGCTTAGGAGTTAGGAGGAGATGAAAAAGAACAACAAGAGGAAGAGAAAGAAACAAAAGAAGATCAATGATTAGGATAAGAACATAATGAGATTTTACACCTTACCAGTATGGCAAGCCAGCCCATCTCTACACATTTTATAAGCGATTCAAGCGATTCCAGATAGTGGTGCAGTAACAGAAGATCTGGTTCATTATGGCCTTTGGTAGAGACCTGAATGTCAGAACCTCTGGTCAGGAAAGAGTGTCCAGCCTGCACAATCGACTGACCTCGAAACACTCTCCTGGAGGTCTGATACAGAGGCCAGTTTTTCCCCATGCCGGCAGCATAAATCTCCTCCACCTGGGATGAGGAAAAGAATCCATCCAATAATACAAGAATGATTAAGGTTAATGACGGAAAAAAAAAAAGAGGTCAAATACTGAAAGGATGCAAAATCAATTGCATGAATGAAGATGACATCCATTAATTTTTGCACCCCACCTTGGCTGGTAGAAGAAAGGAATACATCTACTTAAAGGTAGAAAAAAATTCTTAATATGAAAAATAACATGACATGATATGCTTTTCTAAGAGGGATTCTTGTCCTTTCAATATGCTGTTGACTAGATTAACTGAGGTTCTTAGATTTTAATCATCTTAATCATCTACTGGCTTTTGATGCAGCCATTTCTTAGTGTAAACTCCAAAAATTGTATAGGCATCATCACATTATAGATCATAACAAATCATTTTGTTAAGGCATCATCACATTATAGATCATAACAAATCATTTTGTTAATTTTAAGCTTCTGGGTTAAATAAAGTATGAATATGAGCAAATCTTGTAAAGAAGTTTGTTGATGTAAAATTTTTTTACAAATTTTGCCTGTTATTTTTTATGTTGGATATTTTGCTCTCATGATTACATAATAAAAACAACTTTGTTATAAGTGACAGATGATTAGGCCAAATTTCTTTTTTAAAATGGAATGCAATTAAAAATAATTAAAGCTGCAGGTCAAAATGGGTGAGTTTTTGTCTGACAAACATCTGTATTTACCTTAATAAAATAAAGGCCTCGAACTTGACAGAAAATTGTATTCTTTAGCCACTTTACTGCTATATAATTTTTCCTTCCCCATGCTTTGGAAATTTTTGGGAGATTGTGGATATGCTCATTGCATAAAAATTTGCCATACTCTAGATCTAGACCCAAAACTTTATATCAAAGGCAAAGCCATGGCTCACTAATCAAGATCTAGTCAAGACTGACGCTCTTTCATACAGCATTGGCTACAAGTCAAACACACAGGAGCAGCTTTGTGTGTTTGTGTGTGTGTATTGGACATGTGTTAAACGTTCTTTGTCCATCTTCGATGATACCATGAGCTATTAAAAGTTTTAAAAGCTATTAAAAGAATACTTGAGCTTTGCAGTGATACTGATTTTCAATGCAGCAAAACAAAACTTGCAATCCTTCAGATAGGCACAAACGATGTATTACGTACACAGAGCAGGCAACTGGTTAATAGAAAAAAATGTTTGACACAATAGGATTAAGGGTCGCTTGTTCTGAAATTTATTGCTCCATCAAGAGTTAACCGACTTCTACTTGAAACAAGAGCAAAGTCAGTGAAATAATTGTGCAAAAGATTCATAGTGTAGTTTGATTCAAGTTTTATCTGAATGTTAAGTTCAAACTCTCATGGGTTTCAAATTTGCTGTGATTGTAATTTCTCCTATTTTGTAAATATGAGGAGTCAAAAAAAAAAGTCATAGAAGTATTTTCCCACCCTAGACTATTATTTCTGTAACTTCTTACCTTGGTTTTGTCTAAAGCCGATCTCATTCTGTCTTTATAGATGAGTCCGACATATTCTCCTGGATTGAGGGTCTCTTGTGTCTGTTCAGTGTGTAAATTGTTACATATTTTTCATCACACCTATAAAAACTAAAACAAGGCTTGTATCAAGGAAAAAACAGACATCAAGTCAGAATTTTTTTTTCGGTTTTTTTTTAACAATTTAATTTAAGAGATCTTGATCTCCTTCGAATTCATGTTAAATTACTCATTACACATGATGCCCCATTAATTTATTTTTAATTGCATAGTCAAAGATGTTGAAATCAACAATATATGTTTTCAAGACCTAACATTTTCACAATTCCACAATAATATATTTTATTTTCAATAATCTGAAAGAAAAGCAAACAATGGTTTCAAATGTAGATTATGCAAGACTGGGTCCAAATTACTAGTCAAAAGTATGTTTCACTACTGCCTTGTACAAAACACCTACAGTAACAGCTTATCCACAGTTTTAAGGTCTGTCATCATCAGATCTGCAGCATAGTTTAAAATCCAGAATTTTTAAGTCTACTATTATTCGACTTACATTAAAGTTTATAACCAACCTGGTTAACATAAAGCAAGTCACACCATCTGAACAGATCTCGGAGGTTGAACTCCCAGGGCGAGCCTTTTGATCCCCATAATTTCTTGACCATTGTTTCTTCATGCAGCTTGAGTCAATGAGAAATATGTTAAAATGTCAACATACAAAATATATACAGTACAAAAAGGTGCAGCACACACTAAGCTTTAAAACTTTCAGTCTATGAAGAACAAGATTTCAGTTCAGTTTTGTCAACAATTTCCAATGTAATGTCTTTTAGAAGATAACAAGTCTCTTAACATAATACATAAATTTGCAAAGATTTCTTCTATTTTTCTATATTCCAAACAAACAAACAAATAAATAAAAAAAAAATAATAAGGAAAAAAAAGCATTCAAGGAAGGAGGATATGAAATAAAAAAATTATTATTGGTTATGCAAGTTAAATCTGTATGTGGATGCTCATGAACAGTCAGCGTATCTTAAATCTGCTGTCAAAATTAAGGTCAGTGAAGAAAACAAAATCTTTGTGCAAATTGCTACCTTAGAGTTGAAATCCACCATGGACGTGAGCATTTCCTGTGGCAGGTCAGGATACATGGAACAAGAGATGAAGATCAAATCTTCTCTACCTAGTGGCTCCACATAAACCTTAGAGGAGATAGAAACACAAGAGGATAAACATCATTTTGCACTCGATGACATATTGTTACCAAGAAATATAGTGTTATTTTGTGAATAAAAAAAAAAATAAAGAACTGAAAGTTTTAGATCTCTTGGGAGGTGGGATTAGATTCCGTGAGAACAGGAATTGGCGTAAATAGGGTTTATGCATTAGCTTTAAGCTGATAAAATTAAAGGAGCAATTGCGAAGAGATGTAATGCCTCGCAGCAGTTACCATGGAACTGAAATTTACTCTTATTATTAAAATATCGATTTCATTTCAGACTAATTAATGATATGCAAATATTTTGCTGCATAGAACTGTTATGCCTTATTTGAAGGAGGTAGTGAGAAGCAAAAGCCAATAAAAGTTTATTTATGATGGAAAGTAATCACAAGAAAATCTTACCTGAGAAAACCTATTGAGAAATGACTGCGGCAGACCTTTCCTCCCACCACCTTGGGAGAGTGGGTTCTGACAGGCAAAGATGCGCACCTTTGTGTGGTTGATTGCAAATGTCTTCCCAAGCTCAGGTATATACACCTCAGCTCTGTGATCAAAACATGCATTTAACCCTTCTAGCACTGACTGTGAAGCAAGGTTCAACTGGGAAGGTAAGGATAAGGAAAAGAAAGTACTTTGTAGTTAAATAATATGTAAGTGACCGAAGAGAGAGAGAGAGAGAGACAGACAGACAGACACAGAGACTGACAGATAGATAGACAGAAAGACAGACACACACACACACACAAAGAGAGCAAGAATGACAAAGACAAAAAAAGAGAGATAGAGAGAGAGAGAGAGAGAGAGAGAGAGAGAGAGAGAGAGAGAGAGAGAGAGAGAGAGAGAGAGAGAGAGAGAGAGAGAGAGATAGACAGACAGACCGACAGACAGACAGAGACAGAGACTGACAGATAGATAGACAGAAAGACAGACACACACACACAAAGAGAGCAAGAAAGCAAAAGACAAAAAAAGAGAGATAGAGACAGAGAGACAGGTAGAGAGAGAGATAGAGACAGACAGGCAGACAGAGAGAGACACAGACTAACAGATAGACAAACAGACACACACAAACACAAAGAGAGCAAGAAAGAAACAGACAAAAAAGAGAGAGAGAGAGGGAAAGAGAGAGATAGAGACAGACTGACAGGCAGACAGAGAGAAGCAGAGAGAGAGAGAGAGAGAGAGAGAGAGAGAGAGAGAGAGAGAGAGAGAGAGAGAGAGAGAGAGAGAGCGAGAGTGAAACAAAAACTTACCTCATCAAAGACAACCCAGTGTCCAGCTTTGAGGGCCTGGAGAAAAGGTCCGTCACGCCACGTGAATCTTCCACCCTCCTCTCCTTCGACTGGTAAATCAGCTCCGAACAGGTCACTTATGTCCTGAGGATGATGCATGCCATCCAAAAAGAAAACTTTACCATCCCATTTTATAATGTAAATGATTTTTTCAAAACTATGACTGGGTAAGAGAAAACTAAAGGGCATAATATAAAGCATACAAAATTGCATATGCCCTTAATCTTCAGAAATGCTTACCCATAGTCAAGAAAAGTAACTTAGATAATTAAAAACAAACATAAACAAGACAAAAAAAAATAAAACTGTAGAAAGAAAACTGGTTTTCTCACTGTTTGCTCTGATAAATTGATGCGGACCAAAGTTTTCCTTGCTAATCTGGCTACAGCAGCCACCAGACTAGTTTTGCCAACACCTGGCGAGCCCTCTAGAAGAATTGGACGTGGTAGTTGCATACCTCTCAGAAGGCGTTGAGCATTCTCACATGTTGTTGGTGCCTCAAGAGCAAACTTCTCTGAAGAGCTATCTGGAATTGGCTCTGGAAAGGAGAGAGTAAGAGATGCAAAAATATTCGGCTTTAGTTCCCATTAGTCATCATTACTGAGTTCATTATTATCTGATTGAAGTACAGCCTATTGGGACACCACAATGAGCAAAAATCTTTTTTTAACTTTTGTATATGGAAAATTCCCCTCGACGGATGAATAAGATTTTTCACTTCACTCCAAGAAAATTTCAATAATACAGTACAAAATTCATTACCTCTTTCAATACTAAAGGGATGTATGGTTAATCTGGTCTCATCCAAAACAACTGGGATCTGCCTGCTTTTTGCATGATGCAAAGCCAAGCCGCACTGTTCCAGATCCAGTTTGTATCCAAGAACATTCACAAACTGATTGCACAAAAAGTCCAAGCACGTTTGTCGCCTGGTCTGTGACAAGCCCTCCTGGTTGTAGGTCCCTGGGCCTGAAAAACATTAGATGTTTCCTTGCAGCAATCTTTATCACAGTTAATGAGATGGAAAACCATTTTATATTGAGAAGTTTAGTTCCAAATTGTAGATGATAACTGCTAGACAAAGTAGGAATATCGTTAGCATGAAATCTGATTATCCAATTATCCCCCTCTTCCAGACAAAATCTTTTCATTCAAAGTTCAACAAATTTAGTAGGCTAGGAAATCCAGAAAAGACAACAAGGGCATTCAAATGTCAGCTACATCTTTTCTCCTATTCAGCAAACGACATATTTGCACAATATTTTACTACTTCTTACTTGAAAATATATGTTTGCCTGTTGGAGTAGAACATTAAATGGTTATTACAGGAGCACTTTCTTTACTTTTTCTTAATATGGTATTATTAAAATATATTTCAAAGCCTTGCAAAACAATTCTTTGATTTGATTTTACAGGGATATATTTCAAAGCTTTACCATTATTTGTTGACATTGTACAAACATAATTTGAAGCTTTAATATTTCTAATGTGACATTACAAGTACTAGGTCCCACAATGTTGATTTCCTTCAATTTTGTTAGATGTAAAAACAATAACAGCAAGAAGCAAATGCTTTTTAAGAACTTGTCTCCTTGTCTCCTAATTAAATTCTTTGAGCAGATATACTATTTTCCACACGATTTGTATGATCATTTGTATCAAGGATAATGTTCCTCAAGGAACAGAATTACGAGGAGCTTTCTGATTTAATTTTTTTTTTAGTTGTAAGACTTTATTTCATCATCCTCCAAATATAGATGTTTACACTCAATTCAACAAGAAATCAGGTGCAGTACAAACCTGCCCCTAAACTGTCGATAAAGACCAGACAAGCCCCGTGAACAAAAGCTACAGCTGGCGGCAGCCCAGTTTGACCCAGCTTAGTGGTGCTGTCTTCATCCACCTCCATAGGAGATGGTGTATTAGAGCTGTCTTTGACCTGGCAGCAAATGTTGATAAAGTTTACCCAGCTCAGGATATCTCTGATACTCACTGTTGACCTGAGGAAACATTCATGGAACTCAAGAAGGAAATAAACTTTTCTTTCTGTTTTTACTCCATTCTTGTGATAAAAAAATATCAGTTGAAGGATTACTTTTTGCCTCAAATTAACTCAAAGCTCGAAAACAAGAGAAATAAACAATGTGCATAAGCTATGCTTATTCAGCTTTCCAGACTACAAGTTAAGAAAGAATCATATCATTTTTGTGTTGGTGCAGATCTAGCTGGTATGTTAGTACATTAACAATTCAGCATTTGAATTTAAATTTATTTAAAAGATTGAAAAGAAAATGGCATAAAGAATCTCTTTTCTTTAAAATAAGTTCAAATCAAAAATGTTGAGAAAATAAGATGTTGATACCAGGAAAGAGACTCACCCTTTTCCGACATCAGTGGTGGTAAACCATCCAATAAAGTCCATCATGGCCTTGCCAAAGCCACTGGTCCCATCCTGAGTGTTGAGCAGATGCACGTCTGATCTGATATTTTTCTCTATAATGGATTCCAAGTCAGTTCGGTCACCAGACTTTGGACACCAAATCTCAGTGAATCTGTTTCTAAGTGCTGGAGACAGCTGCAGAGAGACAGAGAGAGTGAGAGAGGGAGGGAGAGAGAGAGAGAGAGAGAGAGAGAGAGAGAGAGAGAGAGAGAGAGAGAGAGAGAGAGAGAGTGAGAGAAAGGGGGGAGGCAAAAGAGGAATATTTGCAAATGATATAGATCATGCAAAATCACTGTCGCAATTTTCTTTCTGTCCCAAACTCCCTTTGTAGCGCCATGCTTATTGGTGTCTCATTGTCTAAGATCATATTTTTGTTCTAATCTGCTATCAGTGATTGCAAAGGGTAGGGGTCATCCACCACAGAGTAATGATATAAAGCTGATGGCAAAGAAAAATTTGACTATTGATGAGATTCTGAACAATGATATACCAGAAGGCAGTTCAACAATCTCATTAAGGACGGTGGACCAAAAACGATACTGAACTACAGAAATCTTTAAAGAAAAAGACATCTGGCATGTAGCATTTTGAAGGATCAGGTTCCTTATCAAATCTGTGTATGATCTCCTACCCTTTAATGCAAATTTGGTGCCCTGAAGAAAGAAGGAAAACCTTTCATGATCTTTGTGCCTTTGCAGACAGACAGTAAAGTACATTTTGAGCTTTTGGAAGATAAAGTAAAGGCAATATACCTGGAGACAAAATAGAGCAGTTCAAGAACTTGCCTTGATCATGAACACAGCAAGAGAAGCGACTAGTCTGGCTGTGGCAAATCAAATAAATTCACCGCAGAAGGAGGCATCAGGTGATGGTATGTCAGTCACAGCAACAAATGACAAAAAGAAAGGATTTCTGGATGATTATGATGACTGGGAGATTTCAGCAGACCCTCTGATATAGAGCAATCACCGCAAGGCAATCAAGATATCAAAACTGAGACCAGACCTTGTGCTCCATTAAGCTTTCTCACATCAGATCATTATGGTTGAACTAGTGGTTCCATATGAAAGTAAAATGCTAGAAGCTCACACTTGCAAAACAGACAATGAGACTTAACCAAAGAGTTAAAACAATCTGGCAATCAAGCCAATTGAGACTGGCACCAGAAGGTTTGTAGGGGTGTCAGTCTATGATCTTCTGAGCAAATTTTCCATAAGGGGCAACAAAAGAACAAAGGCCCTAAAACTACTAATTAAAACATCCAAAAATAATCCATGATGATTTGGAGCAGAAGGAAAGAGCGGCCATTTCATAACAAAAAACACTGAGCACTCTACAGATAGGGAGCTCATTTGTTGACATGGAAAGACCATGGAATAGAATCCCAACTATCTGGGCTTTAACTCCGAACAATGCAAAAATAGGTAGCAGACAGGCATCTAGAAGTCATGACCTAAGTGAGGCATGGCCCTTTTAAAGAGTCAGAAATTTGCAGCCCAAACACTTGCAATGATGGAACTTTTTCTCTGAAGATTTTCTGCTGTCTAGCTCTTTAATACTAAAGGCTACAGTAACAACTCATTATTTACAAATATACAGCAGAAAAGCAAATAGAATACCTCAAAGGCTATGTCAGTTTTTACCTCTTTCTTGCCAAAATCACCACCTGGATTCATTGTAGCAAAAACTTGAAATCCTTCAGTTGCTTCTAATTTCTCCACTTCCCCCTCAGAATCACCTTCTCCTCCTCCAACTCTCTCTGCAAGAAGCAGCATTCTGTCCGATTCCAAAACACTGTAATACAAGAAAAGGAAGAGCAAATAAGAGAACAATCCACACTGGAAAAATTTGCAAAAATAGAGAAGGTCCGCAAAATATCTTAAATTTGAATGTAAAAAAAAAAAAAAAAAAAGAACCTTAGGGCAGAGACACAACAAAGAAAGCTGGAGAGTATAGACAATAATTTTCTGCACATACATAATCATAGATGATGAATTGATATATTATAATCCCATGAACATTTTTCTTGATTTGAGCAGATCTTTTATAGATTTTTTCCATAACACATTTCTACGAAGTATTTTTATCAACACATAAAGGTTATTACCTACAAACAGATGTCACAGTGATTTATGCACTATGACTATTAAGAGCAGGAGACTGTCCAATTCATAAACTGGGCTTTCTGGAAGCAAGAGTCTTCCCCAAATACATCATAAACTGGGCTTTCTGGAAGCAAGAGTCTTCCCCAAATACATCATAAACTGGGCTTTCTGGAAGCAAGAGTCTTCCCCAAATACATCATAAACTGGGCTTTCTGGAAGCGAGAGTCTTCCCCAAATACATCATAAACTGGGCTTTCTGGAAGCAAGAGTCTTCCCCAAATACATCATAAACTGGGCTTTCTGGAAGCAAGAGTCTTCCCCAAATACATCATAAACTGGGCTTTCTGGAAGCGAGAGTCTTCCCCAAATACATCATAAACTGGGCTTTCTGGAAGCGAGAGTCTTCCCCAAATACATCTTTTGGTCACAAGTCCTACCTGTTGAGTCTCTCTAGTACTGAGTCGTCTGCTAGGGAAATCTCATCAATGAGGAACATGGCCCCATCTTTTGGTCACAAGTCCTACCTGTTGAGTCTCTCTAGTACTGAGTCGTCTGCTAGGGAAATCTCATCAATGAGGAACATGGCCCCATCTTTTGGTCACAAGTCCTACCTGTTGAGTCTCTCTAGTACTGAGTCGTCTGCTAGGGAAATCTCATCAATGAGGAACATGGCCCCATCTCTCATAGCCTGCACCAGAGGCCCGTCTTTCCACTCAAACAGTTTCTGGTCACCCCCAGATTCCTGGCAGGCACAGACAGACAGTAGGAAATGGAAACTAACTGAATTTCATCGGAAATATGTATAAAACTAATTCCTTCCATGTTGTACTGCAAATGACTCTTTTTTTTTTAATTTATTCTTATTCTATACTGTTACTTCATAAAGAGGCATAAAAGTCTACTCTTATTGTGACCATAATATGTAAAAATACCAAACCAATGACAATCTTTAAAATCATCTTCTTTATAAGGGTTGAATTTCCACTCCTATACACCCGCCTTCTGCATAATAACCAAGAAGGAAATAAATGGACAGTTTATAACTATTAAATTATATTAAAAGATATATAAGGAGGGGAGTAATAAAAGGACAAAAGTTAAGTTCAATTATTTTAATGAGTTACGGATATCCTTAACTCAAGTCATATTCATGCGACTAATTGTTGATGGGATTCCTTATAATGGATAGTAATGCTGGGCATACTCACACTAGCAACAGTTATAGCTGTAAAGTCTGCATCAACTACTCTGAACTTCATTGCATATCGATTTCATATTTCAAAAAGTCATTGAAAAGAAAATGAGTTTCTGAAAATATAACTGCTTGAATTGTGAAGATCAGACAAGAAATAAATATCCCGGTTTTTTTTTTAATATCTACCTTCTTTCTCTCCCCAAACAGTTATGATGGTGATGGAATCTCAGATTAAATTGCAGATGTAATTAAAGAGATGAGAATAACAAATACATTCAAATTCAAGCCATACACATTGTTGATGATTATTAGAGTTAGAGAATCTCAGTCTGGACTCTCTTAACATCAGACTCTGAATTGGAGTCCAGATCCAGATCTAGGAAGATTGGTTGAGACAGGAATCAAACTGGTCAATTGTTTTCAAAGCTATTCAGGTGTAATATCTTGTCGTTTTTAATTGTTTCAGTTGAATGTTTCCTTTCTTCTTCCCTTCCTCCCTTCAATGATCAGTTACATTAGGTAAAAAAAATATGTAGAATCAATTTATCTCAGAAACAGCAAAAGAAAAACTTGTTTGTTATGTGATATCAGAGGATATAATTAACTTCATAGATACTACATTTTTCATATAATTGAGATTTTAAAAGGACGCTGTTGATTTCTAAGCACCAAGACATTAAAAAAAGTATAATAGGATCAATTTTAAATGAAGCAAATGCAGTTTTCTGACCCTATAAATAGCTTTACAGGAATAATATAGTCTTAACTCTAAATCTAAGATTTTGGACTTAAAAGTATATCTTTTCTTGGCAGCAAAATATTCTCTTTTTTTTTTTTTTCAAGAAAATTTGTGTTACAAAGATTGTCAATTAGTTGAATCTAATTGTTTAATCATTTAGCTATTTGTTGATAACAGTTATTTTGCTATGAGTTTACTTTTCCTTTTCTGTCAATTTTTGTCTCTATTTTCACCTCCTATTTTTTTTTGCTGTGGTTTGGAGTTATTGTCCTTATCTAGATCAGCCTGGATTTTTATAAGTGTTTCTCAAGTAGGGAAAGAGTTTAAGCCCATGGCACCAGATACAACAAGCCATATAGACTTTTCAAAACTCTACCTGATCTTCATGACTTCGCACAGGTCTCAGGCCACCCAGAAAGTCAGCGCTCTCTGTGTGCATGTGGCAGTTGACACAGTGCAGCTCCTTAGCTTTTAACATGGCATAAAGCTGGCACACCGTTGTTTTGCCAATTCTGTTAAGAGATATTTATTGTTTTTTATTATGTAATTGCAATGTTGCAAGTGATTGATACCGATATATAGAGGGTAAAATAAGTAAGCTCTAACCTGACATTTTACAAAAAAAAAAGAATACACTGCTTATGATTCAGGGAGGGGGGGAGGGAGGGAGGGAGGGGGGGAGGGAGAGAGAGAGAGAGAGAGAGAGAGAGAGAGAGAGAGAGAGAGAGAGAGAGAGAGAGAGAGAGAGAGAGAGAGAGAGAGACAGAGAGAGAGAGAGAGAGAGAGAGAGAGAGAGAGAGAGAGAGAGAGAGAGAGAGAGAGAAATAGAGAGGGATATGCAGAGACAGAGACACAGAGACACAGATCAACTAAATCATATTTTAATGAAGCTGATTGGTAAAAGCAAGAATGTAGGAAAGAAAACCAAACTGCTCTTACCCAGTATCACCAACCAGTAAAATGGGTTCCCTGAAGCGAATGGCCTGCCCTACAAGCACAGCCAAACGTCGCATGTTGTAGGTCCAGACTATGTGATGGAACTCTCCAATCTCTGTTCTAGTGATTGAATCTAACATGTTGGCCAGGGGTTGAGGGGTGTGAGGACCTACAGTGAATAAGGCTTCAGGATGAAGAGTCCTCTTCAGGTGCTTTTGAATGACAGAGAGGATGGTTGTTTCTTCCTCCTGCTTGCGCACCCGGCCAGCCAGTAGCATGTAGCCTGGAAATAGAACTCTACAGTGTTCACCTACAACTGGAGCTTGAAGTGGGATTGGATGGGGCTAAATCCTATCTCAACAGACTAAAACATTTTTTAACTCTCGCCAAGAAATGAGAAAAAACGGAGAAAGTCTACATTCAAGGAAATGCTTTCTGAAAAGTAATCTTATTAACTTTTTTTTTGTTCAATCCAACTTTAAATAAAAATAAAATAACCTAACACTCTTTTTAGTTTATCAGGAGAGAGAGAGGGATAGTTATTTTATCAATTTTAATGGCAACATGCAATTGAATTTTAGCATTTTTAAAATACTTAACAATTGGATACAACCTTATTTCTTCCCCCCACTCCTCTTTTTTTTTCTTTTAGAAAATCTTGCTATGTTTGAAAATTATATAAGAATTCTAAGTAATAAAGCATAACAAGGAATGTGCCTATTAATTATTTCCCAGTTTATGTAACATGACCAGATTTCAATGATCCGAGCACACAAGTCTCAATAGCCTTTCACGGAAAGTTACTATATATTCAAATCAAGACTGTGAGACCAATTTTACCATGTTCTGCTAGATGTTGGTCCCAGTCATAAAATTTTTCAGCTTTGCCAGCTTCAGGACAATTGTAGCGCTGCGCCCATCTGAACAGGTCTCGTAACGTCATGAACCCCTGTTTTCCAAAGAAAATGCTGGACCCTCTACGGCGAGTCTAACAAAAACAAAAAAGGCACATTAGAATGAAAGGAGAATTTCATCATTCAAAATCAGATTGAACGTACATACATATTGAATAGCAATAAAGAAAATCTGATCTAATGTCTTCCACCACTGTAATATGAAGAAAAGATTTTTTTTTGCCTTTACAAAAGCTTTAATTTGTTTTGTGAATGATATTGACAGTAACACATTAATTTTAAGTGGCATTTCATATAAACTTTATTATTAGATGTAAACTTTCAAAGAAATTTCCTATTTAATTCTTCCAAAATAAAGTACTCTTCCTGAATCTTTTCAATATAATGTTTATCGTGGTGACTTTATATGCTATCTTAAACAATTGACTGAATTTTCTTTAATATGAAAATTAGTGAGGAACTTATAAGGTAGGCCAAAGTATTGTTATCAGGCCCCTGAAAAATTTATATCTTCTTTTACTTTTTAATCTAGTACTTATGTAAGAAAAGCAGGAACTTATGATCTTCAGTTTTTCCTTCCATTGAAATAGAAGTTTCACACCTGTGACTACAAGCAATTTTTTTTTCCGCTCACATGTGCTAAGACAAATCAACACATGGTAAGCAAAACTGACCAGCAGTCACACTAACCCTTCCTATTTGCATTAAGCCTTGGAGACTCACCTGCAGCTCTAGCATGACAGCCACAAGCTTCCGCGCATAAGACAATGGAATTCCACATCTTTCATGTAAAATTGTCTCAAGTTCTGAGGGAGGAATCTCATCAAAGTGAAGCTCTACAAACCTGTTGCGGAAAGCCCGTGATAAAATCTGACATAGACGAGAGAAATGAACAAAAATTGAGAAATAAAACTGCTGTCAACAAACCCTGCTCTACTTAAGCAATGAATCAAATTTACCTGTCAATCCTTACATGTCACATTAATTTTGTTTCATTGTTTATGTAAAAAAAAAAATTTAATGAAAATATATCATACTTGTCCTTTCTTTACTTTGCGAAATACAAGCAGAAAATCAGCAAAATTTAAATTCATTTTTGTCTTACAATGTAAAACCATATGATCAATTCTGGGCTTGGTCGGCCCCATGTATTCTAATTTATTTAGAAAGCTAAAAATCGGCAAATTTAGTGAGGTGATCAGATCATGCTCTTAGAACTTCATGCAGATGGACTCAAGAGGAAAGAGCACCTTGCGACCACCGTAGAGCCCTGGAGGATTTTGTGTGGCAAACAACATGAACTTGGGATGAGCCTGAACCATCTGCTGGTTCTCTGGGATGTAGAGCTCTTGGTTATCGTCCAGTAGCTGACAGGAAAAATATATGAAAGATCAAGGGAAACGAGGCAGCGGCAAATAAAGCAGATTTTTCTAATATGCCTAAAGGTTTGAAAATGAGGCTGAATTAACTTAATTTTTTTAAATTAGTTACTTTCATGACAAGGCAAAAAAATAAGAGAAAACGGACAAAAACTTAAAAACTCAATATGTCATTATTTTCTTGTCATTGCAAGTATTATTTCATCAAAAAGATAAAATACTAGGGGAACACTGGCACGTCTTTCCACCAGTACAACTAATATTGAATTGGAAAATAAATTATCTTAGAGCAGCAGATAAAAAATAAAAAATATTATGTTTTTTATAATATATTCATATTGTTTTCCAGTTCAAAAAAGAAAACCCTAGCTCTTCTTAAATCTTATCTTAAATCATCTGAAACAGCACTACGGACAAGAAATACAGCCAGAACCACCAAATCGGGAAATAATTTGGGGAACAAAATTATTACTATATAAAGTCATCGCTAATTCAGGAAAAGTTACCCGTTTAAGAGGGAAAAAAATCCTAGATGGCAATGCGAAATGAAGTGCTGAGAGCAGATCGATTGCTATATTTACCTGTAAAATGCTCGTCTCTCACATGGTATGAATGAATTAACACGCAGGTGGTCAATAACAAGCTTTCCTGGGCTTGGTCAACATTAAGCAGGCCTTTTTCAAAAAAGGGACCACTTTCCACTTTATTCCAGGTGGATATTGATAGAGCTTGCTTGTCTCATTAAGGCCAGACTAAAATCTCACCTCCTCTTCTTATTCCTCCCTCTCATATTGCTTCTTCTTCTTCTTCTGCTATATAAAGCACTCTCTGTGTTGTCATATCTGTGCCTGGACACAGTGAGCTATTTTTTTTTCATACACCTGGGAAATTGGGAAAACTAGGATTATCGGGAAAAGATTAAGCGGGCGCGGGTCTAACTGTTTGTTATTTCTAACAAATGATTTCTAAATGACTGACCCTGTTAAGTGCCTCTAGAACATCTGTTGGCGCTAGGTTCAATTCATCCAGGATGATCCAGTGACCTTTTCTCATGGCCTCCACAAGAACACCTAAGAAAGATCAAAGGTACTTATAATAGCAGAAAGATTAGGAATAAGAATAATTGTACAAAGATGACTAAGAGGAATTAGATTAGAAGAAGACCAAAAGTCAAAAAAGGATGAGGAGTAAAAAATTTTGCAAAGACAACTTTTTGCTTTTTCAAACTTTTATCTCTCAGCCACAAAATCATAATCTACAGAATCAAAAACTTCCCATGAGTATTTGAGAGTCTTTTGTCCCAATATCATCAGGGAACAATACAGAGCTTGAGCTCAGAATGATTAAGAATCAAACCTATAATGACCACAGCATCCTGCGAATGAGTAGCAGACCTGCCACTCTCCAGGGAAAGAAAATCTGAATGATTCTGACAAGAAATTTGAATCTGCCAAAAAAAATCTGAATGACTTGCATTATTTTTGCCCTCTACAGCATCCATTACAAAACACACAATGCAGTCTTTGATGAATGTTCATTCATCGTTTAGTTCTGAAATCTGATAAAAACTAGTTTACTTAGCTTGTTATTCTTCAATAGTGAAAAATTCTAAAAAATCTTAAGATCTTTTTTGAATACCTTTATCAGTTTAAATCAAGTATCCTATGCCTTATAATACTTTTAAGTGACTCAATAAATTGCATGGCATTGGCATTATGCAGGACTTGATGAATTCAAAAAGAGCAGAGTTGCCAACCTAGCTCCTGTGGAAAGTGTACATGACTTCAAAAGACTTATTTTTTATATGAAAAGGAGTAAATATACTCCTTACTAAATGGGTTAAGAAAATGACATATTTGATGCTTATTACTGATTTTATATAATTTTTCTTCATGGTATATAGGCCTTTCTCACACTTGACTCAGAAAATTAAAAATTTTATGAATTTTGCTGAATCCAGTTGTTGAAAATGTAACCAGATATTTCATGGGGAGCAAATTGACAATTTGATGGAAAGTTGTAATATTTTGTTTTATAAATAATCTACAATGCGTAATCCACTCTATTATTCAATCACTTCATAGAGAAACAGGTCAATTTAAGGACAAAATTTACCTATGACGTTGAGACTAGTTAAGCATGATGTAGCATGTAACTAGATTCTAGATCTAGAATCTAAATGTAAATTCTACATTAGATAAAATCATAGATCTTGTGTAGATTGTAAAGTTTGCATCCCAATAAAACTTCTTAGGCCTATTATCAGATCTAGACTTTAATTTTCACAGACCTACAATTACTCTAGTTCTATTTAGGATTTCTCAATCGATCTTGATAACTAACAAGATTTAGATAAAATCTACAGATGTCCTGTAGTAGAAAATACTCTTAGAAGATAAAATAAAATTAATCCTTCGTTGGAAATAACAGCAAAGTGTGGATGTGAAGATAGAGAGAAGGTAGCCCAGACGAATAAACAATAAAGTAAGGCTGGAAAGGGTCTCGTAAAAGTAATCAGAAATCACGGATCTTCCTGACAAAACGGTTCCACGGATCCTCTAGTGAGATCCGCAGGAGTAATCATAATACTTGGTCCTCAGTAAGATGTCAGCGGAAATCAACGAGAGACTGAGATCCACAGGTAAATTAGGACAATTTGTGCTGAGAGCCGTCGATGTAATCATGGCCTTTAGACCTTGTCTCAACGGGAGACTCACTTCACGGGATATGATTGTTTTTTTTTTTATTCCGGGACCGAGCTGATCTTAGCCTACCGTCAGCCCCTAACCTCCCGAAACCTCTCCTCAATTTACCGGAAATGATTACTTTTTTTATTCCGTGAGCCCCTTCATCTCACCACTCCTCACTTCAACGCAAATGATTACTATTCTGATTATCGGGACCCCTTGGTTCTTCTGCAACGGGAGCCTGATAATCGTAATTACTTAAAAATTGCAATGCGTCACAGCCTTACGAAAGGCAGAATCAATATTCGGGATGGTTACAACTCAAATATTAATATCAATTTCGATACCATATTTGATAATATGTAATAAATAACAACATCAATATAATACAACAACATCGTCCCTATTTATTCTTTTGTGCAGGCTGTCTGTCGATCTTGTAGGTCTAATTTAAAATTTGCAAAAAAAATCGGAATGATTCCGATTAAATTGGTATGAATGGCAGGTCTGGAGTAATTCATGCCAGGAGGCATCTTTTTTTTTCGGAGTTGAAAGATGAATCTGCTTACCTTCTTTAAACACAAGTCTACCACTCGCATCTGCAGCGTAGCACCCAATGTACTCCTGAAGGTCTGTGTGCTCATGGTTGTTGACACGCACACACTTGTTTCCCGTGAGCTGAGCCAGATAGAGGATCAAGCTAGTCTTGCCCACAGATGTCTCACCCTGCAGCAGAACTGGGTGCTTGCTTCACACCAGAGAGAAAATATGAAATCTAATTATGCTAAGCTGGTGAGAGAATCTTTATTGGTAAGATCAAATCCAGAGAGGTTTTTTTTGGTTGCTTTCAAAGATCATAATAATTAAGTAAAAAGCTTAAATTTATTTTGAATTTTTAACCTGTCCTTCATTAATTCATATTCAAATCAGTTTATGTTGTTACACATGTCACAGAAGACTCTTTGATCCCATTAGATTGGGTTCCTTTGATATTCATCAGCCACACTCTTCTTTGTTTGATATCACATAACTAATAATATATGGGATGCACTTGTATTGATAGGATGGATTGAAAACTTATTTGAAACAGCTTATCTTTTCATAGGGCAAAAATGAAGAAATAAGAGCCAAAACTCCAAGACCAAGCAGGTTTGGTGGAAGATGAGGCAGAGAAAGATAAAAAACCATAGGGCTTTCTCAAGACAATCTTTCAAATGTAATGAGAGGAAATAAACGTCTCAATTCTCCTTATAAAGATCTATCCACTAACCCAGCAGACACAACCCTCGCCAGATCTCTCAGGTTCCGCTTCACAGATGGTGTCACGATGTAATGCTCGGGAACCTCTGGCCGCAGCTCGCCCATGGCCACCCAGTAACCTGCCACATCTATGTGGTGGCCCTGTTCAGGCTGTGGCAGCTTTTGGCCCAAGACAGCCTTAGTGGACGAAGTGACCAGGACATGCTTAAGGATGAGGCCCTCCACCACAGGATGAGACGAGCGATCGATGGCTGTGAGGAAACTCATGCAAAAACCCTGTACAACAAAATTTAAGATCAACAAAGGATTAAAATGTAAATCACTCATGCAAAAACAAGAGTGAGGGTCTATTTCAGTAGGAAGAGGGGTAAAGAAAAACGAGATTTGTAAAAAACAAGAGTGAGGGTCTATTTCAGTAGGAAGAGGCGTAAAGAAAAATGAGATTTGTAAAAAACAAGAGTGAGGGTCTATTTCAGTAGGAAGAGGCGTAAAGAAAAATGAGATTTGTAAAAAACAAGAGTGAGGGTCTATTTCAGTAGGAGAAGGGGTAAAGAAAAACGAGATTTGTAAAAAACAAGAGTGAGGGTCTATTTCAGTAGGAAGAGGGGTAAAGAAAAACGAGATTTGTAAAAAACAAGAGTGAGGGTCTATTTCAGTAGGAAGAGGCGTAAAGAAAAATGAGATTTGTAAAAAACAAGAGTGAGGGTCTATTTCAGTAGGAAGAGGGGTAAAGAAAAACGAGATTTGTAAAAAACAAGAGTGAGGGTCTATTTCAGTAGGAAGAGGGGTAAAGAAAAACGAGATTTGTAAAAAACAAGAGTGAGGGTCTATTTCAGTAGGAAGAGGGGTAAAGAAAAACGAGATTTGTAAAAAAAATAGAAGAGGCTAAGAAGAGAGAGGAGACACTGAAGTTGAAGAATACATTTTAGTACAAAAAATAAGCATCTTAATAAAAGAACGGAAAGAAGGACAGGGAACTTTTCAAAATGCATGCCTGGCATATTATTTGCCTTACTGGTCAAAGCAAATGCTTCTAAACATAATAGAAGACGTCTGAACTCATGTGTATACATCACTTTTTCGGTTGATTGGCAATAAATTTCTGTGTAACACATATAGACATGTGCAGTAGATGTTAACTTTGATTTGTTTCACATAAAAATCAAGTATTCTGTTTCCCTTTGTGGCATTGATATTAAGTACATATGACACTAAAAAAAGTTTCATAAACATAGTATTTTGTGACAAAACAGATTAAAAATTTCCAATCATATGAAATTATTTCAATTGTTTACCTCATATAAAGATCTTGGCACACTCTTGCAAGGATTCCTTGCGCAGTAACGCAAAGCTCGACTCAATGTCCGTAAACTGAAACATTAAAAGATTCAAATTTTACCATCCAGAACTTTGTTATTTTTTCTCTTACGAAAATTTTGACATAAGACATATAAACATATTACAGTATAATTGTAAGGACTATGCATGAAAGAATATATTACACAATGTGAAGGCATATGGTATGAAAATATTTTAGAAACAGCTCCACACAAATTGAAATTACATATTTTTTCAGTTATGTCTTTCACATAAAAAAGAAAATAAAGAATTCATATACAATTTTATATTTCAAAACAACAATTGTTGCAAATACTTTAAACTTATTTAAAATTGTGTAAGATGAAAAATGAATTTGTTGTACATAAAACACTATATACCTCAGTAAAATTTTTAAGAATCAATATATTGCACCATTAATGCTTTAGAAATTTTGTGATTGATATAAAAAGAAAACAAAAATGAGACAAAAATTTTAAATCATGCGCACATTGGTCACAAATGCCTTAGGAAATCCAACATAAAGTTACATTAGATGTTACAAAAAATGGTAGTAAACAAAACAAAATAAATTTTGTAAGAACTTTTCTCTTAAGGCAGAAATATCCATATTATGAATAAGTTGAGGACAACCTATTTGGAAGCTCAATGTCCGACTGATGTACCTGAAATGTGGTTTATGGCCAGTTCCGTCCATCAATTTTTCTGACTGATCACTTTTAATCGTCAGATAAAAGTTGACAATGCCAGATATCTGCCTGGAGCTGAGAGACAAGCCAGGTAGATAGTCCCTGACCAATGTGGCCAGATCTTTTGGGCATTCCATCTCTTCCACATAAAACTCAGTGAACCTTGAAGACAGAAATAAAAATTTATTCACCTCATGTAGTCAATTTACTTATCTTGATGAATTTGGATAAATTGAAAATGAAAGAAATTGTTAAAAAAAAGATAAAAACAAAAGCACTTACATGAATAATGATCAATAACTTTAAAAGGCTATTTAAGTCTCTCGAGTTCATGTTATTATATGGTTTTAACAGATTTTGGACTGTCTCATTTTATTTTTATTGCTGTGAGAATGAAATTCATCATAATCTTATAGTGTTATATATTGATTTTAAACTTTTTAAATAGAGAATTGTTTGGAACCAGTTTTTTTTTTTTTAGATGTATGTGGCAGACATGATGACATCACAACTTTGTTACTAAAAATAGAAAACAGCAACATTTTACCAGTGGATTGGCAAACACAAAGAAGGAAAAAAAAGTATGTTCAGATACATTCACAATTTATATATGTCTTCAAAGAAGGCCATTTGTGTACAAAATACACAAATTTGATACAGCTGGAGACAAAAATGTGCTGATTATGAGAAAATTTCTAAAAGATATAAAAAGGTGAAAAAAAGGCTTAAAATAGTTTGAAACGAGAAAATTGAAATTTAACATGACACAAAACATACCAATCTCTTTAGAAAGCACTTAAATTGATTTAGAAGCTTCAATAGTTCAAATACAACATTTAGAAAGGAAAAATAGAATTAGATATTTCCAGAAGAAATTATAATCATAAAAATGCACACACACATGTGTGCCCACATCCAAGCTCACCTATTGAGTGGAGGAAATGTAGAACTTAGGAAAAAACCTACCCCAACAAATTTTTTTTTTTTTTTTATGCTTTTGGATGATCTAGAAGTAAACAGTTTCTAACTTTTCCAAACTAAAAGGTTTTATTATATGTAGCACACTTGAAACTGCATTTTCTTTCAATTTTTTCTAAACGATAACATCTCCCACAATTTCTTCTAGTTGCTGCCACAATTTCTTCTAGTTGCTGAGGGAACAGGTACCACATTATGACCTTCTGTAGGGATCCTAATATTTCTATATAAAGGGACTAGTGCTCCTTTCTCTATCATTCCCAGTTCCCTTATTAGTTCTAAACAAAATTCAAAATGAGAGTAATTTTTTGATCTCCTAAGTTTTTTAACATTTAAATTTTGTTGACGGGTACAGAAATCCTGAAACATAATGAATGATTTGACCTTGGGTATGTCTATCATGTGATAAAAAATTTACTACTTCTTCTCAAAACTTTATACTTATCATCTGGTCTGATCTATCTACCTCTCCCATGTATTTATTATAATCTCTAACTACTTCTGGCTGACTAACTAATTCCGATTTACCTTTGCCCGTTGACTACAAAAAATTCTCTGACTAATATTTTTGTGCATTGTTGTTATCATACTAACTACCTTGTTATCTTTCCACTGTAAACACCCTACTGGTCCTAATCTAACCCACCTCATTGCCCCCCTTGCTGCTTTTGAATTCCAAGTTTTAAATTTTTTTTAGAGCCTGTGGAAATTCTGTTCGTCGTGGCATTATAGTGCCATATGCAGTGATGCCATTCTGTAACAAATCTCTAAAAAGCCTGACAGATGTGTAAAAGTTATCTACAAAATGCTTGTAACCCATCCCAAACAAATGCTTACAAAGTTTCATAACTACATCATAACCCAAACCAAACTGTGACTTTTCTTTTTTTCCCAAGTAAACTTCAAAATTACATGTGTAACCAGTGATGGAATCCGCTAACACCCAAAGCTTCATGCCGCACTTGGTAAGCTTATCTCGAATATACTGCCTAAAGCTGTATCTCCCTTTATTAGCTACCACCCTCTCGTCTACACTTATAAATTCATGTGGCATCCAAAGTTTCATACATTTATGTCTGATATATTCGTGCAAAAATCGGACTTTGGTAAGTTTGTCCTCTTTTTTTTTTTTTTCAGTTTTATGGTTTGAAGCCTTCAGGAACGACTGAATTTGTTAATACCTCCGGTTAGATATAAAAGATCTGGCCCAAAGACCATGAAATAGTTCCTCTGTGGACCACTACAGCTCCAATCTCGGTAGCTTCACAATGCTGAAATACATCAGAAAACCAATGAAAATGTAAAACTCATAAGGGGTCAGTTTATTCCAGTTCTTTGCCAAGGATGGTCTCAGATGTTTGGTGGCCTCCATGTACTCATTGGTGAAGTTGCATAGCTGCTGCATCAATTCTAACGTAAAAAAGGAAAGCAAAAAAGCAGCCAGAAAGGGATGTAGAGGAAGAGGGGCTGAGGCCAGGGAAGAGTAGGGGCAAAGAGAAGATTCTTCTAGGAGCCAATATAACTATATTTTTATAGCATAATCAAAAAAAAAAAAAAAGTAAAATAAAATGTAGTAAAATAGTAATAAGCCATTATAAAACTAAAAAGTAAAATCTCTGGTCTATAATAAAAAATCTACTATACTGCGTACAAAATTCCCATTCACTTATTTTCTAGCGACCTTATAAAATTATGACTTCTCTGGGAGTCTTTCCCTAATCTCACTCCTGCATATCTAAGTAAAAAGGAGCTTCCAAACAGTATCATATCTGCTGTGAGATACTTCATTGTTGTATCTTTCTTGGTCCTGGCCTCTGGTAGCTGTAACCCAGGAACATTGTTGTATCTTTCTTGGTCCTGGCCTCTGGTAGCTGTAACCCAGGAACATTGTTGTATCTTTCTTGGTCCTGACCTCCAGTAGCTGTAACCCAGGAACATTGTTGTATCTTTCTTGGTCCTGACCTCCAGTAGCTGTAACCCAGGAACATTGTTGTATCTTTCTTGGTCCTGACCTCCGGTAGCTGTAACCCAGGAACATTGTTGTATCTTTCTTGGTCCTGACCTCCGGTAGCTGTAACCCAGGAACATTGTTGTATCTTTCTTGGTCCTGACCTCCGGTAGCTGTAACCCAGGAACATTGTTGTATCTTTCTTGGTCCTGACCTCCGGTAGCTGTAACCCAGGAACATTGTTGTATCTTTCTTGGTCCTGACCTCCGGTAGCTGTAACCCAGGAACATTGTTGTATCTTTCTTGATCCTGACCTCCAGTAGCTGTAACCCAGGAACATTTTTGTATCTTTCTTGGTCCTGACCTCTGATAGCTGTAACCCAGGAACATTGTTGTATCTTTCTTGGTCCTGACCTCTGGTAGCTGTAACCCAGGAACATTGTTGTATCTTTCTTAGTCCTGACCTCCGCTAGCTGTAACCCAGGAACATTGTTGTATCTTTCTTGGTCCTGACCTCCGGTAGCTGTAACCCAGGAACATTGTTGTATCTTTCTTGGTCCTGACCTCCGGTAGCTGTAACCCAGGAACATTGTTGTATCTTTCTTGGTCCTGAGCTCCAGTAGCTGTAACCCAGAAACATTTTTGTATCTTTCTTGGTCCTGACCTCTGATAGCTGTAACCCAGGAACATTGTTGTATCTTTCTTGGTCCTGACCTCCAGTAGCTGTAACCCAGGAACATTGATGTATCTTTCTTGGTCCTGACCTCTGATAGCTGTAACCCAGGAACATTTTCAGGCTTGAAAGGTGGAATGACCAAATTGTTGTCCTTGTCCTGGTACAACCTCACTCCATCTGCAGTCCTAGAGTTAAAAATAAATAACAAATGAGTTATATTTAGGGGAATGTGCTCAACAACTCACTCATCAATTGTTTCTAGTCACAACTTCTTACAAGATTACAAGAGCTCTCTTCAAAGGTGTTCTATAACATTCATGTCCGATGTAAACATAGAATGGCTCTTTACCAACAAACACGGAAGTAGAGCTACAATCAAAGTGGAAAGTCAAAGCTTTCCTAGATTTCAATCCTAAATTTATATAGATCTAAAACTTATCAAAAATAACAAAGTCTGATTTCTTTCTAGAATTAGATAAGACTCTAGATGGATTTTTTAGATCTAAGTCTAGATCTAGATTCTAGATCTAAACCTTTACATACCTGTTATCGCCGATCTCTTGCAGGGGTTGTGGCACCACTTCATCATCATCAGTGTCATCACTGGACTCATAATCTACATCAGAACACTCACTTTGTGAGTCATTCAAATCAATGTTTTCCTCTGAATCGGACATGATTATGTCAATTGCTCAATAAGCGTAAAATAGCTTGAAAATTAGGCTCTGAAATGGTCGTTCACTCAATGCTACTGCTGGCTTTCTGCTGTGAAACTAGAAAGAGGCAGAGCATTGGTTGTATACAATCAATACTATCCCTCTAGTTGACCTGTAAATGGGGAATTTTCCTCGTTTTTACAAAAGCTGGATCCACATTTTCACAAAAAATCATTAAAAATGCTCGAAATAGTAAAAATTACGATAATGTAGGTTCTATTTATAGGTCTAGTTTCCATCGACCAATATCGGTCGAAATCAAGGGGCATGAACTCGAGAACGGTAAACATGTCAAAAAAAAAGGAAAAAGAAAATAACAAAAACAAGAATTTTAAAGTATGAGACCTCAGTTCAAAGCAATGTCACCTGTTTCTTATGCCAACTGGCAAATCTTTTTTCCCAACATCAGTTGCTGGATTCATACACGCAAACAATCGAAACTCTGAATTTCTCTTCACAGGCTGTGCATCCCTTTGAAAAGAGAAAAAAAAAACAGAAGCCTATGACATCCAGAGTGTTTAAATTTAAAAATATGAAAGATCTTTTTAGTATATATTTAAGAGAAAAACAAAAATCAAAGTATTAATTAACGAAAATTTTCACAGGTGCGGGAAAAAAATTCATTTAGACTTACAATATTCTTCAAGATACTAAAAATCTGCAGAAATCAATGGCAAATAAGAAAACTTTTTTGTGCCTTAGTGCAAAGCTCATTAAGCCTGTGTTAATCTTACCATAATTATAATATAATAAAATAGAGTATTTCTAACAACTAATACGGCATGGAACTAAGGTTGCCATTTTACTGCAATAATAGCTATCTCTATTTAAAACTTAAAAGGGTCACCTTTTTTATTAAAATCACAAGAACTTTTATTATGACTATTAAAGATTAGTATTCTAACCAAACTTTCCTGACAAAGCAAAAAGGAAATAAAACATTGATAAAATTGCAATAAAACTTCTTTCCAAATTATTGATTGTTCATTCCACACACCCTCTCTCTGTGAGGACCACTGAGCCAGACGGACTTTCCAGCAAACCACTCAAACATTCCAACATGTCAGCAGATGCCAAGTTGATCTCGTCCAGCAACACCCAGTCACCACTGCGCAGAGCCTTCACTAGAGTACCCTTTTGGTTCAAGTCAAGAACAAACAAGAAAAAGTAAAGTAAAGTGTCATTTGAGTTGATCACCTGTTGTCTCTTGACTTTATTCTGACACTCAAGCTTACATTTTTCAACTTTTCCAATGCAGCCGAAATGAGACTTAGAGACTCAAGCCTAGAACAAGTTGACAGGAGATTTAATAAAGCATAGAAATTCCATACAGGTAGCAAGGCTGTTCTCACTAAGCAAAAAGTCACAAAGGCAATTCACACAAGATATGTGTTCATTTCATTTTGTTTGTCCATCCTTCCTGGTAAGAAATACTTATGATGACTCAAGCAGGGTTTACCTCAATGAAAGAGAAGGCCAACACATTTTCGGAATCCTGAATTTTCTGCCTCAGTTCTCCTATGCGTTTGGAGATCTTTGACCATGCAGTAAATTCTTCAGACTCTGAAAGGAACAGCAAAATTTACTTAGATGAAAACCAAACATTATTTTTCAAATTTTTTTAAATGCCAAATTGAAAGTGAGCCATGCAGAATCATTGACAACTTTTTAAAATTGATTACGCCCTGAATTTTAAGAAAAATGTTTTCTTTAAAACAAAATTGAAAGATTTCTTCACATTCATCTCTTATCTAAACACTGTTCATTCCCTGAACCTCATGGCTTGACAGAATTTCTCAACTTTTAATTTTTAACTACTTAAGATAGTCATCACAGTATCAATGACTAATCAGGGAAGGAAAAAGGTTGAGAACAGAAACCAGCACCGAAGCTTTAATGTTTTTACATCTTTGAACTTTTTAGGATCCAAAAACATCATACGTTAAATTCAAATAAATTGCTTCCCTTACAAATTCCAGTCCTATGTACAGACATCCTCAAAGTAGCACAGTTTCAAATCAATTGTATTTGAACACAAGTGGTACATGGTCACCTAAATACTTTTACCTGAATGAAATTTTTTTAGAGCATTTTTAACAGGTGCTTCCATCAAGAGTAGTAAGTCTTTCCATCGTTTTTTGGAAAACAGTGTCTGCGAAAGAAATAAAACAACTGTACTTGAAAAATGTCCAACCCAAAAGATTGGTAGTTTGCTTCTTTGATGGATTACATAAAACATAAAATATTCATAAATGTTAGATGGAAAAAGTACTCGTTAGCATCTGCAGAGAGAAAAAATTTCAGTTATTTGTAAAGTCATTATAGATAACTTCAGACTCATAATCGGATGAAAGGTAAATTAAAATTGAATGTCACAGTGGAGCTTTGTGAATAGTTGTGAAGCACTGGGAAAAAAAATTAGGTAGAGTGCAGCTCAAAAATGTACAAAATTTAACAAAACATGTAAGCTTTCGGCTTTCCCCTTAGTCAGACACAAACACAAGAGCAAATCACACAAGAATATTCCACATTTCTAAATTTGAAATACAAACTATAAAAACAAAAGTAAAAAAAATATATGTGAAAGAGGTTATATACAGAAACATCTACCAAAAAAAAAATCAAAATTCATAATGTGAAAGTATGCAAAGAAAAAATATAACAAAGACATAAAGAAAAGAATCAGAGAAAAAAATAGAGATAAAAAACAAATGAAATAGGAAAAATTTACTAAATAAATATTTACAAAATAATGAAGAAATAAATAAAGCAATGAAACTCTAAACAAATAAGCATGCTAAATAGATAAAGAGAGAGAGAGAGAGAGAGAGAGAGAGAGAGAGAGAGAGAGAGAGAGAGAGAGAGAGAGAGAGAGAGAGAGAGAGAGAGAGAGAGAGAGAGAGAGAGAGAGAGAGAGAGAGAGAGAGAGAGAGAGAGAGAGAGAGAGAGAGAGAGAGAGAGATCATTTTAAATCTCAACAGCTTTTAACTGCTTACCTGTATGTGGGATAGAAATTTTTCATTCTGAGTTCGAGAAAAAGTTTGGCAAAACAGAATCTCAAATTCTTCTCTCAAGGGCATGACCAAAAATTTCATATCGACTGGTTTGAATCTGAAAGTAAAATAAAATATGTGAACGTTATTAAAAAAAAAATGATATATGCAAAATATTTTTTTATAAACAATACAAGCTGGGTCTACCAGAAGAGTCACAAAAGCGGGCAAGCCAGTACATTAAACTTTTAGTCTGCTATAGTTCCTTAAAACGAATCGTGGTGAGTATAAAATGAGGCTAATCCTCAATTTGCAGGTGAAAAGTTAAAAAAATTTCATGAAAAATTCAGACTTTCAAAAATGAATACACTTGGCTTTGCTAAAAAAGATATTCCAAATTTGTTTTTCACCTGTTGAGATTTAATTTTGTGCCTTTAATAAAAAGACAATGCATATGGAGACAGGAAAGCAATTAATTTGATATCAGCTTTTTTTTTTTAAATTGCATAACAAAAAGCAAAACTTTTGCAATCAATCAGTGTATCAATAGACCCACTTCTGACAATTTTTCAAATTCTGGATCTCAATATACAAATAGATCTATGACTGTTTTAGGTTACATTACTGGCAGGACAACTGAGTTAGATCTAGATCAAGACACAGATATAGGTTTAGACCCATATGCCTTTAAAGGCTTTAAACCCGTCCATTTTGTAAAATTGTGGAGTAAGATTTATGCATTATTTCCACTGCATCAGAAACAATTATCCCAGTTTTTTCTTCAAAATAAGACTGATCATGACTGATATATTAGGTCAATAAAATCTCTCCAATACAGATCCTCTTTCCATGCCCTAGTGATATTCATGGCTACTTCATGGGCAAAAATGATTTGTACAGTAATAGAAAAAAATCCACTTTACCCGCCCAATAAATCTGAGCTGTCGCTCTGTTGGTTCAGGTTGATCACATGCAGCTTGTGGCCTGTGAAGAAAGCATCAGATATCAAGTCCCTTGCAGTTTGGACAGTACAAAGATAATGTTATAAGAGAATTGCTGAAAATAATTTTTTCAAGAAGAAATAAGCATTGCTAAGAGGCAGAATTCTCTCTATTCATGTATATATATATATATATATATATATATATATATATATATATATATATATATATATATATATATATATATATATATATATATATATATATATATATATATATATATATATATATATATGAATACTCTTATAAAGCTTCATTATGACATCCATATTTTTGGAATAGCAACAAGCTCTGCATGAACAGGTATTGCTTATCCTAATTTGAAAGTGATTCCTGAGCATCAACACTTCAAGAGAAATTATATTCCCTCTTCATGGCCGAGGCCTTGAAAGTGTAAATCGTTTGAAAAGCAGGAGAGAACTGGTAAATGCGATCGTATATTAACAATCATCTGTACATGACCATCTGAGCTTGCATAACATTTTATACTTGGCATAAGGGGAAGATACATATATACCTCTACCTGTTTCTTAATGACACTAAAGAAACGGTAACAGTTTTCAGTCAAAATAAGTGCAAAGTAAAGGAAACTTGAATCTGTAAGGTTTAAAAAAATTTAAAAAAAACTCTGAATTTTGTTATTTCTATGTAGTTTGTAAATGGTCAACTCGTGAACAAACCTAAATAATGTGCGAGATACTGGACAGTGAATGTTTTCCCAGTCCCGGTCTCTCCTGACAATAAAACAGGCTCGTTCCTTTGTACACAGATGGCAACTTTTTCCAACAGCACCAAAGTTGATCTTGTGTATGAAAAAGTAGGGGCAGGGTGCCTATGGGAAAAAAAATATAAATATCTCTATATAGTGAGAAACAGAGAGAGTCAGACAAAAGATTCATTATTATAATTTGTATTAACAACAATACATACAATCACATGAGAAATTAAGAGCAAGCCCGTGAATTTCCGTATACATCAGCTGAGGGAAAGGTGGGGAGAAGCTACTTACTTTGAGAGACCTGGTGAAATCTGCTTTTTTCTCTGCACTGTGGCGCGACCAATCTCTAAACAGGTGGGAGATTCTCGCAAGTTGGGTTTGAACTCTGACAGAAAATACCTGGACTAGAAAAGGTAGAGTTCAACTCATAAAGAGAGTTCAGTTCAAATGTCATAGATAAAATAGCTAAAGAAAATAAGGATGTAGATCTGCAAACTTGATGTGAACACCGCCTTTGGCTGTTTAAGGCATGTTATAATTTATAAATATACAAAAAAAAGGGGAGGGGAGGGGTGTAAACAAATTCAGTCTCTTAAAACTGTGAAATATTTCTAATCAAGTGTGACAACACTTTTCCTGTACAGGTAGAAAATAAGTGACAATAGATGATTTTTAAAAAAATGAAGAAAAATCTACCAGGTCATTTGTATGGTTTATTAAAGAAAATTGTATGTTAACAAATAAGGGAGGGGGGGAACCAGTATGTGTTACAAGTTTATACAATTCTGACAACTTCACTTTCCCTAATCAGCACCACAAGGTAAGATAAAGCATTCTCATTTCCTTTCTCTAGTCCATGACGAAAGAAGACACTAGTGTTACAACTGTAACTATGCTTTCTTGGATCTCAGTAGCAACCAAAATAGAATTACTGAAATTAAAAAAAAACAAAACCCTTCACTTTTGGTTGTATGCCTTACCCTGTCCTCTGGAATGTTGAGCTTACAGCCAATAGATGCAGCCAGTTTCAGCCTCACAGATGTCTTAGACAGATTGGTCACAAAACAGTCAACTGCCTCAAGGAAAACTTTCTGTCCCTGAGATGATTCTGTGTGGTCAAAGTTCACACTGGAACGGCTGCACCAGGTCATTAGGTCTCTAGGAGGAAAAGTTGGGGGAGAAGGAGGCTCATGACTTACCCTATTTTCATTGAACACAAAACTTTATATTTCTATTCTTAAAGCAGACAAACTGAGCCAATTATAAAATATAAGTGAACTTTGAACAGTTATTATTTTAACTGTTCTTCAAAACTATGAACTACTGCATTTCTTCCATTCAATAAAAAGAATAAAATAGCATAGGAAGAAAGAGGAAGGCAATAAACATGAAATAAAATTCTAAATTATAGAGCAAAATGCTTTTACCTGGTTGAAATTAACCTCCCACTAGTCGAGTAAAACTTGCCAAGTGAGGACCCCTCTGATATTACACCCTCAGTGCTTGTATCATGCTTGCCTGCAGACAACATGAAGTAGATGTCTAACAGTTTCTCAGCCACTGGACCTAAAACTGGAAATTTTGTAGTGATCACCTAAGAAAAAGAGTAAAAAAAATGCTTTTGTCCTCTCAAGATAAAGATTGTGGAAATCTTTCGATAGGTTACTGAGACTAAAGTAAAAGAGTGAGCATTCTCAATGGTAGCCAACACAGTTATTTACAGTAGCCAACCAAATCAACCACAATTTTTTGTGGAATACTGAATTTTCACAAATCTGGAAGATTGCAACAGGTTCGTTTAGGAGGAACATTGGATATTCAAAACAAATAATCCAATTCTTTAACTGGCACTTCTCACACACAAATATCTTTTAGAATAGATGTCACCAGAACATTCTCTAAGGTCATAAAGACGAGTTGGGAGGTCAGATATGTCTTGCCACATTGTAATTTGCTTATGTGGGTAACATCCTCTTTGAGTCTGAGACATGCATTGCATAAATCTATCTTTTCTATTCCATTAAGTCTCAACCAGGGGTCTGTGAAGCCATTCGTCAATTGGTCCTTTAAGCCACTCATCTCCATAAAAGTTCCTACCAAAAGCCTAATCCACAACTTGAAATCAAAGTGATACTTTAATCCTCACCATGAGTTTGAAATGCGGTGTGGATAAAAATCTAGATGTGAAATTTTTGTTTTCTGATGGATTTAACCAAAATATTCAGCATTCTTGATTTTCTGGTGTTTCAGTCTACCTGTCTGAAAAGTAATTGTTGGCATTTTTTTTTGTCTTTGATGTAAATATACACTCTCTCTTCAGCTCCCACAAATATTCATGACCATGCCATTGCATTGACAATGATACTGTTATAGTCCATTGCCTCCTGCTCTACTTCACCAATCTCTAGTAAAAAGCTTCTTTGCATCATTTCTAGTCTGCAGAAGCAGAGAGACTCTTTTTGAACATGGCGAGAGAAAATAGTCTACAATTCTTCATAGTATAAATCTCTTTTATCAGTGCTTGTGGACTGTGAAGTCAAAATATTTTGGCAAAAGAATTTTGATTTTTTTGGAAAGCTAGATTTGAAGCCAGTCAATGATTTGATTCCCAAAATCTTCAAAATATAGCCAAAATCACTCTGAAATATTGGTGTGACCTTCTATCTGTTGTTAGAAGCCATTCTTTTAATCTGTTTCTTCTTGCTGCAAAAAAAAAAAAATTTCAATTTCAATACACAGAGTAATGTGAAGTTTTAGATTGAATGTAACAAGTACCTGCACAAGCTCAGCTCTGGACAGAGGCTCAACATAAATCACTGAACAATATTTCTCCAAGACAGAAGAGTTGCCAATTCTTTCCTTGTGCACGCCCTCAGATGAACTTAGAAACCTAGTCAACAGATACGGCAGAATAAGGTTATGTTACAAAGGTGATATGTCAAATCTCAGATTAACTATCTGAAGCTCTTGGCTCCAATTGGACAAATCAGTGACGCTCTGTGCTTACATGGTTAATTGATATATGCTTGCTTCACTTACTTCTAAGTACATAGGGGAAATTAGAAAGTGAATAAAGAAAAAAATAGAGAGAGAAATACAAGAAAAATACAAACACATTCCAACTTTAATTGCTTTGTCTCGTCAAAAAAGAGTGTGTTAGGAATCTGCAACCATTTTTTTCTTCAATAATTTGCAATGATTACCTGTGAAGTCTAATGGGTCCTCAAGAATGATGATTGCAAAAAGTTTAAATGTTTTTTTTTTGTTTGTTTGTTTCAATGGAACTCCAGCCCAAGTTTGGATTTTAAATTGAGTCTAAAGCAGTTGAAATGATCTTTTAAGAAACTAAGCATTCAGACATGGCTAGGAGCAAATTATCTCTCCCATACCTCTGAGTTGTGAAAAGCTGGAAATCTGAGGCAGCCTGAACATAAGCCTCAGACCCTCCACCTGCACCAGTGAGGGCCCCTGTTTCTGCTAGTCCCACCAGCAGTGACAGGACATCCATGGGTGCCGTGTCAACGTCCTCCAGTAGGACCCACTGTCCAGAGGCCACAGCTTGTGTCAACACTCCTGCCCGCCAAACAAATTCTCCAGGGACTTCAGTGCTACAGTAAGTGCCTAGCAATGCCTGATAAAGAACAGAATTTGTGACTTGAAATTGTTAAAACTTTTTCACATGAAATAGTAGATTTTGTTGACATAAGATTCTTTTTAAATTTAAAACCAGTTCTTTTTAAACCATTCCTACAGAATTTGAGACAAAGAGCCTTTAGATACTGATGACGTTACTGTGGTAAAAAATGGAGTCATCTACCTTGCTGTCTGTCTGGTCGCCCAGCTGAATTTTGACCAATTTGTGACCTGCCATGGCCGCTAGATGTTCAACAAGGCAAGTCTTCCCACATCCAACAGGACCTTGCAACAACACAGGCTCCCCACATGTCACAGCCAGAGCAAGGCTGCGGAGGTGCTGACTTGTGGACGGCACTATCACAAGCTGGTCTAAAATGCCTTTACTCTGGGAACAATAAAATGACATGTTTCTCACAGAAATGAGGAGTCCAAATAAAAATATGTAACAAAATTTCGAAACACTAAATATCCAAACTGGTAGATTTGAAGTGTTTTAAGTGTTCAATATCTATGTCTTACCTTTGTCTGTCCAGTGTCAGGTTGTGGTTGTTGACAAGATGGTAAGAGAATCCCCATTACATTAACAACACTTGCATGCAGATCCTCCTCAATAAGATCATGTTTCGTGTGCGACTGTCTGCTGCACCTCTCCACTTGAACTAAGCCCTGGAGTGTTCTGGCTTTCTGTGACGCGTCAAGGAGACAATTATTCACCCTGAAGGCAAAAATTTGGTAAATAACATAGTAAATGATGAATATTCACATAGATGTATATGAAATGAAAAGGCACAAGCTTAAATACTATATGTTTTGCTGGTGAAAATTTAATACTTCAGATAATATTCAATTTTATTTATCTTAAATTAAGCATTTTGGTGTGATTTCAGATCTATAGAAGTAAATCATAAAAAATCAACTCATACATAGAGGAGTTGATAAAATTAGAATATGATATTGATTTTGACTGATCTTACATCATGCCAAAACAATTTCTTGTAAGGACAAAGACAATATTGCTTAAATCATTTTTACAACTCAGAAAAGGAAATTTTATATCTTTCTTATTTTCCATTCATATCTTCTTTTATTAAAACTTTGTGCGCTTAAAAATGAACACAATCAACATAAAAATACATAGCTATATTTCTATCTTCTGCATGCAATACATTAAAAATCCTACAAATCAAATGTCATAAAAGATATCAAGTAAAATTGATAGGATGGAAACGAAGAAACACTTACCTCAAAAACATTGACCTCTGCTCTTCCTGTGTGAAATATTTCTTGAGAAAGCAGCAAGTTTCTTGCTCAGACATGCCAAAATATTTACTGATAGCAGATGCAGCATACCTGGGTTATAGATTAACATAAACATATTAATAAGGAATCTGCTGATTCATAGCAGGTGAAACAGTGTAGTTTAGCAATTTCACCCATCAAATGAGTCACATTGGGAAGTAACTTATGGAATAAATAATGAATAAGGGTAAAACAGAAAGTGAGATTCAGATGGACAAAGTAACTGCAAAAAAAAAACAGGAGTTTTCCCTGAAATTAATCACTGGTTACCAATTAAACAAAATCACTGGGCTCTAAACTTTCAACACCCTCTGTAAAAAAAATTAAAAAAAAAAAAAAATTATTTTACCATCGAGTTAAAGTATCACTGTGGCTTAGGTGGTCCAGTAGGGAACACATGTCTAACTTGTCCGAAGCTTCAGGAACGTATGTCATGTAGTTGAACAAAGCACGGCACCAGTCTAGGTCAGAAACCTAAATCAGAAATTTCATAAGGTAGTGTCATGCTTGGAGCAATAGTAAATCAATTTCAGCCCATTCTTTTGTCAGCACACACTGGCACTAAAACCACAAAAAAGAAAAAGAGAGTAGAGGTGCTATCCAAAGAATAAAGATTAATACCGGAAAAAAGGTAAATTTTAAAATGTTAGATTCAAGGTTATCTTTGAGAACACAATGATAAGACTAAGATGAATATCAGGTTTAAAGATTAAATTTTAGGGGCGGGGGGTTCAAGCATTTGAAAATGCTCCAAATTTTGAAAGATTTAAGTGATCAACCTAACATAAGCCTCGTTATAGATTTCATTTCTGTAAAACCAGTTAAAAATGTTTTATTAACTTAGAAATTTCCAACTGATCTTGAATGACTGCATCAATTTTTCTTCACCTTAACCAGGATAGAGATATCTATCAAGCTTTATTCTTTTGCCAAGTGGAATCAACTGACAATAAAGTATTGAAAACTGTGGCCATTGGTGAATGGTGCAAGGAAACAAATTCAATTCTGTCTGACTCATAACAAAGGAACACTCTAAGCAACTAGCATTCATCGGAGGAGAAAAAAAAAATATGAATTGTTTAAATTACAGTTAACACACAATGTAAATATAAAAAGCTCCATTACCTATAAGTAGCTTCATTTTACTACATACCAAGCCATCCATAACTTGTAGAACACAATTTTACAATTTAAATGTGGTACTTTATCATTCAAAACATTCTTTCCTTGAACAAGTCAAGTGAACACAAAGATAAAAACAGCTAAACACTCAACATGCCTGGTCTCTCTTTGCTTTCTTGCTTTTTGGCTCTCCCAGAGAGTCAGTTCCACATGATGTTAATGGCTTGTAGATCTTTACAAAATCCAGGGCAAAGCTAAAAAAATGAAATTGGAGAGACAAAAAAACATTGTTTGCTTCTGCATGAAGAAAGAAGATTTAAATTCAGTTTCACTCTTTTGTTTACACGAGGATGTGTCTCATTCTGTTCTTCTATGAGACAAGCTGGGATTTAAATAATTTTTTATTTGAAATAAATAGTTTAAGTTATGAGGTAGCTGTCGCAAACTTGATGAAGCAATAAGAAAAGTTGAAAGCAATCATTTTGTTGAAAGAAAAATTCACATTTTTTTAAATAACGATTGATATATTAAATCTCTATCATTCATTCCATTCTAGGATAAGATGGTTTAGTTGTACTTCATTTTAAACTTACAATATCAGTTGGACTTTAAAAATAAATATATATATATATATAAAACGTTTATCGACTTAATCTACGAAGGTACAACACATACATACATACGTGTATATATATATATATATATATATATATATATATATATATATACGTTTTCCTAAGTTTGATGATTGTTTGTTGAACTGAGGCGGTGTTTTTTCATAAACATGATGTGATCGAGGTAACAAATGTTACTTTAAAAATGGGCCCCTGAAGTGCATTTAATTGTGGATAATATGATAGTTTTATTTTGTTTGTATACAGTAAAAAACAACTAAGAAATCAGCTTTTTTAAATGACAAGACTTCATATGAAGTAAAAACATATCGACTCGATTTAAGGAGGAACAGTTTTAATTCTTCATTGAGATTTTTTTTTCATTCTTCTATTTATCTCTCTTGATACGTTAGGTCAAATATGTAGGTTTGTAAACAATTTCACATCCTTGGCTTATAAATGCCTGAAACAAAACACATACATATATATATATATATATATATATATATATATATATATATAAAACGTTTATCGACCTGATCTACGGAGGTACAACACATACATACGTATATATATATAACATAGTCTTGTCATTTAAAAAAACTGATTTCTTAGTTGTTTTTTACTGTATACAAACAAAATAAAACTATCATATTATCCACAATTAAATGCACTTCAGGGGCCCATTTTTAAAGTAACATTTGTTACCTCGATCACATCATGTTTATGATTCCATCTATAGCTAAAATACTTTGAAAAAGTTACTAAGGTATTACGCAATTAGTCTCTCTAACTGCAACAACTATAATGTAGTCAATATTAATTTTGGATTGAAAGAAAAAAGAAAAAGAAAAAATTTCACTACCATTCAAAATATTCAAAAATTGTTTTGCTGGTATAAAAGTTGTTTGCGGGACTTGAACTTATAGATAAAGGAGAACAAACCATCTAAAATCCTGGTTGTAGGCTATTTCAGAGAAATGAGAACTGATTCAATTTCGGAATTGAATATTAAGAATAAGGGAAAACAGGATTATTTAAATACTTTAAAATATATACTCAATGTTTACATGTGAAAGAAATTGCTCTCAGTTTAAGTTTAATTGAGATATTTAATTTTGTCGTATATGAGAGTTTAATTTATAAATGTTAATGATCAAGTTCTACAAACTTTCCATCCTTCTGATAATCTTGTAGTGACAGTGACAATGTTTCTCTTGGTCAATCAGACAAAGCAATCTATGAGACGCAATTAACTCACCTTTGATGGTAATGTGTTTTTGTGCAATTTTTTTATATTATAACTTATACTATAGATCTCTGTATGTGTAAAGATTTTATAGAACTTACTGTCTTAGCTCTCTGCTCACAGAGAAGCCATCACTAAGGGCAACAGCAAATTGTTTCATTTTGAAGTTTCCTTTAAGATTGCCATTTAGAATAGAATGCTTGAGTTGTGATACAACATCAAGAATAAGTGGGCCAAGACACACAGTCAAATCATGGACACAAGACCCATTCATGAAAATCTCTGTAAACAGCGTGAGAATGGCTTGTCTGTCAGTCTGAGTCCATATCTGGAAAAAAAAATTTAAAATGCATGGTGGGAATAAACTAAGAGGAACTGAGCTAAATGGATCAAACTTTAGAGCAGAGATCACTCATTCCTTGTGTTTTACAAACTAGCCCGGGTTGTTAAAATTAGAAATAGATTAAGCATGATCAGATTTACAAGCAATACAAAATATTGAAAACCTTAACACTGATGGAAATTTAAATGACATGTGATAAATAAGAAAAATAAAAGGTTAGCAAAATCAGTCAAGTAGCTGAGTGATATAAAGCCAAGGTTTATCATATGTTCAATGCTCAAATTTAATATAAGAAAAACATTAGCATACCCATTAGAGAGTAACCTAGTGACAGCACTACTACTACTACCTCAGTTTTATTAATAATGTTCTTGTAAGAAAAAGGAGCATTTTTCAAAGCTTTAGTTAAAAAAAAAAGTTAGCATGACAAAATATTGCTCAGTTCAAATTGAAGAAATGACTTCATTCATTTTAATTTAATACCTGATCCACATCTGCTCCTTTCTCATTTTAGATGAATCAATTGACGATTGTGAAATGTATCAAAGAGAAAGAGAAAGAGAATTTTCACATCTATTGCCTTTATATTTTTGTCTCAATCTAAACTTAGTGTGTGATTGCTTAGAGCTGCAAATATATTTATTTTATTATCAGCTCTCTTCTCTTTTGTTGCTGACTGCCTTCTCTGTTAAAAAATTATGATTTCTTTCTCTACTTCCATTTTAAAAATATTTTAAGATCAAAGGTGATAGAGTTTCTTCTTTTTTTTTTCTTTTAAGTGTGTCTACATCAGTACATCATTGCATGCAGGTATATTAACAATTATTTAACCCTTCTGTGGTGAGTAGAGGTTTTCGTTCACGTGTTTTATGATTAAGCTTTATCAAAATTTTAAGCACAACTACCAGTACTATAGAATGAGGTGTTTTATGAGAACCAGGGTTAGTCTAGTCTCAGCTTGGTTATTTTAAATTTAAATGGTGCGATTATTGTGGACTATGATGGATTGAAAATAAAGCTTTCTCTAATAACAGACACAATTTCATGTTTAAAGTAAGAGCACTTCAAGTTCTATTTTATTTTTTTTTTTTTTTTTTTTTTTTGTATCTCTGCTGACTCTGGAAACTTTTTAAGCATTTAGAGCACTCAGAGTCTCAGTGTGCATAAAAATATGTTTATGATTATTTTAGCACTGCACAAAATATTAATTTATAAAAAATGGGGAACTGAGGAAGTTTCTCGGATTCTTACTGTGAAATCTACTTTAACATATGCAAAGGAAAGCTGAACTTTGTTAAATAAATAAAATAAAATGTTCAGTAATAATCTTGCCCAGAAAAACAATTTCTCAGTTTATTTAAGCCAGCAAAAAGTCACTCTGCCAGATTTATCTTTTTTTTTTTTTTTTTGAAGATGGGAAGGATTCTGCCATTAGCATGTCTCATCTTGTCTCGGCAAGGCAGTAGACCTGTGCTGAGGTACAGGTTTGTACCCATACACTTTAAAGACTTTGCGATAATATATTGCAGATATCTGTCCAACTGACATCAGGCTTCACAATAAAATGTTTCCTAATGAAATCGAAAAGTTTTTGTCGTTTAATTGGATTTTAGAGCAACACAAAAATGCTTTAAATATCTTGAAAAGTATTTCTTTGCAACAAATAAAACCTTCATATTCGTGTTCAGCATATCAAATTCATTAAGGAAAATACTATTCTAAAGCTTAAAGTGAGTTGGGCCGATAACTGCAATAATACAAGGTTTTCATGTGTGTTTTTACATCTTTTGACGTTTTGTACCATTTGATAATTTGTTAGTCTCAATTTAGATCTAGGTTTGTGATCGCTCCTGCTATTCTGTTTATTTCAACATCAGTCATCAATCACTCATATTTTCAGATTCTTTTATACTTAGTCGAGCTTTATCCCAACATCTAAAGTAGATCTACAATTGTAAACTGCCTTCTGTTTTAGAGACCGAAAAGGGACAGAGACAGAAAGAGTGGGGGGAGAGAGAGAGAGAGAGAGAGAGAGAGAGAGAGAGAGAGAGAGAGAGAGGGAGGGAGGGAGAGAGAGAGAGAGGGGGAGAGAGAGAGAGAGAGAGAGAGAGAGAGAGAGAGAGAGAAGGTAGTAGAGCAGAATACCTCAAAATTATAGTTTTGTACTACAGAAAATGAAGCTTTATAAATGGATACCTGTTTTGATAGAAACTTCTGAAGCTTTGAACATAGTCCACTGTCGATAGATAGTTTGCACACTTCATTAACAGCAGTATGCAATCGCCACAGATGGGTTTCAGTGACTTCTTTCATTGTTCTCAATAGCTGGTAGACTTAGTACTAGAAAATAGTGGATGTACAGATTTTACCCTCGAGATATCTACATCTTGCAATTAAAGACTAGAAACTAGATTTAGCTCAGTCCAAGCAGAGCGCACATGTTGAAAGTGAAAGAGGATGTTGACATGGCATATGTTTTAGTGTTTTCTCGC
>JAWDGP010001363.1:332500-399259 GCA_033675545.1 Elysia crispata
ATTATTATTATTATCATTATTATTTTTTTTTTTAATTATTATTATTATGAGTAGTAGTAGTAGTAGTAGTAGTAGTAGTAGTAGTAGTAGTAGTAGTAGTAGTAGTAGTAGTAGTAGTAGTAGTAGTAGTAGTAGTAGTAGTAGTAGTAGTAGTAGTAGAAGAAGTAGTAGTAGTAGTAGTAGTAGTAGTAGTAGTAGTAGTAGTAGTAGTAGTAGTAGTAGTAGTAGTAGTAGTAGTAGTAGTAGTAGTAGTAGTAGTAGTAACAACGCTATCCACCAGCAAACCGGAAGGGAGGCGGCCACGAAGCGGCTCTATGGACGGATTTTATGGAAAGTCGAAAGTTCATACGTTATCCTAAGGTTCAGTTTATTAAAAAAAAATAAATAAATAAATAAAATGTGCAAAAGTGTAGATCCAAAATTTGCAACGCAATATAACTTTTAGCTTCAAGCCTTTATGAGATACAAAAGCGAGGCAAAAACTTCAATGAACTTTCAATTCTATTCCCCAAACACCAGCGTCACAAACTCAGTTATAGGAGTAATCATATTATGCCTGAATGAGTCCAGAAATGGGATCATAAACCTATACTTTTAAGGATGAAATCAAGGCATCCTTTGAGGCGGTATGTACATTAAACCAAATAAACAAGTCGGGTAATTGTCGCTTTTATGCAGAGTAAAGGTCCACTCTGGGTGCCTAGACACTACTGGCTAATTAACTTTGACTCGCCATATGAGCAGTGCTGATGAAGAGCCAGCACCGCCCACTGGGAGTATTAAGTGCTTGTTGTCAGATCTGTTGGTTATGGAGCCGTTTCCCTGTCTCTATGTGGAGCCAGGGCAGGCGTGCAGAGAGCAGACAAGCTCTCCTTGATTAGAGACCATTATTTTGCTGAACGACCAATTTCACAATTCATCAAAGAAAAGATTGATGGTTAAAAAAAAAACAGTGTTGCATTAAGTCACTTTCAATTTCACTCCTTTTATTCACATTGAAATAGGAACCACTCTGTATTTTCACATCAAAGTTTCAAGACAATTTCGTCAACTTGATTTATTTGCTTTTATCCACGCATGGCCTTTATTAAGAAGACTAGAGTCCCAGTTCTTTAAAAAAACGGTAAAACAGTTTCAGGTTGCATAATATTATTTTAAACTTGCTTTCCTAAGAGAAACGATGAAGTATGGATGAGAAGAGAGGATGGTTTGGTGTTCGGGCGATAATCCTTGAGAGAAGTACTGTTTCCCTGAAACTACCATACCCAACTGGCATAGGGAGAAACCGAGGCGGTCGGAGTCCAGTACAGACCAGAAAGGCAAATCTGAGTCCTGCTCACTTCTGGAGAACACGAATCTCATGTGAGTGCAGAAACATAACTCTGAAGACATAGAAATATTCTACTCTGAATGGTTGGTCGGTTACTATAAAAATTGTTTTGTATCCTAAGTTTCTCAGTCTGGGCTAAGTAGTCAATAATAAGACCGTCTGGGTGTGAACCAACAGGTCATTGGTGGTCAGATTGGGTTAGACCTAACTAAATGTTACGACGAGAAAGCTTTCAGTCGAGCTGTTAATGTTGCACCAAAAATCTGGAAAAGCCTAGCATTACAGCAATAATCGAAACAAATTCATAAGAGACTTTTAAAAAGTTTTTAGAAAAGTATTTGCTCCCCTACTCAGCTCAATTTAAGGATTCTTGTATGCATGAATAACCTGGACCAGATTCAACGTGTTTCTGGCTATCGATATGACTTTGCCTTTATAGAATGACTGGCAGACTATAAGTCTCGCATATGGAATGTCGTGATAAGGCTTTCAATAAATACACGTTATTACCTGACGGGATGTTTCAGACGCTAGTTTGCACAGCATGTTATTTTTTTGTAGATTTAGAGTCAAAATTGATTCTAATCATTATTTATCGTCTGTTTCCATTGCGCTCGACGGGTCACCTCAGAATTTGTCAGTTTTCCTTAGGATTATGGCAATAGAGAAGTTTCAAATTATATGATCCATTCGATTGTTCAAGGTAAACATCTAAACAATGAGTATGTTAATGCTTTAAAGATTATTAAATTGGTGAGGGGTAGACCTAAGCCTAATTTATTTCATAAACGAAATTCTATTAAATTTTGCACACAAATTTCTTCAATCTGTCGCTAAATGTTTGGGATTTCTCTTTTTTCATTCTCCAGTATTACAGGCCTGGTAACAGCCTATTTTGTGTCAATTATTCCATTCTTGCTCGAGCAGTTCGAGCCAAAGGTAAGGTAGGCTGTATTGCCTATGAAAACTGAAGCGATGTTATTTCAGACCTAGAACATTAGCACCGACCACAGAGAATCGCTGTGTGTGAAGGTGAACAGTTGTCCTTGTCTAAACAGTTCAAATTGTCATCACCACCAGAAGCCGTCTAAACAGAAATACAACAATTAAAACCTGAAAGAAGTTGAAAACCTTTAAAAGTCGTGTCAGAAAGATGGGATTCATTCTTTTCGCTAGATTTGTACCACAGTTTGTTGAGTCCGCCGCCAGGATTGAGGAGGTAAGTTTCTGTTCGTAAACTCAGCAATCATCCTGTTAGGTTTTTAAATCTAACTAACACTAATTGGCTTGAGCTGTTTTTCATAGGTAACTCTCCATTGTAAGACTTTAAGATGTGTTTATATTTTCGAAATAACGTTGAAGCAGTGTAACTTTTATATGTCATACTGCAGTAGGATTTGTAATTCAGCTACATGTTTTTTATGCAATAAAAGCACTTCAGGAACTGTATGTAGACATCTTAACTTTCTAGTAATGTCCAAATTTACTCTTAATACAGTAATTAAAGAGGATATTGTAAAGGATCCTATAGAATCATCGGTTCCATTCACAAAACTCTACGAAATTTATTCATTTTTTTCTTTTCTGTTTTTGTAAGCATTTTATTATCATTATTATTATTATTATTTTAATACTTTTTTGCACAATGTAAAAGCCTTTACACAAAAAATGAATGTTTTCAAATTTTGTTTTTATTTTTGTTGTACAACTGCATCACAACGCCCAGATCTTGGGCCTCATAGCATATCAGACTAAGCCCCCCGTGAGGCGGAACAGAAAAGACGAAGCCCTAAACTCACCTTCCAATGATGTGAGCCTCGAACCCGCCAAGAAAGTCCCCACAGATATCAGGGCGGAGATGTAAACCCCCGCACCCCCCTGCGCTCCTGTATATTCTACAAGTTTGCTATTTATCGACGATACCAGTAGCCTGACGGTTCATACACACCAGTCACTGGCAGCCACTTACGCGGCAACCCTTAGGTTTACGGAAGAAAAATATGTACGACTTAAATAATATGTAAAGAAGACCAGAAGCTAGAGAAGAAAACAATACACGAATGGTCTTTATTGAACGAATCATGATATATTTTCCTCAAAAAATTCAACTGATGGAATATATCCCAAATAATTATATATCGCCCCAATTTTTTTTTTTCAGAATTATGCTGCGCTACAACTCCTATGTTATAATTATTTCACCGCATCTGACATCACATCCGAAGGTTTCACATGCCTGACCTAAAGACAAATTTATTCTGTTTGAGAATCAGTTAGAATGAATGAGTTTTAAGCTTTATGTGTCATTTTCAACAGCCACTGCTTATTGTTTTGGATCCAAGTGCATAGGATTATTGTATCTTCCTCTTTTTATTTTTTTATTTTTTTTTGTTCGTTTGTTGTTTTTTAGGGGGGGGGGGGGGGAGAGGGGGAGGGGAAGGGGTCCTTTGATTTGTTTATTTATAAATTTTTTTTTGCTGTGAAAACTTATATAGGTAGACCTTTGAAAGCTTTGTCAATTAGCCAATAAGACCTAGGTAGACCTTTGAAAGCTTTGTCAATTAGCCAATAAGACCTAGGTAGACCTTTGAAAGCTTTGTCAATTAGCCAATAAGACCTAGGTAGACCTTTGAAAGCTTTGTCAATTAGCCAATAAGACCTAGGTAGACCTTGGAAAGCTTTGTCATATAGCCAATAAGACCTAGGTAGACCTTTGAAAGCCAATAAGACCTAGGTAGACCTTTGAAAGCCAATAAGACCTAATAACTTCAACCGATAATATTCCTCGGTCTCATCCTCTACACAAGTGCCGGTAACTACACGCTTCGCCATGATGACGGTAATGAGCCGTACCCGAATCTCAGTTAGATCTAGATCTAGTCTACAATACATATTTGGTCGCAAATTTGAATTTATCGATGTTGATCCACACAAAATTTTCCACAACATTGGCATGCTTTCCATTCGAAAAACTAATCCTATTTGTAGGTCTTTTATTGACATTTATTGCGACAGCGAATGCAGCAGAGCTAGGGCATACTACAAGAATATGGTAGATCTATCCCTTCCTTTCATCGTTGCTGCCTACTTCCGACATCTTACATCACGTGGGATCAGTGGACACTGAGACAACAATTCTCTTTATATTGTCCGGACACATTCGTGAAAAACAACCTTACGTAACTGCTATCGACATATTTATCAAGATTCAAATTACACAGGAAGAAGAGAAGAGTTTCGAGAACGACCATGAATGTCAGATGAGGGAATATCCTTCAGATAATCACCAAAAGCCTGCTCGGAAAGAAAAACTGAGTGGGCTCTGCTCGAGAAGGAAAATTTAACTTAAGGCTTGAGAGGAAGAGTGAGAGGGGTGAGGGGGAGGGGGAGGGGGAGGTGGATAAGTTCGTTTGAATGACTTTTTAGAGTAAAGCTAATGACAATACTAAATTTTTCTTTTCTCCTTGGAGATTTAGAGGCGTTCAGCGGCTTAAGATATATTCGACAAATTTGTTTCTCACTTTCATATTAATACTTCCACAGATTTCACTGAGGTCCTCACGACCAACACACTGATATCCTCACGATGAAGATCAATCCTATCTTTATGTGCTTGGTTGTCATAACTACGGTTGTCTGTGAAGAGTATCCAAGTAAGAAGCCAATACTGCATGTAGCTCTCTTCTTCAAGAGCGAAGTATAAACTAAGCAGTCAAACTTCGCCAAAAACCTTTGAAGATGTTTGTTTGGAAGAAGCTGCTCTAACGCGGTGCTGTGTTTCCCCTCTCGGTACCGTTGATACACTTTACGACTTGAATCATGCACCATAATTTAAAGAAATAGAAAAGAACACAGTAATATAAAAATCTGTATTTTGAAATCTTTGCTTCTCGAAAAGTCAAAATAAAATTATATAAAATTCCATAGATACTTAAGTTAATAAATGGGAATACTCTTGAAAACCCTGGGTCGAGGCCTACATTCTAACTGTATTTTTTCAATGACCTCAGTATAATATTATCTTACGATAAACCAGTCAGGCGATTTGGTGTGTCATTGCCCAATGTAAATTTGACTGAAGGAAGATGGCACAAAAGGCATTCGGCTGGATGTAATATTACAGATAAATTTTATCTCTCTTACGAAATGTCGTATTGCCAAAAGACAGTCAAATGTTTGTCTTTATTACGAAATGTCGCACAGCTAAAAGACAGCCTAATGTTCATTTTTATGAATAGTGTAAAACCAAAAGGCTTAGCTCAATCTTGACAACTACAGTATGATCAAAAAGTCTTTTAGAAAGCCTAATGTTTATGTTCATGAATGATCCAAAGATCTCTGTGTTAGCGTGAACGGTATGGTTACAGAAGCTTCGGCTCTGGCTAATACTTACATTTAGAAAAGTGTTGATATGAATAGATATGACACACGCAAGGCTGGTTTCCATATAAAAAAGACTTTTGTCGCACCGAGGCTCAATTAAAAAACAGATCTCACAAAAGATCGACAGTATTTTATGCTTATAGTGAATCTAAATAAAAGATATCGCAAAAGATCGCCAGTGTCTTATACTTACTTTATAAATGATGTTGCAAAAGATCACCAGTATCTTATACTTACAATCAATCTAAATAAAAGATGTCGCAAAAGATCGACAGTGTCTTATACTTACGATCCATCTAAATAAAAGATGTCGGAAAAGATTGCCAGCATTTTAATTGAAAGACAATCTAGAAGGAACGTCATGAACAACCGTCAGCCTCATGTCGAGATTTCGATGGAAACAGCCCTTTATTAACGCGAGTAGACTTGGAGGTAGCGTTTCTTATGAAAATGGCCAATGGTTTACAAGCATTAAAATCTGATTAAAATCAAGTCAAGTTGGATTGCACATTTAAAAAAAAAAAAATAAAGGTTAGGCATTCGAATGCTCATATTACTAATGTGAAATATAGGGGATATGATTAGTTGAAAATGTTAAAAGACACAATATTAGAAAACTGTTAAACTATCGTTATATGAATTGTAGAAATCGTTGGTTTTGGCACCTTTTTATCGATTTCAACGTGTGTTTTAACTGTGAAGTATAAGATAAAATGTGTTTTAACAGTGAAGTATAAGATAAATCCAACTATTATTGAATTTCCTCGAGATACGGGTGAAGCAGTGATCAATTTAAAGAGTTTTCGAAATCAAGCATAAATCCAAAGAGGAAATAAATCCAGTATAAATAGCTTCTTCTATTAATTCTTATTGAAGTTTAACATTGATGATTATTGTCTGTAACTTGTAGGGCTTCTTCTCTTTTGAAATGCGAAATGTTTTCACGGATGCAGAACACTCTTCGGAGAAATCTTCTTGAATTCCTTACTCAGATATTCAAAACAAAAGGAAGCTACGGAATGTATTCGATCTTTGACTCCAATTTCTAAATGGTAAGTACATGTAACAGGTTCCAGTCGCCAATGATTTCCAAGAATAGCGCACTAGTTCTCAGAATAACGATGCAAAACAATTTGTTCACTAGTTTCCTGAAATGTGTAACTACGACGTATTTTGTGTATTAATCTTCTCCCGTATTTCTACAGAATGTCTTTCTGATAGAGACGATGGTTTTCCGGAGAAGTGTGCTGTAAGGGCTTCCTATGGAAGTCTTTCCAGGCGATACTTCTGTTGTGAGAATATCACCCACGGAGCTATGAGGAGACTCGTCATTAATGACGACCCAGAATCTCCTTTCGACCGGGTTCATACGGAATGTGACTGCAAGCCGATGGAAGAGGTAAACTGTTTACAAAGATCCTAACGGTTCTGTCAAAATTACTGCAAAAACTTTTAGCACTGTATAACATTATTTTAATGTAAAGAAATCAATTAATTTCGAGACACATATAGGCCTATGCACACTATGTCCTTTGTGGAATGAACATATTCATCAACAAAAACATGTTCTCTCAATTCCTCTCTCAGTCTCTCCCTTCTCCCTCTGTCTCTCTTGTTTCCGTTATTTCTCTCTCTCTCTCTCTCTCTCTCTCTCTCTCTCTCTCTCTCTCTCTCTCTCTCTCTCTCTCTCTCTCTCTCTTGCTTTATACTCTCTCCATCTCCCTCTTCTCTTTCTGTCTCTGCGTGCTGTGCTTATGACACATCAAGGACTGAAAGTAACGAGATACAACAGGAAAAGAAATAATTGATTTCCAAGATAACTTTTCTCTTTTAAACCTTTAATTAAGTTGATGGTAATGTCTATTTTCCGATTTGCGAATTTTTTTATTGTCTATTTTTAGTGGACTTGAGTTAGTGTAGGTTAAAAAAAACAGGTCGCTGAGAAATTCCCCTCTTTCTTTAGGTCATGGTGAATACAGTTTATATTAGTTCATGCTTCTAAGGCCGTAAGTCTACATCTAGAAACAGCTGATGTTCATTGGATCTATTCGTATTCTAACATACATGTGGGTCATTCGAGATTTACATTTAGTAAAAATTTCCTAAAATTGACATATCTAAGTCTGTATTTTGATCTGGCCTGCACAGTGTTCTTAATCTGAACCTATTTCAGGCAAGGGCGAACCGCAAACGGCATCAATTTTGATGTCTATCATGACCAATGATGTTAAACATAGTTTGTGACTCTATTTCTAGATAGGAGAAAGCGTAGAAGAAAAACAGACAAGCAGTAACTTATATAAGTTAGTTTATCTTGTGTATATGAGGTTTGATTTCATTAGAACTATTGCACTATTTGATTAATTTGTAGCTTTATTCGTTTAAATCTAGACTTCAAAAAAAATTCACAAAAAAGGATAAAAAGAACAAACAGTGATTCAAATATAGATTATAAAAAAATTCACAAAAAAATAAAATGATGAAAAGAACAAACAGTGATTTAAAACTAGACTATAAAAAAATTTCACATAAAAAATGAATGATAAAAAGAAGAAACAAAAAAAAAAAATTGGTTTGCTTTTGCGCTTGGAAAACCAAAACAATTTTGACATTACAAAGGCATAAATAAGAAATGATTTTCTCACCCCACAAAGCGTCAGAAGACTTCACAATGGTCCCTTTGTATGAATTTAGCACGGGGCATTGCTTGCACATCTCAATGGGCATGTGGTTTTTACAGCGTCTACAGTAATCGCTCTCAATTATAAAAAAAAAAAAAATCACTTCCAGCTCTATTTGAAAGGTTAAAATTACTTCTAATGTCAGTTGCTGTGTTTCCAGAGAATGGTCTAATTTTTTCAGTACCGGTAGTTAAACCGCCAAATCGCAAAAATCACATATATGACAACGAAAACAATGTCTAAAGGATTTGCGTAAACATGTGCTTAGGTTCACAGTACAGTATTTGAATCGCATATGTCGGGCCGACACAATTGAGACTACTTCCTCTTATTTCCAGATCTGTAAGACCAGCAGACTCCAGTGTATGGTGCTGAAACATGAACGCGGAGGTCTGATGGATATCCTAGAGCCATTGGAAAACTCGGACGGCTCCTCCCTCTCCGACCGATATCCCATCATAGACAGAACAGCAAATTTCGGGCTTCCAGATCGGTCTGACTTCCCCTCAGCCAGTGAGATAGGTCGCACTGACTTTGGAGGAAGTAGCCACAGAGGTCTTGGCAGTTGGTCCAGCCTGTCGGAACATAGACAGAGATATGGATCTCTCTCCGGTCCTTATGGACAAGGATATGGATCTGACTCCGGTCCTTATGGACAAGGATATGGATCTGACTCCGGTCCTTATGGATATGGACATGGATCTGACTCCGGCCCACATGGACAGGGATATCGTGAATACTGACACCCCGTTTGAGTTTGAGACTGAGGGAAATACAGCCGAGGAATCATTTATTTCCGATTGTTAGATGTTGCGCTGAGGAGCTGAAATATAAGAAGAGGAAATAAAAATTCCACTATTTCTCATGAAATAAAAGTATTAATTTGTATGAATAAATAACTTCAAGAATGATCATGGTTAATAAACAGAAAGCCACTGGCTTTGTCTTAAGCGCAGAACCATAAAGACATAAAGAGATTTGTAGAGCCTGATCTACACTTTACCCATTGATAGCTCAAGTAAAGGGTAGGGAGGACAACCGTTACGTTCCCAAGGGATTCAATATTTTTGAAACTCTATCGCATCCTATTTTGTTGAAACATCGTGTTTGCTGTCTAAAAAGAGATGCGGATTGTATTGTTCACACTCAGGACAGATCTATGGCAAACGCCTAAATAAACTTTGCATCGACTACCAGTTGCTCCAACTCAACTAAACTCGGATTCAAATTCATAGATTTACAATATGAAGTCGAAGAGGAACCTCTCATGTAGGGTAAATATTACATGTCATCGTTATCAAAAGTTATGGTAGGAAAGTTAACGTCACAAGAAAAGCCTCTATCATGTTACTACAAATAACAGTTAACCCGTAAGAAAACGACATGAGTGTGATGATAGCTTCATAACCAAATGAAGAGGAAAAAGGGCGACCTCAGTGTTTGTTCTGAACAGCCTGAGAGAAGTAAAAAGGAGGGGGGGGGGGGGGGGGGCAACATTCAAACAGCGAACGTTTTGCCCTTATGAGAATAGGACTGTCCTAAATCATCAGAGTACTAAACGGTACCTCGGTAGTACATTTTGTACTTTGTGCTTGGAATAGTCTTGCTAAAAAGGGTCGATTGATGCAAAATGTTTAGAACCAGTGACAACGTGCTGTTGAGGAAATAAAGTCACATTATGATGAATAGATGATGATGATGATGATGATGAGGATGATGATGGTGATGATGATAAATAATAATAATAATAATAATAATAATAATAATAATAATAATAATAATAATAATAATAATAATAATAATAATAATAATAATAATAATAATAATAATGGCTTGGGAGGCTGTGTTCGCGAACTCCTCCTTTATTACACAACCCACACCTTTGCAACTTTGAGGGCATCTACAGCATTCATGTGGCTAGGTTTTAAATTATAAAATATCATCGCAAACTGTTTCCCTCTTTTTTCCCAAAATGCTTTGTTTCGTCAACATAGACTAACTTACGATCACCAATTTCGTGCGCCATTTTATCATTCTTAAAAATGGAAGTGTTTCTCAATCGGCTTCAGGTGTTGATCTAGGTTTAAATATTTGCGCGGCAGAGCACTTGTATGCACTAAATGCGAAAAACCAGAGCTCTCCAATAAGGGTTTAAAAGGATCTAAAAAAAAAACATATTGGGAAAGAAGAGAATAATAAGTCGATTTTCTTTATTCCAAAAGGAATTAAGTTTTTTATTTCTAAATTTTGTGTTTAGAATTAGAATTATCGAGGTATCTAGATTCTAGTTAAAGTGAGGTGGAGGCATTTATCTGGATTATGTAAGTAAGAGGAGAGATATCAGGACTACCTATAAGTCTCTTTAAATGCACACATGCACCCCAGCCCCGGTAAATTAACATCAGGGTCTCGTTCCAGCTTGTAATACTAACAATATTGATAAACCGCATTTTTTATTGCGCCCTTCCATGACAAAGCTCGATGTGTGAGCGTTAAATTAAATAGCTAAATTAAAAATATTTATAACAAGGCTTAAAATTTCGCTACATCTCAAAATCCAAGAGTGTTTTTCCAGCATATTTTTGAAAATTGCTTAAGATGATGCTTCCCTGGTTGCTTTTGGAAGATTGTTCAATATTTCAGAACCTTGGTAACAGGAGCGCTGCAGTATTGGTTAATGGAAGATACTTTTATCAGATGATCGTCGAAGATGTCTTGCAGGTTCAAATATTGTGAGACGGTAAGAGACATAAGTCGACGTCATCTGATTCTGACATTTAAACCAAATGATGCACACAGTGTATTTGTAAGTAATGCGTTTCTTAACAGGCAGTTATGTGAATGATGGAGACAAGTTCTTGTGTAATCGCTCTCAATTATAAAAAAAAAAAAATCACTTCCAGCTTTATTTGAAAGGTTAAAATTACTTCTAATGTCAGTTGCTGTGTTTCCAGAGAATGGTCTAATTTTTTCAGTACCGGTAGTTAAACCGCCAAATCGCAAAAATCACATATATGACAACGAAAACAATGTCTAAAGGATTTGCGTAAACATGTGCTTAGGTTCACCGTACAGTATTTGAATCGCATATGTCGGGCCAACACAATTGAGACTACTTCCTCTGATTTCCAGATCTGTAAGACCAGCAGACTCCAGTGTATGATGCTGAAACATGAACGCGGAGATCTTCAGTATTAGCCTGGCTGCGCTGTACTTTTACCTAACTTGTAGTTGCTCAAAAATGGCTTAGGAGATAGTTGCTAATAAAATGGCAACTATCCAGTTTGGATCGGACAAGAGTTGTTGCAAGGGTTTCGGTTACACTTACAGTCTCATTTAAATAACTTATTATGCTGGCGATTTTTCTGAACTCAAAAATGTTTACAATAAATTCTTACAAAGTTCAGCAACACATTAAGACATAGACATATCGCGGTCGACGAAAACACTGAGATTTTGTACCTTTGTACGGCTACTTATCAAATGATCATTGATGTGGAGAATTGTTTGAGGCAAAGTTTTCACATTATTCCCTGTAACAAGAATAATTGCCGTTTAGTCAATGTTGGGTTGAAGTCAGCTGCTGGTTATCCGCAGCTTGACATGAACATCGCAATCAGAAGTCATGGCGACGACAGCAGGTCCAGCTTCAATCTCGCACGCCTCATACAACACTGCGTAGCATCAACATAGAAAAGAAAGCTTAACAGGTGCTTTTATACAACAAAAGCTGCGTGTATAGCCTTAAAAGGTCTGGTCCAACTCCAAGGACAGGACCTTGTGCAGCGCCAATTAAGATTTGCATATATACAGTCAGAATTGGAATTAGCAAAGTTAACTGGTCGATAGCATCAGTTAGGATAAATAAGACTACAAAAATTGTAGCACTTTCCCGAAAGGTCCCAATTCTCAAGTCTTTTAACAAGAATCGCATGATCGATTGTGCCGGCAGCGGTGGACAAGTCAAGAAGTATCAAGAGACTTTATTCTGGTCCAAAACATCTATGATATCAGAATGTCGCCTCTAAAACACCGGTTTCTGTACAGCTGAATGCTTCGCACGCCTATTGAAATACTGTGCTATTTTCAGATTATTGATCTTCCGATGTCAGAATGATTGACTCTGAGCGATTCTCTCCAAGAGTTTCGATAAAAGTATTAGGTTTGAGCTGGGGCTTAAATTCCAAAGGTTTTTCTCATCTAAACAAGGCTCTTCCACCTGTGGTTTGACGATTGTGACCTTATAACCATAGGGCACAGCGCCTGTGCAGAGTGAGCGGTTGAAAACTTTTTTTTAATAGCAATTTCAGTACAGGTAAGTACTGGACCCAAATCACGTGTTTTTTGTGCAGAATTTTTCCTTAATATGTAAGATTCACTTTTTGTAACTTTATACCATAGACAAGGTTAAAATCATGAGCCGTTTAATAGTTCGTAAGTAACAGGTAATTTTTCTTGAGGACTTTAAGTCAGTCTGAATTATTATTTATAAGTTTTATCTATTGATCACCATTCACTAGGCTTACACAAGAGCCTGTCTCGATGCGAGGTCCAGGAGGCGCTAAATCCATAACAAAGCAGGCAAGAATCGGCCCACAAAGGTTAAAAAAAAATCACCAACCTGTGTTTGTTGATCTCATGGGCTGACAATAGTATATGTATCTAGCTTATAATATATATTGTGTGTCTTCGACCCAGAAAACCCAAGTAGAACTGGTTCTAAAAAATATTATTATTATTATTATTATTATTATTATTATTATTATTATTATTATTATTATTATTATTATTATTATTATTACACCATTTTTTTAGCCAACGCGACTATAGAAGCTGCTTTAATAAAGAAAGGAGTCAAACTCCGTTCTGCCCTAAAACTGGAAGAAATCAGGGATCGAGAAGGCAAATTCACGGGATGGTTATCTGGGAGATACACAAGCAAAAAGCAATAATAGCAAGGAAAAGAAACGAAAAAAATGGAGAAAGAGGTGAACCTCAAAGCGGAGAAATTGACTTCTTGCAAGCCAAGTTGAGTCTGAAGATGAAAGGGGAAGGAAGAATGAAAGAAACAAAGAAACAGATAATCGACATTATTTACAAAGAGCTGGACCCTTGACTTGTAAGAGGGCACACCCAGACACACCATCTTACGGGAAGGAACCCTCTTCTCGGAAGGCTAGAGGAGAAAACAAAAGAAAACGTGTGAGCCCCCTATTGAGGGTTTTCTGATGACAAAGCAAACATAAAGAAAAAAAAAATATACAACTCATAAACAAATCAAAACATTTTTACAAATGGTTAAAGACTTGAAATTTATGACTCTGAATGTCCATGGATTGAGGAACGTTAAGAAAAGGAAAACATTGTTTAGGTTAATAAGAGATGATAAAATATCATTCGCCGCTCTCCAAGAGACCTACCTAACGAATGAGGATTTTAATATACTACAAAAAGAATGGCCAGGAACGATTCCTCTATCAGCAGGTACTAGGCGAAGCAAAGGTTTGATAACCATATTTCACAAAAAAAATAGAGGAGAAAAACATTGAACGTATTGAAAGTAAGGAGAGATATATTATGTCAGAGATTAAAGTAGAAGATAGAAGCATAATGGTAATTGATGCATATGCACCATGTAATGATAAATTTCCTAACTGAACTTTCTAATGCCGTTTATAAAAACATGAATACGTATAGCGAAATAGTCTAACTTGGGGATTTCAACGTTGTTGCTGACAATACCCTAGATATTATATCCGGAAACAAACATAATCAGAATATGGTTGAGATGTTTAAGAATTGGATGAATTGTCAAAACATTGTAGATTGTTGGAGAGAACACCATCCAACAGAGGAAAATTTCACTTGGAGTAGGGGGAACATAGCTCGACGTCTGGACCACATCTTACTCGACCCAATCTTAGAAAATAAAGTTAATTATAAACACGAGCATAAAAACATTGGTTTCTCATATCATCAAGCGTTATCTATGCAAAAATAAGAGGGGTAGATCCCATCATAAACTAAACACCAACCTTCTAAAAGATGTAAACTATATTTTGGAAATAAAACGTTTTCTTGAATCAGCTAAAACGATCCCACTTAAATCTAAATTCCCACATGAAATGGGAGTTAATAAAAGCCGAAATAAAAAGCATAAGCCAACAGTTCACCAAAACTGCGCAATTAAAAAAATATAATGACTCCCACGCCTTGCGAAGTACCCTTGAAACAATTGAAAAAGAATTTATGATAGATCCAAAAAACAGAACTATTCAAGAAGAAAAACTAAAGCTACAAAAGAAATTAGAGTTGATGGAAATGGAGAAAACTAAGGGAGCACAAATACGAACTGGAATAAAAGACACCTCAGTACCATACTCTGCAAAATATCCGTTTCATCGTTTTAATACTTAGCAGTTACATGGCTAAGGAAATTTTCTATTTGACCGTTTTCTATTACATGGATACCAAGTGAAATTTCTCGAAAATGCTTGTTCAAACCTTTGACACATGTGCCAAATGTAATTTGGCTACAAATTACAATAATACTATTAAAGCCATACTTTTCATGAAAACAATATAGATTAAAACACTCAACGTTACTGTTTAATATTATTATTAATAATCAATGCCAATGAGTAAGTCATTTCAAATACAAGACCATGATCATCTTAAATTAAAACAAAGTGAGCATTATTATTATCATGGCACTTTTCACATTTTATTTATAATGAACATAGAACATCACCGGTATCAAGTTTTTTCTCTATTCCTGTTGTGTAGTAAGTCCAATTTATGGACAAAGTTAAATTTGTGAATTAGATAATTCAAAATACCATTGCTTACTATATATGCTTATAGTTATGCAAGGGGCTGTTGTGTATACTTCTAGTTTAATTTATACAGTTCATTTACTTTTAATTAGGATAAGACTGTCCTATTAAAAATCAATTGCAAAAAAGCATGGATGCGTAATATAAGTCCTGTAAGTTGATTAACTGACTCTCTGCATGCAGGGCGTATGAAGAGATATCGTCACTCGCTCCGATATGGAGACCACATGAGTAATGAGTTAAACATTTGCAAGACAGGCATTCATAAAACTGGCTTATACCATTCTGATCAACAGATGAATAGCACATAGCACACTCAGTGGGCTTGGTATCAGATAATACTGTTCCAATTTTTTTTTTCTTTTTTACCTGTAACAAGATTTTGTAAATACAACTTAGAATTTTTTTTTCTTTTCCTTTGTTGAGATTCAAAAATTTTTGTTGAAGCAAACTTTCTTTTTATCAATGACTTTGTTGCTTTTTCCATTATTAAGCATCCCTAATCCTATTGAATACAGTGGAAATAGTTTTAATAGCCCTTTCATTTAATCTGAAGTTCTCAGTAGTTTAATAACATTAGGAGCTGTTTGTAAGCTCAGCATTCTGTTTTTGTCAATGTTGTTAATCCAAGGGCTTATTCCTCTTGCACTTCCTTATTGGTGGAATGCACAGTAGGATGATGTCTGCATCTAAATAATTGTATGTGTACATGTGTGTGAACAGAAATGTTAAAAACTGCCATAAAATAAATCCATCTAAATGCAGGAAACCTTTCTCCGATAAACGTTTGCCCCTTGAACCACAGCCCTCTGGTCGTCGGCCTCGTATTCAGTAGGCCATGCGTGAGCCGTGGGGCAGCCTCAACAACCTCTGTTCACCACTCAAACTTTACACACCTTGCGTTACTTCTACAGCTCACTGACAGACGCTAGGGCTTTTGCGAACTTTGGATTGGCGACATCTAGGATCTGATAAAGAGACGTAAAATCATTTTAAAAGAAGGAAGTTGAGAGAGAGAGAGAGAGAGAGAGAGAGAGAGAGAGAGAGAGAGAGAGAGAGAGAGAGAGAGGGGGGGGGGGAGGAAAGGAGATTGAGAAACGATTGAGTGAAGAGGAGTGTTATAAAAAGATTGAAGAAGCAACAAACTATTTATCACCAAAAAATAATGCTCAATCTAAAGAAGAATACTATGACAGAACTAACCCCCCCGTCGGGCATGGCTAGAACTGAAAAGGTGAGGCTTTAAACTCCCCTACCGACGGTGTGCGACTCAAACCTGTGAAGATGATCCTGCAGATATCAGGGTGAATGCTCTATGCCCTCAGCTTCTCTACTCAAGAGAGGTAATTCATGAGCGATGTTCGGACATAAGGGTGTAATCTCTCGGATTAAGTCCCATGAGGTGAGGAGTTGAACTTGATAAATTTTAGGTCTTCTCAAATGGAACTCACAATAATCAGACTTAGTCAATACTTCATCTCTACATTGATCCTATTTTTTTTTTTTTTTTTTTAAAGTTGCAATGCTTAGCCAAGAATAAACTATATAAGGTTTAAATTAATTTTGTAAGCTTTTAAACACATTCTTTAACCTATTTTTATACCAGGATAAACTATGAAACCTGGTGAGAGTTTTTAACTGGATCTTGAATTAAACAGAAGATTTTTTTTTCTAAAATGTCAGTTTATGATATAACATGTGTGTGGTAGAAATCTCTTGCATTATTTTACATTAGAAAACTTCCATCGCCTTTCTGCTAAATCCACGGTTGTTCAATGATTCTTTTTCATTGTACAAAGCCGTGTTAAAAAGTTAAAAAAAAACAAATCGATTGATCAGCACTCGCTTAGGCTGCCATAATTAAAACGGCATTCAGAATCTGTAAATTGACAGGTTCACTGTTTCTATAAGCCCAAAGCTCACCGAGTGATGACCTCCGGGCTTCGACATTTAAAGAATCAAGTCTTAAAACAGACAGCGTGCAGAGCAAAAAAACGGAATGTCGGAACATGTTGATTGGTTTGGGTATCTTAGTTCTCTGAAAATTGCGAGGCAGCTTGAATTGGCTATAGATTGGTTCAATGAACTCAGATTTGTTGCTAATTTTTTCCCTTTCATCAAGCTTTCTAGCTTTGCCTAATCTAAAAAACTGGCAAACCTCATAAAGCTATAATCAACTAATAGGATAACAAATTCGAATCCATCTTTTTAATATCGCTCCCTAGAAAAGTATTTTAATTAAGTTAGTGTATATTTAATAAAAAAAAATAAGTATGGACTTATCTTAGATTTGGTACAACAAATAAAGATTCAAGAGAACCATCAGAGAAAAACTGAAAAGAAGAGACAGAGATCGTCGAGTAGGAGGACAGAGAGGCCGTGAATCTGAGGAGAGACAGAGATCGTCGAGTAGGAGGACAGAGAGGCCGTGAATCTGAGGAGAGACAGAGATCGTCGAGTAGGAGGACAGAGAGGCCGTGAATCTGAGGAGAGACAGAGATCGTCGAGTAGGAGGACAGAGAGGCCGTGAATCTGAGGAGAGACAGAGATCGTCGAGTAGGAGGACAGAGAGGCCGTGAATCTGAGGAAACACAGAGATCGTCGAGTAGGAGGACAGAGAGGCCGTGAATCTGAGGAAAGACAGAGATCGTCGAGTAGGAGGACAGAGAGGCCGTGAATCTGAGGAGAGACAGAGATCGTCGAGTAGGAGGACAGAGAGGCCGTGAATCTGAGGAGAGACAGAGATCGTCGAGTAGGAGGACAGAGAGGCCGTGAATCTGAGGAAAGACAGAGATCGTCGAGTAGGAGGACAGAGAGGCCGTGAATCTGAGGAGAGACAGAGATCGTCGAGTAGGAGGACAGAGAGGCCGTGAATCTGAGCAGGGACAGAGATCGTCGAGTAGGAGGACAGAGAGGCCGTGAATCTGAGAAAAGACAGAGATCGTCGAGTAGGAGAACAGAGAGGCCGTGAATCTGAGGAGAGACAGAGATCGTCGAGTAGGAGGACAGAGAGGCCGTGAATCTGAGGAAAGACAGAGATCGTCGAGTAGGAGGACAGAGAGGCGTTGGATCTGAGGAGAGACAGAGATCGTCGAGTAGGAGGACAGAGAGGCCGTGAATCTGAGGAGAGACAGAGATCGTCGAGTAGGAGGACAGAGAGGCCGTGAATCTGAGGAAAGACAGAGATCGTCGAGTAGGAGGACAGAGAGGCCGTGAATCTGAGGAGAGACAGAGATCGTCGAGTAGGAGGACAGAGAGGCCGTGAATCTGAGGAGAGACAGAGATCGTCGAGTAGGAGGACAGAGAGGCCATGAATCTGAGGAGAGACAGAGATCGTCAAGTAGGAGGACAGAGAGGCCGTGAATCTGAGGAGAGACAGAGATCGTCCAGTAGGAGGACAGAGAGGCCATGAATCTGAGGAGAGACAGAGATCGTCGAGTAGGAGGACAGAGAGGCCGTGAATCTGAGGAGAGACAGAGATCGTCGAGTAGGAGGACAGAGAGGCCGTGAATCTGAGGAGAGACAGAGATCGTCGAGTAGGAGGACAGAGAGGCCGTGAATCTGAGGAGAGACAGAGATCGTCGAGTAGGAGGACAGAGAGGCCGTGAATCTGAGGAGAGACAGAGATCGTCGAGTAGGAGGACAGAGAGGCCGTGAATCTGAGGAGAGACAGAGATCGTCGAGTAGGAGGACAGAGAGGCCGTGAATCTGAGGAGAGACAGAGATCGTCGAGTAGGAGGACAGAGAGGCCGTGAATCTGAGGAGAGACAGAGATCGTCAAGTAGGAGGACAGAGAGGCTGTGAATCTGAGGAGAGACAGAGATCGTCAAGTAGGAGGACAGAGAGGCCGTGAATCTGAGGAGAGACAGAGATCGTCCAGTAGGAGGACAGAGAGGCCGTGAATCTGAGGAGAGACAGAGATCGTCAAGTAGGAGGACAGAGAAACCATGTTCTGAGGAGAGACAGAGATCGTCGAGTAGGAGGACAGAGAAACCATGTTCTGAGGAGAGACAGAGATCGTCCAGTAGGAGGACAGAGAAACCATGTTCTGAGGAGAGACAGAGATCGTCCAGTAGGAGGACAGAGAGGCCGTGAATCTAAGGAGAGACAGAGATCGTCGAGTAGGAGGACAGAGAGGCCGTGAATCTGAGGAGAGACAGAGATCGTCGAGTAGGAGGACAGAGAAACCATGTTCTGAGGAGAGACAGAGATCGTCGAGTAGGAGGACAGAGAGGCCATGAATCTGAGGAGAGACAGAGATCGTCGAGTAGGAGGACAGAGAGGCCATGAATCTGAGGAGAGACAGAGATCGTCGAGTAGGAGGACAGACAGGCCGTGAATCTGAGGAGAGACAGAGATCGTCGAGTAGGAGGACAGAGAAACCATGTTCTGAGGAGAGACAGAGATCGTCGAGTAGGAGGACAGAGAGGCCATGAATCTGAGGAAAGACAGAGATCGTCGAGTAGGAGGACAGAGAGGCCATGAATCTGAGGAGAGACAGAGATCGTCAAGTAGGAGGACAGAGAGGCTGTGAATCTGAGGAGAGACAGAGATCGTCAAGTAGGAGGACAGAGAGGCCGTGAATCTGAGGAGAGACAGAGATCGTCGAGTAGGAGGACAGAGAGGCCATGAATCTGAGGAGAGACAGATCGTCAAGTAGGAGGACAGAGAGGCTGTGAATCTGAGGAGAGACAGAGATCGTCGAGTAGGAGGACAGAGAGGCTGTGAATCTGAGGAGAGACAGAGATCGTCGAGTAGGAGGACAGAGAGGCTGTGAATCTGAGGAGAGACAGAGATCGTCGAGTAGGATGACAGAGAGGCTGTGAATCTGAGGAGAGACAGAGATCGTCGAGTAGGAGGACAGAGAAACCATGTTCTGAGAAGAGACAGAGATCGTCGAGTAGGAGGACAGAGAGGCCGTGAATCTGAGGAGAGACAGAGATCGTCGAGTAGGAGGACAGAGAGGCCGTGAATCTGAGGAGAGACAGAGATCGTCGAGTAGGAGGACAGAGAGGCCGTGAATCTGAGGAGAGACAGAGATCGTCGAGTAGGAGGACAGAGAGGCCGTGAATCTGAGGAGAGACAGAGATCGTCAAGTAGGAGGACAGAGAGGCCGTGAATCTGAGGAGAGACAGAGATCGTCGAGTAGGAGGACAGAGAGGCCGTGAATCTGAGGAGAGACAGAGATCGTCCAGTAGGAGGACAGAGAGGCCGTGAATCTGAGGAGAGACAGAGATCGTCAAGTAGGAGGACAGAGAAACCATGTTCTGAGGAGAGACAGAGATCGTCGAGTACGAGGACAGAGAGGCGATGAATCTGAGGAGAGACAGAGATCGTCGAGTAGGAGGACAGAGAAACCATGTTCTGAGGAGAGACGGAGGTCGTCGAGTAGGAGGACAGAGAGGCCATGAATCTGAGGAGAGACAGAGATCGTCGAGTAGGAGGACAGAGAGGCCGTGAATCTGAGGAAACACAGAGATCGTCGAGTAGGAGGACAGAGAGGCCGTGAATCTGAGGAGAGACAGAGATCGTCGAGTAGGAGGACAGAGAAACCATGTTCTGAGGAGAGACAGAGATCGTCGAGTAGGAGGACAGAGAGGCCATGAATCTGAGGAAAGACAGAGATCGTCGAGTAGGAGGACAGAGAGGCCATGAATCTGAGGAGAGACAGAAATCGTCAAGTAGGAGGACAGAGAGGCTGTGAATCTGAGGAGAGACAGAGATCGTCAAGTAGGAGGACAGAGAGGCCGTGAATCTGAGGAGAGACAGAGATCGTCGAGTAGGAGGACAGAGAGGCCATGAATCTGAGGAGAGACAGAGATCGTCAAGTAGGAGGACAGAGAGGCTGTGAATATGAGGAGAGACAGAGATCGTCGAGTAGGAGGACAGAGAGGCTGTGAATCTGAGGAGAGACAGAGATCGTCGAGTAGGAGGACAGAGAGGCCGTGAATCTGAGGAGAGACAGAGATCGTCGAGTAGGAGGACAGAGAGGCTGTGAATCTGAGGAGAGACAGAGATCGTCGAGTAGGAGGACAGAGAGGCTGTGAATCTGAGGAGAGACAGAGATCGTCGAGTAGGAGGACAGAGAGGCCGTGAATCTGAGGAGAGACAGAGATCGTCAAGTAGGAGGACAGAGAGGCCGTGAATCTGAGGAGAGACAGAGATCGTCGAGTAGGACAGAGAGGCCGTGAATCTGAGGAGAGACAGAGATCGTCGAGTTGGAGGACAGAGAGGCCGTGAATCTGAGGAGAGACAGAGATCGTCGTGTAGAAGGACAGAGAGGCCATGAATCTGAGGAGAGACAGAGATCGTCGAGTAGGAGGACAGAAAGGCCGTGAATCTGAGGAGAGACAGAGATCGTCAAGTAGGAGGACAGAGAGGCCGTGAATCTGAGGAGAGACAGAGATCGTCAAGTAGGAGGACAGAGAGGCTGTGAATCTGAGGAGAGACAGAGATCGTCGAGTAGGAGGACAGAGAAACCATGTTCTGAGGAGAGACAGAGATCGTCGAGTAGGAGGACAGAGAGGCCGTGAATCTGAGGAGAGACAGAGATCGTCGAGTAGGAGGACAGAGAGGCCGTGAATCTGAGGAGAGACAGAGATCGTCGAGTAGGAGGACAGAGAGGCCGTGAATCTGAGGAGAGACAGAGATCGTCGAGTAGGAGGACAGAGAGGCCGTGAATCTGAGGAGAGACAGAGATCGTCGAGTAGGAGGACAGAGAGGCCGTGAATCTGAGGAGAGACAGAGATCGTCGAGTAGGAGGACAGAGAGGCCGTGAATCTGAGGAGAGACAGAGATCGTCAAGTAGGAGGACAGAGAGGCTGTGAATCTGAGGAGAGACAGAGATCGTCAAGTAGGAGGACAGAGAGGCCGTGAATCTGAGGAGAGACAGAGATCGTCCAGTAGGAGGACAGAGAGGCCGTGAATCTGAGGAGAGACAGAGATCGTCAAGTAGGAGGACAGAGAAACCATGTTCTGAGGAGAGACAGAGATCGTCGAGTAGGAGGACAGAGAGGCCGTGAATCTGAGGAGAGACAGAGATCGTCGAGTAGGAGGACAGAGAAACCATGTTCTGAGGAGAGACAGAGATCGTCGAGTAGGAGGACAGAGAGGCCATGAATCTGAGGAGAGACAGAGATCGTCGAGTAGGAGGACAGAGAGGCCATGAATCTGAGGAGAGACAGAGATCGTCGAGTAGGAGGACAGACAGGCCGTGAATCTGAGGAGAGACAGAGATCGTCGAGTAGGAGGACAGAGAGGCCATGAATCTGAGGAGAGACAGATCGTCAAGTAGGAGGACAGAGAGGCTGTGAATCTGAGGAGAGACAGAGATCGTCGAGTAGGAGGACAGAGAGGCTGTGAATCTGAGGAGAGACAGAGATCGTCGAGTAGGAGGACAGAGAGGCTGTGAATCTGAGGAGAGACAGAGATCGTCGAGTAGGAGGACAGAGAGGCTGTGAATCTGAGGAGAGACAGAGATCGTCGAGTAGGAGGACAGAGAAACCATGTTCTGAGGAGAGACAGAGATCGTCGAGTAGGAGGACAGAGAGGCCGTGAATCTGAGGAGAGACAGAGATCGTCGAGTAGGAGGACAGAGAGGCCGTGAATCTGAGGAGAGACAGAGATCGTCGAGTAGGAGGACAGAGAGGCCGTGAATCTGAGGAGAGACAGAGATCGTCCAGTAGGAGGACAGAGAGGCCGTGAATCTGAGGAGAGACAGAGATCGTCAAGTAGGAGGACAGAGAGGCCGTGAATCTGAGGAGAGACAGAGATCGTCGAGTAGGAGGACAGAGAGGCCGTGAATCTGAGGAGAGACAGAGATCGTCCAGTAGGAGGACAGAGAGGCCGTGAATCTGAGGAGAGACAGAGATCGTCAAGTAGGAGGACAGAGAAACCATGTTCTGAGGAGAGACAGAGATCGTCGAGTACGAGGACAGAGAGGCCATGAATCTGAGGAGAGACAGAGATCGTCGAGTAGGAGGACAGAGAAACCATGTTCTGAGGAGAGACAGAGGTCGTCGAGTAGGAGGACAGAGAGGCCATGAATCTGAGGAGAGACAGAGATCGTCGAGTAGGAGGACAGAGAGGCCGTGAATCTGAGGAGAGACAGAGATCGTCGAGTAGGAGGACAGAGAGGCCGTGAATCTGAGGAGAGACAGAGATCGTCGAGTAGGAGGACAGAGAAACCATGTTCTGAGGAGAGACAGAGATCGTCGAGTAGGAGGACAGAGAGGCCATGAATCTGAGGAAAGACAGAGATCGTCGAGTAGGAGGACAGAGAGGCCATGAATCTGAGGAGAGACAGAGATCGTCAAGTAGGAGGACAGAGAGGCTGTGAATCTGAGGAGAGACAGAGATCGTCAAGTAGGAGGACAGAGAGGCCGTGAATCTGAGGAGAGACAGAGATCGTCGAGTAGGAGGACAGAGAGGCCATGAATCTGAGGAGAGACAGAGATCGTCAAGTAGGAGGACAGAGAGGCTGTGAATATGAGGAGAGACAGAGATCGTCGAGTAGGAGGACAGAGAGGCTGTGAATCTGAGGAGAGACAGAGATCGTCGAGTAGGAGGACAGAGAGGCCGTGAATCTGAGGAGAGACAGAGATCGTCGAGTAGGAGGACAGAGAGGCTGTGAATCTGAGGAGAGACAGAGATCGTCGAGTAGGAGGACAGAGAGGCCGTGAATCTGAGGAGAGACAGAGATCGTCGAGTAGGAGGACAGAGAGGCCGTGAATCTGAGGAGAGACAGAGATCGTCAAGTAGGAGGACAGAGAGGCCGTGAATCTGAGGAGAGACAGAGATCGTCGAGTAGGAGGACAGAGAGGCCGTGAATCTGAGGAGAGACAGAGATCGTCGAGTTGGAGGACAGAGAGGCCGTGAATCTGAGGAGAGACAGAGATCGTCGTGTAGGAGGACAGAGAGGCCATGAATCTGAGGAGAGACAGAGATCGTCGAGTAGGAGGACAGAGAGGCCGTGAATCTGAGGAGAGACAGAGATCGTCAAGTAGGAGGACAGAGAGGCCGTGAATCTGAGGAGAGACAGAGATCGTCAAGTAGGAGGACAGAGAGGCTGTGAATCTGAGGAGAGACAGAGATCGTCCAGTAGGAGGACAGAGAGGCTGTGAATCTGAGGAGAGACAGAGATCGTCAAGTAGGAGGACAGAGAGGCCGTGAATCTGAGGAGAGACAGAGATCGTCGAGTAGGAGGACAGAGAGGCTGTGAATCTGAGGAGAGACAGAGATTGTCGAGTAGGAGGACAGAGAGGCCGTGAATCTGAGGAGAGACAGAGATCGTCGAGTAGGAGGACAGCAGAAGAAAAAACGTTTTCCCCGAGACTTTCAGCTCTTCTCTTAACTTTTTCTGATTCCAGTGTTGAAAGTCATAGAGTTTTTAGTTTCTGATCCTGCTCCCTCTTGAGGCTTGCTGCCAGGGCCGCAACTTGTGCGTTCAGCTGCAACTCAGAGGCAATGACTAAGTGCAATGTCATTGCAACCTCTGCCCGTTTACAGAGCCCGAGGCAATGGCTAAGTGCAATACCATTGTAACCTCCGCCTGTTTTACAGAGCCAGAGGCAATAGCTAAGTGCAATGCCATTGTAACTTCTGCTTTTTTTTCTCAATCCCAGTTGTCAATGAACAAATGCAATGTCATTGCAACCTGCGAAGATTCAGAAACCCAGAGGCATTGACTTAGTGCTATATCAATGCAACCTCTGCCTATTCACAAACCTAGAGGCAATGACTGAGTGCAATGTCATTGTAATCTCTACAGTCACAGAGACTGTAAGGCTCCAGCCACCAGATAGGTCAGGTGGGGACGAGAACGTCACACCTTCGTTCTGTCGGTGCGACCCTCTGCCGCCCTGACCATCTGGTGCGTCTGGTATCAGGAAAGGTAAAGAGAAGAGGTGAAAGTCACAAGGAAAACATTTTTTCTTCGGCTGTCCTCACATCGATGGCATCCAACCCTTTACAAATTCTTCCCCTATCCATGGTCTAAATTTCTTCCTTTGTCTTTCATCTATCTAATGGCTCTGATTGATTCTCTCTGTTTTCCTGGAATGTGTGGCCTCCAATATCTTCCACCTTTTTTTATCTATCATGTGACTTCCATTAGCTACGATTTGCTATTCTGAAATAAGCGGCCTCGTTTTTTTTAATCATACCTTTCTCCTGTCCTATGATTCCTATCACTCATCTCCCATTTCCTCCATCCGCTGATCTCCAGTAGTTTTCTTTTGTTGTTCTCCAACCAATTGCCTCTAGTCTTTCTTCTTTTTCCTTCTCTCTGATGGGTTTTAATAGTTCTCTTCACTTTCCCTCATCTTTGTGGCGGCCAGTCCCTTTCTTCCATTTTCTTTGTACTCGGTCATCTCTGCTGCTCCTCCTCCGTCATTCTCTCTCCGACTGTCTCCACTGCTCTTCTACCTCAATGCTTAAAATAGCGACCTCCAATTTTTATACTCTTTTCACCTCTTTCCGATATCTTCCTTCAGCTCACTTCTGTTTTTCACAAATCGGTGTCAAATCATGATTGTCTCTATCACTTTTCTTTCTTATTTCCTCTTTTTACTTTAACCGATAGCTGCAGATAGTTATTCTCTGTTTTCCTCAGATTCTTGGCCTCTTTGTCCTCCTCCTACTCGATGATCTCTATCTCTTCTTTTCAGTTTTTTGTCTGATGGCTCTCTTGAATTTGTATTTGTTGTACCAATCTAAGATGAGTCCATACTTAACATTTTTTTTATTTAAATATTTTACACTAAATTAAGTTACCCTTCTGAGCGATATTTAAAAAATGGATTCAAATTTGTAATCCTATAAGTTGGTCATATAAACGTACGAGGTCTCCACGCGTTTGTCAGTAGTTTAGATTAGGCAAAGCTAGAAAGCTTGGTGAAATGAAAAAAAAATAGCAACAAATCTGAATTCATGAAAAAAAAACCATAGCCAATTCTTGCTGCCTCACCAATTTCAGAAAACTAACATACCCAAATCAATAAACATTTTCCGCCATCCTGACATCACACGGATAGACAGGAAATAAAAGACTGGAGAGGAGGTCTGATGAGAAGTTCTGAAAGTCACAGGAGAGATAGCACAGGAAATAAAAGACTGGATAGGAGGTCAGATGAGAAGGGCTGAAAGTCACAGGAGAGATAACACAGGAAATAAAATGGATAGGAGATCAGAGAGAAGAGCTGAAAGTCACAAGAGAGATAACACAGGAAATAAAAGATTACATAGGAGATCAGAGAGAAGGGCTAAAAGTAACAGGAGAGATAACACATGAAATAAAAGACTACATAAAAGATAAGAGAGAAGGGCTGAAAGTCACAAGAGAGATAACACAGGAAAAAGACTAGATAGGAAGTCAGATGAGAAGGGCTGAAAGTCACAAGAGAGATAGCACAGGAGATAAAAGACTAGATAGGAAGTCAGATGAGAAGGGCTGAAAGTCTAAGAGAGATAGCACAGGAGATAAAAGACTAGATAGGAGGTCAGATGAGAAGGGCTGAAAGTCACAGGAGAGATAGCACAGGAGATAAAAGACTAGATAGGAAGTCAGATGAGAAGGGCTGAAAGTCTAAGAGAGATAGCACAGGAGATAAAAGACTAGATAGGAAGTCAGATGAGAAGGGCTGAAAGTCACAAGAGAGATAACACAGGAAATAGACTAGATAGGAAGTCAGATGAGAAGGGCTGAAAGTCATAAGAGAGATAGCACAGGAGATAAAAGACTAGATAGGAAGTCAGATGAGAAGGGCTGAAAGTCTAAGAGAGATAGCACAGGAGATAAAAGACTAGATAGGAGGTCAGATGAGAAGGGCTGAAAGTCACAGGAGAGATAGCACAGGAGATAAAAGACTAGATAGGAAGTCAGATGAGAAGGGCTGAAAGTCACAAGAGAGATAGCACAGGAGATAAAAGACTAGATAGGAAGTCAGATGAGAAGGGCTGAAAGTCATAAGAGAGATAGCACAGGAGATAAAAGACTAGATAGGAAGTCAGATGAGAAGGGCTGAAAGTCTAAGAGAGATAGCACAGGAGATAAAAGACTAGATAGGAGGTCAGATGAGAAGGGCTGAAAGTCACAGGAGAGATAGCACAGGAGATAAAAGACTAGATAGGAAGTCAGATGACAAGGGCTGAAAGTCACAAGAGAGATAGCACAGGAGATAAAAGACTAGATAGGAGGTCAGATGAGAAGGGCTGAAAGTCACAGGAGAGATAACACGGGAAATAAAGGACTAGATAGAAGGTCAAAGAGAAGGGCTGAAAGTTACAAGAGAGATAACACAGGAAATAGACTAGATAGGAGGTCAGATGAGAAGGGCTGAAAGTCACAGGAAAGATAACACGGGAAATAAAAAGCTAGATAGAAGGTCAGATGAGAAGGGCTGAAAGTCACAGGAAAGATAACACAGAAAATAGAAGACTAGATAGGAGGTCAGATGAGAACTCCTGAAAGTCACAGGAAAGATAACACAGAAAATAGAAGACTAGATAGGAGGTCAGATGAGAACTCCTGAAAGTCACAGGAAAGATAACACGGGAAATAAAAGACTAGATATGGAAAAGATGAAGAAGCGATAGACAAAGATGAAAAGTTAGACAAGAAGAAAATAAAGAACACACCTTTCAGTTGAAGTCAACAAATGAAGGAAAAGGCATGAACTGGAAAGAAAACAAAGCAAAAAGATGGAGAAGAGCTGCTATGCTGCTCATCACGAAAAAAATCGGGGGGCGAGCAAAAATTGAAAATTGAAGCCAAAAGGAAAGGTTGAAAACTAACAGATCGGAAAAGGCAAGGGAGGTTTTAAGCCTAGAACTGAACTGGAGGAAGAGCATTGAAGAGGCAGCAGTTAGATTGAAGAAGAGTCGAGCCGAATGTTAAAGAATTAACACAAAAAAAGAAGAAAAGTGGCGGAAGTCATAAGAAGAAAGCGGAAGCATGCTGGACCTGTCTTAACACCTCGAGCATCGGATGGCTTGGAGTGTCCGATGGTGGCGGGGCTGGTCGGGGCTGAGGCTGAGGCCGGGCTCCAGGAAGAAAGACAGGCACCCGGTACTATCAATAGTCAAACAGCCTGCTCAGAAAACAAGTTTTGAGTAATTAGTGCAACACACAAAACATTTTGTTGATTTTACCTCTATCCGATATTTTTTTTTTCCTAGATCGCGGTTGAAAATAATTTTTCATACCAAAGCAAACCCAAAATCCTTGAACCAGCAGCATCTCATTTTTTTATTGCAAAAGTTGTACATTTACACGCTATTGTAAAAGGTAATCTTTGAATAATCGCTAAATGAATTTGAGAATAAAAACCAACAAAAGCGTGTTTGCTAGGTTAAGTTAGAGACAGTGATTGAGTAGAAGACTGAGACGTGAATAGCATCATGATAAAATAATAACAATAACAGATTGAGTCTAGACATCTATATACACTTTGATAAAGATAACGGTAATGAGAAACACGGGCAGTGCACGGTGTCAAAAAAACATTAAAAAAAAAAAAAAAATCGGGGAAAACTATAGTGTTAAACTATCCTCAGTGGAAGAAAAAGAATCTGTCTAGGTCACCAGTATATGATCCACCATGCGAAAGAGGAGAAGGAGTAATAGTGGTAGTAGTAGTAGTAGTAGTAGTAGTAGTAGTAGTAGTAGTAGTAGTAGTAGTAGTAGTAGTAGTAGTAGTAGTAGTAGTAGTAGTAGTAGTAGTAGTAGTAGTAGTAGTAGTAGTAGTAGTAGTAGTAGTAGTAGTAGTAGTAGTAGTAGTAGTAGTAGTAGTAGTAGTAGTTATAATAGTAGTAATAGCAATATTGCTAGTGGTGTTGGTAATAGTAAAAGTAGTGGTAGTAATAGTCGTCGTAGTCTTGGTCGTAGTCGCAGTAGTAACAATATTGGTTTTAGTGGTATTAGTAACAGTATTTTAGTAGTAGTAGTAGTAGTAGTAGTAGTAGTAGTAGTAGTAGTAGTAGTAGTAGTAGTAGTAGTAGTAGTAGTAGTAGTAGTAGTAGTAGTAGTAGTAGTAGTAGTAGTAGTAGTAGTAGTAGTAGTAGTAGTAGTAGTAGTAGTAGTAGTAGTAGTAGTAGTAGTAGTCGTAGCACCGCCAATGCTAAGCCTTCAAAGATTAGTACAAAGAGAGAGAAGAGATGATAGTACAGGCCAATCTGAGACTCATTGTTAAGGTCTGTTGAAGAATAATTATTTAAAAAAATGGTTTACACTTTACTTTCTTCCAACGCATTCTACTTGTTAATTAGGCAGATAAATTGTACTACTTTTACGATTATTTAAACATTTCATCATAGCAAACGAAGGACCATAAAACTATAACATGCAAAATAAAATAACTATTTTGACACTTATGTTTCTAAAAAACCAATTGAACTGATACTAGGAAAAATTTGCGTGATCTTTAAGTTTTTTTTTAATTTGTTTTGCCTTCCAAATGCAAAAAGCGGCCCATTCTATTAATGCAACAAAAGCGAAGTTTGTTACAGCAGAAGTCTACATAAGTATAACCGACAGTGTGACCTTGAAAACTGCAAAGCCTTCGGAACAAAGGGGTCTGTATCTGCTTATAGAGACAGAGTAGGGAAGGTAACCCCTGATCATCGATGTGCAACCAAAAATAGCCATAGTACAACTCTCAGGCTTGTTTTAAACAGATAAACGATAAATATACCAAATCAGACTAAAATCTTAATTTTAAATTTTATATAAAGCCATCTAAAATGAATGGTAATACGGCTTAGATTTTTAGACAAGCCCTGACAACTCTCCCACACGATGAAATATCTCCATGCTATCCTCAACTCCACCTTCATTCACCACGGCAAGCAGCAGCGCTCCGACATGATATCTCTTGACCCGCTTTTTGCTGATGATAAAGACGAAAAGACGGTGCAAAAGAAACGGAAAATAAGCAAAAAGAACAGTAGGCCAAACTGGCAGATGTCAACAGTGCAGGCAAAAGAACACCAAATAAGAAAATAGGCAACAGCTGTTCAAGGAAATCCAACCTGAAATGGCATCAAGCCATCTCTCGCTTCTCTTCTAGAGCATATCTCAGCATGTGGTATCAAACTGGTCGATTCATGTGAATTTAACTCTACCAAGCAATAAGTGGATTTGGAGAACAAAGTGTTCTTTCCGATTTTCGACAATACCTCGTGACAAAGCATGAAATCATATTATAAAGAATACAATGATGTTGCTAGCAGTCACTTCGTTGCCTTTGGTAAGAATTGAGCATGAGTTTCTTAGAAGGAATATACGCAAAATAGGAACAACTCTCTCCACGTAACCATAACATCAACAGCCAAGAAAATATTTTTTTACACCCGAGCATTACGACACGAAATTCAAATAATATCACTTGTTTTCATTAAATTCTCACTAATTTCTTTCAATAAAACTCCTGCAGATAAAATTAGACGAAAGTGTAGTTTCTAAAAGCATGACAAATTTTAATAATGTAATAACAACGTTTATATTAGATTTCACTGGCACAACTGCAAGTGCGGCACGAAATTCCAACATTTCTTCGTCGATCGATTGGTTTTTGCTCTTTTTCTTACTTTTCAATATTTGCTTCTTTTTCTCTATGTGGCCAACTTTATCGTATTCATTTCGTCGCAACAATGTTTTTCTCTGTTCTTGGTACTAAAATTCATAAAACAAAAACCATGTTGTGATACTGTTTCACATCGGATTTGAGTGGAAAAATGCGGTAACTTACATGTACAGGAGCCTTGCTCCGAAAACTTTCAATGCTAAAATCCTGTAACTGACCCTTACCGGGGTCTTTGTCGTGAAAATATTTCGTTACATATTTCTTTAATTGGCAATTCGTTTCGTAAAATATTGAATATTTAAGATAAATTGAGTTGAATGTGTAAGAAATATGTATGTTTGCGAACTGATCAACCGCTGTGAGGATTAAAGTGAGATCTGTAAAAAAAAAAAACTGACAGTGCCTTGTTACTGTGTAAAATTTCCAAAAATGTCGGTTACAGGAATCTTGTAGCAAGGCGAGGATACTTTCACAGAGGCTTGCCTAGAGAACCCTTCCTGCTAATCCAACTCCTCAGATTGATTTGCTAATGTTTCAAGGTTACCCTGGCTAAGTCAAGGATTTTAAACACTACGACTCGCTGAATGTGACATATTTTAAACTACATAGAAATCGGTGTCTAAAATATTTATATTATTATTATATCACTTTCGAGATTATAAAAGAAAACTGTCACAAAATACACAATTTTATCCAATATTAATATTGAAAACAAAAACATGGAAATAATTCTAATGAACTCGTTTTTATGCGCAAAGAGTCATCGATGTCAGATACCATTAAAAAAACAACTGTTTTATATAGTCTATAACAAAATAGTCCACAAAGTTTATTCCATACTTGGATTGCTGCTTGTGCCTGCTCCCTGTTGATGATCAAATCTGCAGCGCCGCACTCAATTTCAATCATTATAAATGTGTGCTTCATTTGTTTCAAGAAATTGTAATTTTTCATGTTTCAATCAATGAATGATTTTTTAACCAAAACGCATCTTAAGTTCTAATTCCCGTTGTTAACACAATGTCAGAAACATGACAACAATCATAGTGCAACAACTATGATTTATCTGAAGAGAACGGCTCATTTCACTTATACCTGGTGTCAACAACATATCTGTAGGAAATCTGCTACACATAGGATACGGTCCCGCTACAGTATGATTCTTAATTTTCTTCTGTACTTTCTCTCAACTTTGAGATATATTTTTTTCATCCTAGCTGTAGGTAATGTGAGACAGTCTATTGCTGTCTTCTCATTCACTATCTGTGTGAATCGCTCGATGGCCTGGGTAAACTGGTAGCCACGCTCATGCACCGGTAATCGCCCCTTCTTCATTCCTCACCTACAGACCGTCTTTTCTCATCGAATACGGTTTTGAGCTTCAGACCAACTCAAGCAACTTTCACACATACTCGGGTTAGGAATAAGATGCTTAGTTTGTACAAATCCAAATCTATTTACAGATCCTTTCAACCATTCCTGATCGTGTAGGTACAAATAACTGGGCAATTATGAATCGCCCCAGCCAGATTGCACTTTTTAGAACTTTTTGATCCGTATAACATGATTTGTAAACAGGTCTGTCATTTTTGCAACACATGGTTATTTTGTACTGAATGTTTTGTGATCAACGCGCGATAAAGTTTTCTAATGGTTTACTCTGTGTTTAGTGGAGGTCGGCACCGTACCTGGGTAAAAGGATTGTGTATTACCAGAAAATTTCATTTCACCTTCTTTTTTTCTGCTAGGACTATGTAAAATGGTGAAACATTACGAAGAAACTTAAAAGGGAAAAGAAGAAAGAATGCTGTCAGGTGAAGCTAAAGAGTGTAACTGGTGAGTAGGAGGCCTGTCTAGGTGAAGAGTTGTAAGCAGCTGCGAGCATGCATTTGTTTGACCTGGTTTGGTAGCATCATGGGGTGGGGCTAAAGTTACACACAAAGTTGCTCACGCTCACGGAAGGTAGCAGTCTAGAACTAGATCTACAGCCTTTGCGCTCTGACTGAGAGAGAGAGAGAGAGAGAGAGAGAGAGAGAGAGAGAGAGAGAGAGAGAGAGAGAGAGGTATGCAGTGTGGGATCAATCTGTGTAAAAGATAAGAGGTTTATGGAAACACGGAGTCTGTCATTATCTTGAGGATGTCTTATTCAGATTTAGATTTAGGGACAGAAAAATTTAGCTCGTATATTGATATATAGGCCTTACGTGGATATGTCATTGTGCTAATGATTATCTAGATGAAAGATATACAATATACTTTTATTAGGTATAATTACATTGTGCCAATGGTTATCTAGATGAAAGATATACAATATACTTTTACTAGGTATAATTACATTGTGCCAATGGTTATCTAGATGAAAGATCTATAATACACTTCTACTAGGTATAATATCAATGTGCAAATGATTATGTAGCTGAAAGATCTATAATACAGTTTTATTAGGTATAATTATATTGCGCTTATGATTGCCTAGATGAAAGACCAAAACTGCACTTTAGGTATAATTATATTGTGTTAACGATAGCGTTGTTGAGAGATATACTTGCATTTCTACTACTTATAATTATGATGTGATCATGCTTGTCTACATAAGATATCAATCTTGCAGCTAAGTATAATTGTATTTTGTTTTTTCATCGTAATCAATGATTAAAAAACAACATCTCGATAACTAGGGTCAACTTTAAAAATAATTTTCTTTTTCTCAGTGAAATGGGAAGAAAACTTCAAGTGTCTTAACTCTATACTGCTGTGACCCTCATGTGTTAACTCTAAACTGTTGTAAACCTGATGTTAACTCTATACTGCCGTGATTCTCATTTGTTAACTCTATATGCTTTAACCCTCATGACCCTCTGTTAACTCTATACTGCTGTGACCCTCATGTTAATTTCTCTACTGCTGCGACCCTCAAGTTAACTCTATACTGCTCTGATCCTCATATGTTAACTTCATATTGCTGTAACCCTCATATGTTAACTCTCTACTGTTGTGACCCTTATGTTTTACTCTAAACGGCTGTGACCCTTTTGCTTTACTCTATACTGCTGTGACCCTTTTGCTTTACTCTATACTGCTGTGACCCTCATGTGTTAACTCTATAATGCTGTGACCCTTATGTGTTAACTCTATACTGATGTGACCCTCAGGTGTTAAATATTTACTGCTGGGACCCTCAAGTTAACTCTATACAGCTGTGATCCTCATATTTTAACTCTATACTGTTGTGACCCTTATGTTTTACTCTAAACGGCTGTGACCCTTTTGCTTTACTCTATACTGCTGTGACCCTTTTGCTTTACTCTATACTGCTGTGACCCTCATGTGTTAACTCTATAATGCTGTGACCCTTATGTGTTAACTCTATACTGCTGTGACCCTCAGGTGTTAAATATTTACTGCTGGGACCCTCAAGTTAACTCTATACAGCTGTGATCCTCATATGTTAACTTCACATTGCTGTGACCCTCATATGTTAACTCTATACTGCTGTGACCCTTATGTTTTACTCTATACGGCTGTGACCCTTTTGCTTTACTCTATACTGCTGTGACCCTCATGTGTTAACTCTTTACTGCTGGGACCCTTTGTTATACTTCATACTGCTGTGACCCTTTTGTGACAACTCTTAACTTCTGTGACCCTCATGTTAATTCTATATTGCTGTGACCCTCTTGACCCTCATGCTAGCTTTATACTGTAGTGACCCTCATGTTAACTCTATAATACTGTGATCCTCAAGTTAACTCTATACTGTTGTGACTCTTATGTGTTAACTCTATACTGTTGAAACCCTCATGTTAACTCTATACGGCTATAACCCTCATGTTAACTCTATACTGCTGTCACCCTCATGTATAAACTCTATAGTGCTGTAATCCTCACGGCCCTCATGTTAACTCTATACTGCTGCGACTCTGATGTTAACTTTATACTGCTGTGACCCTCATGTGTTAACTCTTTTCTGCTGTAACCCTCATGTCTTAACTCTTTACAGCTGTGACCCTTATGTGTTAACTCTATAATGCTGTGACCCTTATGTGTTAATTCTATACTGCTGTGACCCTTACGTGTTAACTCTATAATGCTGTGACCCTCATGTGTTAACTCTATACTGCTGTAACCCTCATGTCTTAACTCTTTACAGCTGTGACCCTTATGTGTTAACTCTATATTGCTGTGACCCTCATGTGTTAACTCTATACTACTGTGACCCTCATATCAAGTCTATACTGCTGTGACCCTCATGTTAACTCTATACTGTTATGACCTTCACTTGTTAACTCTATATTGTTGTGACCCTCATGTTAACTCTCTACTACCTGAAAAAAGAGAGAGAATGATTTAAGAAGGTTCTGAGGACTCTGAGTTTTAAAAACGGGGTTCGGTCTTTTCACAGAAGTGAGGCCGGACTGAAATGGGTTTTTCACGGTAGCTACACTAATTTTTTAATATTTTCAAAAATGTTTATGACTAGAAACGAGAACTGATATGCCTACTGCTCAACGCTCAAAATGGCGGAACCCATGCCTGTGGGAGACGTTTTTGCTTCATTTGAAGATTTTAATTAGGGTTGGAATCAGTATCTGGAAAATGCAACTCAAACACATGAGTATTTTGAATCCGAATCGCTCCTTCAAGAACAGTAACAACAACAACAACAACAACAACAACAACAGCAGCAGCAGCAGCAAAAACAACAACACCAACAACAACTGCAATAACAACAACAATAGCAACAACAAGAAAGATAAAACACATAGATTTAAATATTAAAGTCACGTGAAAAGTAAGATCCCGATTTCACAGTCCGCCGTGTGAATAACGTTAAGACAAGCAAAGCGTTGTAAATATATGCCATAGTCTGGCCTATAAATCACAATCTATTCAAACTTTTTTCCACAACCTATCGTTACATCATTAGACCGCTGTATATCGTATAACAGCCATCTGGTGACATTTCCACGGTATACCGTGTATTAATCATCCTGGAGTATTTCCACGGTGCACAGTATAATAATCATCTGGGGACATTTCCACGGTGTACCGTGTAATAATCATCTGGGAAGATTTCCACGATGTACCGTGTAATATTCATTTGGGAACATTCCCATGGTGGAAAGGGTAATAATCATCTGGGAACATTTCCCTGGTATATCGTGTAATAATCATCTGGGAACATTTCCACGGTGTACCGTGTAATAATCATTCGGCAACATTTCCGCGGTGTACCGTGTAACAATCATCCGGGAAAATTTCCGCGGTATACCTTGTAATAATCATCCGGCAACATGTCCGCGGTATACCGTGTAATAATCATCTGGAAACATTTCCCTGGTATAACGGGTAATAATAATCTGGGAACATTTCCCTGGTATAACGGGTAATAATCATCTGAAAACATTTCCCAGGTATACCGTGTAACAATCATCCGAGAAAATTTCCCTGGTATAACGGGTAATAATCATCTGGAAACATTTCCCTGGTATACCGTGTAATAATCATCCGGGAACATTTCCCTGGTATAACGGGTAATAATCATCTGGGAACATTTCCCTGGTATAACGGGTAATAATCATCTGGGAACATTTCCCTGGTATACCGTGTAACAATCATTCGGGAAAATTTCCACGGTAAACCGCTTAATAATTATCCGCGAACGTTTCAACAAATTACCAAGTAAAAATGATTCAAAGCAATTTACACGACATGCTATGAAAGAGTCTCCTTTTGAAAAAAATTTGATATGGGTTTGTTTTTTACAACAAATTGTTGTTCGATTCTGTTTCTAGTGAGAATCTGCGTCATCTGATGACTTATCTTCTTCTGGACTGTAATGATGCTTTAATAGTAGCAATAGTCACGCTAATCTACCAAGATAATCAACGCGGAATGTGATGCCAGGACCTGTTTTCCACAGAGGGCGTGAATGTTAGCGGCATGGTCACTCAATGCGCGCATGAAAATATAATCTATTGATAGCCTCAAAACGGTTGCGGCAAGACATTCTGTAGACCGCCGAGAGTGAACGCCCGTGATGATGAAATGTAGGAAGCTCGCACTGACCCGCTGTTGCTTGTCTCGGACCTTGACCCCCTGTCGTGGCCGCCAGGTGCTGTGTCTGCTGACCCTCCTGATGGCCAGTGTTACTCTCAGTGCTGTCGCTCTGCGCATGCGGGGAAGCGAAGCGCCGCTTTCCCTGTCAGGTACTGTGGAAAACATGCATAATATTAATGACGTGCAATTTGGTCTGCGAGGCGGGAAATTTAGAAGAGAAGGAGGATTCTATGGGGATGACCATTGACAATATTTATGTCACTGAAAGATTTATATATAAGAATAACCTGAAAAGTTTAGATTGCCGGTGCAGCACAGATTGCTAAGTCTACCCGTGGAGCAGCACAAAAATGTTAGTTCGCATGATGTCTTATAATATAAATTGTTAGTAACTTGAGTAGGTGACAGAGATGAGTGTAAACCTCCTTACTTACTGTGGTTGCAGATAAACCTGCTGCGACATGTTTTTCCCTAACATATAATAATTATCACAATTGTCGTCAAGCCTCATCCCCTACTTCGTCATAATCAGTACCTGTATACATTATAATCTTGATAAAACAGCCACCTTGCCAGTAGCCATGTTGTGGAGCTCTCTACACATTAAGCCTGACACTGAGAGCTTGTCGTTTCTCGCTCTCTTTCAGATTTTCTTCACATCTTATTTCCACTCGAGCTGGCTGGACACAGGAGAGTTCCACCTTGTGCTTTGTTGGACGGTAACGATACTGAACTCAGTGAGTGACGCCAGCTCTTGACGGGTTCACACATTTACAACAGCCCTTGAAAATAATTAGTTGTTCCAAGTACAACATTGTTGAAATGTTTATTTTTTTAAATTATTTAATTAATATAGGTGATACTTATCTAAATGGTGACTTTAGAACATATACCCCATGTTCGAAACTAAGATGTGATCTAATTTAAATGTCCAGAGAGCGTAGAAAAGGGTGAAATTATCTCAGTAGACCTTTGATCGGCATAGCATTCATCTATCCAGCTACCAGTATCTGTTTCCTATCGATCCTATTTCATTTATCTGACAAGAACTGGTAAGAGTCCCCAGCTATATAATATGGAGCGTGTTATATATGGATAACATTTAGGTATTTAATTATTTTTCATATCTATATATCAGGCCCTTTTCTTTAATTATCTGTCTCTTAGCCTTGTGTATCGAAGAAACGGCAATAGATCTTTGTCGTTTCGAGCCTCTGCTTTTCTCTATCGTGATTCTCAACCTGAAGCCTCTTCAGTCCTGGTACAATATTAATTATAAAGTACAGGCCAGGAAACAACTCTTGTTTTATCAAGCTTCTATTGGAGTGTGACATTTTTCAGAAGGACCTATAGATGCTGACACGGATTCGATCCCTAGCCTTGCCGAGCTAGAGGAGTGGTTGGCGCCATCATTATTACCTGGGGGACTCTTTATACCCAGGAACTGCAGGTGAGGAGTTAATACCTGTACTTGTAGATTACACAGCCCCAATATTATATATATATATATATATATATATATATATATATATATATAATATCGCTTTTTTTCCCTCATGTTTTGTTCTTTTTAAATTGTTGCGTTGATTTGTTTCTTTTTTTTTTTTTTAATAACTGCTCTTATGTGACAAAATATATAATTTTTCTACGAGTTTTTACTTGTTGAAAATTACTGTCTGAAGAGGTTCGTGGTTAGTTTTTCTTGCTTGTGTTTACCACTGATAACAAGTAGAAGTACTGCCTTCTTTCTTCTATTTGGAAAAGGTAAAAAATCTCTCACACATCTTAACACAGCGATTTTTATAACTCGTCAACTCCATGACAGAAAATGTGTTTGGTTTTGATTTTACATTTATCAAAAAACAACTCTTACTGGCGCTAACAATCTTTTCTTTTCACCAATGTAAAAAGTCAAACGATTTTTTTCCTCTCTTCACAGACCGTCGCACAAAATAGCGGTGATTGTGCCATTCCGCGACCGTAGGGTTCACCTCAAGATCTTCCTCCGCCACATGCATCCCTTCTTACAGCGGCAAAACCTCCAATACGGCATCTTTATTGTGGAGCAAGTAAGAAACAGTGTAGTTCTTGGAGGCAAGTAAGAAACAGTGTAGTTCTTGGGAGCAAGTAGGAAACAGTGTAGTTCTTGGGAGCAAGTAGGAAACAGTGTAGTTCTTGGGAGCAAGTAAGAAATGGTGTAGTTCTTGGGAGCAAGTAGGAAACAGTGCAGTTCTTGGGAGCAAGTAGGAAACAGTGCAGTTCTTGGGAGCAAGTAGGAAACAGTGCAGTTCTTGGGAGCAAGTAGGAAACAGTGTAGTTCTTGGGAGCAAGTAAGAAACAGTGTAGTTATTGGGAGCAAGTAAGAAACAGTGCAGTTCTTGGGAGCAAGTAGGAAACAGTGTAGTTCTTGGGAGCAAGTAAGAAACAGTGCAGTTCTTGGGAGCAAGTAGGAAACAGTACAGTTCTTGGGAGCAAGTAGGAAACAGTGTAGTTCTTGGGAGCAAGTAGGAAACAGTGCAGTTCTTGGGAGCAAGTAGGAAACAGTGCAGTTCTTTGGGAGCAAGTAAGAAATGGTGCAGTTCTTTGGGAGAAAGTAGGAAACAGTGTAGTTCTTGGGAGCAAGTAGGAAACAGTGTAGTTCTTGGGAGCAAGTAGGAAACAGTGCAGTTCTTGGGAGCAAGTAGGAAACAGTGTAGTTCTTGGGAGCAAGTAGGAAACAGTGTAGTTCTTGGGACCAAGTAGGAAACAGTGTAGTTCTTGGGAGCAAGTAGGAAACAGTGCAGTTCTTGGGAGCAAGTAGGAAACAGTGTAGTTCTTGGGAGCAAGTAAGAAACACTGTAGTTCTTGGGAGCAAGTAGGAAACAGTGTAGTTCTTGGGAGCAAGTAAGAAACAGTTCAGTTCTTGGGAGCAAGTAGGAAACAGTGTAGTTCTTGGGAGCAAGTAAGAAACAGTGCAGTTCTTGGGAGCAAGTAGGAAACAGTACAGTTCTTGGGAGCAAGTAGGAAACAGTGTAGTTCTTGGGAGCAAGTAGGAAACAGTGTAGTTCTTGGGAGCAAGTAGGAAACAGTGTAGTTCTTAGGAGCAAGTAGGAAACAGTGCAGTTCTTGGGAGCAAGTAGGAAACAGTGCAGTTCTTTGGGAGCAAGTAAGAAATGGTGCAGTTCTTTGGGAGCAAGTAAGAAACAGTGCAGTTCTTTGGGAGCAAGAAAGAAACAGTTCAGTTTTTGGAGGCAAATACGAAACAGTGCAGTTCGTCGGAGCAAATAAGAAACAGTGCAGTTCTTGGAGGCAAGGCAAGTAAGAAAAATAATGCTCTTGTTGGGAACAAGCAAAAGACTGTGTAACTACTGGGAGTGAACGGGGACGGGTGCATTTGTTGGGAGACAGCAAGAAAGGATGGACTTGTGCGGAACACTTTAGGAGTAGTGGACTTGTTAGGGACAAGTAAAGAAAGGTAGCTTTTTGGCTGCAAGTAAGACAGGGTGCACTTGTTGGCAGCAGTAAAAATGTGTGGACTTGGGAACAAGTAACAAAGAATGGATTTTGGGAGCAAGTAGTAAATGGTAGACTTGTTGGAAATAAATAAGAAATGATTGATTGTTGGGAACAAGTAAGAAAAGGTGGACATTTATATTTACCTCTATATTTTGTATATCACTCATGTTTTTTGACATTCTCTTGCTTTGCTATATCTATGGCTATTATGGTAACAGCATAAATTTCCCAAACTCTTTCATTATCAAATCAAGAGGCTAACTTTTGGTGTAACGCAATGAAGGTCACAATAAATTGTCAAGTACAGTCAAATGATGGGTTAAATATAATCCTTTGACAGGAGATAGATTACAATGCACTGTTTCTGTGATTTTGCCCAAGTCGGGATTGGGCATAAGTAACTAATTCTTTTACTCAAGTCATGCATTGTTTAAGAGTAAATTTTTCTTTCATTTGCCATGTCATGGGGAATGGGTAACAAGTTAATTTTTCTATCACTCATCATAGGCAGGGGATCGGGTATTATTAATTTTTTTTTTCAAATCGCTCTTCCCCAATCCCCTACACAGAAAGGGAATGGGTCAAAATTTGTATCACTCTCAAAGAAAGAGATTGTGTTCCAAGTATAAGAAATTCTTTTCACCCTCCAAAAACTCCAAGCAGGCCGGAGATGGACCTTTTAACAGAGCTTTGCTGATGAACGTCGGTTACAGAGAAGCGTTGCTTCTACATCCCAGTCTTGACTGCTTCATATTCCATGACGTGGATCTCCTGCCTCTGGATGACAGGATCCGCTACAGCTGCGGTGGCCAGCCGGTACACCTCAGTGCCAACATAGACGTTCACGGCAACAAGTCAGTACCTGGAGATACAATCATAGATTTGGCGCTGTCATTACAGAGCAATACTTTTTAAGCAAACGTTACATTTACTGCTCGAAAAATCTAGAAACATTATACTATACATTCAGAACTATGTATGGTAGTTATATAATCTTATATTGTTTTGTAAAGAGGTAAATATTTCGAATGAGGTTAAGATCTAAAAAAATCAATGCTAGTCGCCTAAATTGCCATAGATAAGGTCATAATTGATTCCAATTTTCTTAGCCTAGGTTGAATTTTCCACCATTTAATGGAAAAAATCGATGTTACGTTTGTAAAAAAAAAATCCAGCCACATGCATATATCCAATTAAATGTCCTGATTAAGTCCATAGATGTTTATCAAAACCAAAGTAAGTATGAAAGGGTCGTTTTTTCCCCTTCCCATTTTATGTCATTTCACGACAAATATTTTATTCCAGCTAGCTTTTTCATTCCAATTCCTAGGGTGGAAATCAGTTTGTAAAACAAGAGGTAAAAACGAAAAATGTTTTGTAAATATATCTGTTTCACGGGCAGAATATACCCCTTGAAAGAGAATAATATGTTTTTATTTTCCAAATTCTGTTTATGAATGTTCAAAGCGTATTGGTTCATCATTGTCGTAAGAACGAGTGTGTTTATCTCTTACACCACTGCGCACTGAATCCACAGGCTGATGTATGCAAACCTATTTGGCGGAGCCTCCATGCTCACAAAAGCCATGATGGAAAATGTCAATGGTTTCTCAAATGTATTTTTTGGCTGGGGAGGGGAGGATGACGACATGTCCTTCAGGTTAGCTGCATCTATCCTGCTTTATTTGCTTTTGAAAAGCATTTCTGTGATTAAAAATAGTTTGAAATTGCTATATTTAATTTTTTTTTTAAACTCCTGGTAAGAAAACTGTTTAATATAGTTTAATTAGAATTCTAAATATGTCTGAAATGGTAAATTTACTTCCTAAAGCATATTCTGATTGAACAGCTGCAACTATGACGCTTTTTTTTTTTTTTTGCTTCATTTAATATAAATTTGTTAAGGCTCCATTTACATTAACTAATACTGTGTGAATAAGATTACAACAAAAAGTCGAAAAATGAAAAAGGGGAGATTAAAAAGTTAAGTTTTGAATGCTGAATTTGTATGTGTCATAATGCTTATTTTTTTATCTTTATTTTTTTTTTTTTTTAGGGTGCGGAGTCATGACATGAAGATCACTCGCTATAACCTTGACATTGCCAGATACACCATGATGCGACATGTTAGAGAAAATAAGAATGACAGGTTAGTCACTGATTCAAATAGTAAATATTCACAAGAAAAGTAAATTCCACTTAAAAATGAAGTTTATGCCGTTTCAAGTTATTTCTGCCTCTTGTGCAATTTTTGCCATGTGTAGTTCTATGTTGTTCTAGATGCCATGTGTAGTTCTATGTTGTTCTAGATGCCATGTGTAGTTCTATGTTGTTCTAGATGCCATGTGTAGTTCTATGTTGTTCTAGATGTCACTGTGTAGTTCTATGTTGTTCTAGATGCCATGTGTAGTTCTATGTTGTTCTAGATGTCATGTGTAGTTCTATGTTGTTCTAGATGTCACTGTGTAGTTCTATGTTGTTCTAGATGTCATGTGTAGTTCTATGTTGTTCTAGATGTCACTGTGTAGTTCTATGTTGTTCTAGATGTCACTGTGTAGTTCTATGTTGTTCTAGATGCCATGTGTAGTTCTATGTTGTTCTAGATGTCACTGTGTAGTTCTATGTTGTTCTAGATGTCACTGTGTAGTTCTATGTTGTTCTAGATGCCATGTGTAGTTCTATGTTGTTCTAGATGCCATGTGTAGTTCTATGTTGTTCTAGATGCCATGTGTAGTTCTATGTTGTTCTAGATGTCATGTGTAGTTCTATGTTGTTCTAGATGTCACTGTGTAGTTCTATGTTGTTCTAGATGTCACTGTGTAGTTCTATGTTGTTCTAGATGCCATGTGTAGTTCTATGTTGTTCTAGATGTCACTGTGTAGTTCTATGTTGTTCTAGATGCCATGTGTAGTTCTATGTTGTTTTAGATGCCATGTGTAGTTCTATGTTGTTCTAGATGTCACTGTGTAGTTCTATGTTGTTCTAGATGCCATGTGTAGTTCTATGTTGTTCTAGATGTCATGTGTAGTTCTATGTTGTTCTAGATGCCATGTGTAGTTCTATGTTGTTCTAGATGTCACTGTGTAGTTCTATGTTGTTCTAGATGCCATGTGTAGTTCTATGTTGTTCTAGATGTCACTGTGTAGTTCTATGTTGTTCTAGATGCCATGTGTAGTTCTATGTTGTTCTAGATGTCATGTGTAGTTCTATGTTGTTCTAGATGTCACTGTGTAGTTCTATGTTGTTCTAGATGTCATGTGTAGTTCTATGTTGTTCTAGATGTCACTGTGTAGTTCTATGTTGTTCTAGATGTCATGTGTAGTTCTATGTTGTTCTAGATGTCATGTGTAGTTCTATGTTGTTCTAGATGTCATGTGTAGTTCTATGTTGTTCTAGATGTCACTGTAACGGTTTGGTGAACAAATCAAACTTAGGAACAGAGAAGTTGAATTTTTGCATCCAATGCTAAGACAAGATCAAAACTGAACTGGTTTTGTCAGTGAAGATCTGAACTCAGGTTTTGTTTTGATGACTGCTCTATTTTTGGCTGTTTTTGTTGTTCCTATTTTCCCAGACAAAAGCTCTTGATAGACGGCAGAAAACGCATTCACAGTGACGGGCTCAACAGTCTGAGATACGAGCGGGTTCGCCTTGACCTCCGACCTCTATTCACCTTGATAGAGGTCAGAATTAACCAAACACAAGTGTTGACTGACCAAGGACTGCTGTAGAGAGGAGAGGAAACTGATGGACATTTCTCCCCTGTGTGCTCGCCAGTCACAGCCTTCCTATGGGGATGGAGAGAAAAGTCCAAACGTTCTCTATAAAATGTTTATAACATTAAAAAATTTCAACGAATAATTATATGGTTGGCATGCCACCTTAGTAGGTGCAAGACCCCTGTTTAATGTTATATAGTTGGTACAACGGGTTTTATTTCAGTATGCAATATCTAATTACTGTCCTTAAAGGGCATACAGTCTTATTTTATGATTATTTCTTGACCACCAATGCCAATAGCTGTTGATAAACAACAAAATTTAGGAAGGGATAGGGGGTTCAGGGAAAAAGTGAGACAGACAGAGAGTGAAAGAGAGACACACAGAGAGAGAGAGAGAGAGAGAGAGAGAGAGAGAGAGAGAGAGAGAGAGAGAGAGAGAGAGAGAGAGAGAGAGAGAGAGAGAGAGAGAGAGAGAGAGAGAGAGAGAGAGAGAGAGAGAGAGAGAGAGAGAGAGAGAGAGAGTTTGAATTTTATTTTCAAAGGATGACAAATTTGGTGACTGGTCAAGCAGTTCAATATCCCTCCTGACAGATACAAATGAGGAGATTGGTCAAGCAGTTCAATATCTCTCCTGACAGATACAGACAAATTAGGTGATTGGTCTAGCAGCTCAATATCTCTCCTCACAGATACAGACAAATTAAGAGATTGGTCAAGCAGTTCAATACCCCTCCTGACAGATACAGGTCTTCTTGTAGCTTTACACTGAGCCTAGTGAACTTTTAGGAGACGAAGAAGTAAAGTTGAGGTTAAGGATTGTATGCCCCCCATTAATGATTAAAATATCTGTGTTTTTATTACTGGGCACTTCGTAAAGCCGCTTTCTGACGATTCAAATGATCACTCATAATTATAATCACTTGGTTACTTATTGCTTTCAATGTCTGTTCCGAAAGTTTTCACTTGATAAAAATAATGTTTACAAAATACCATATTGCCTTCAAAATATTGTAAAAAAAAAATCCTAATATTTGGGCACAAAAGTGTTGAACTTGTTTCCAATGTTTTGCAGTACGATATACCTTGTGTTCTTTAAGCATTAACTCAAAGATCAACAGTGAATAGAAATGTGTGCTATGTATTGTCTGTTACTCATGCAGTTTGATACATGTGATTGTAAAACAGATCTACATTTTACTAGCCCTTTTCCAGTTTGATGTATGTAAAAAAAGGACTGCATTGATCTCATGTTTTTTTGGTCTGTTTTTTGTTTTGTTTTTTAAGCCAGTTCTGACTTGATCGAGTTAATCTACCATAGTCTGGTGAAATTATGATGGAATTGCATGTTTTGGAGTGTTCCATAAGTAATTCCACTTTTTAATTTAATAACATTGATGTTCATGGTTTTGGCTGTTTCTTTTTTGGTTTGACATACAACTATACATAGAGCCGTAATGCAATACTCTTGGCGCAATTTTATTGTATTCCATATTGCAATAATTTAATTGACAAACATCTTACTGCAGTCGCCATCCTCATCAGTATTTCTTTTATGAACATATTTTAATAGGTCATGCCATCTTTGATTTTACTTGTGGTGTCCAGATTGCTTCGAAATACCCATGTAAATGGTAATGAAGGAACTGCGTGCAATCTTATTTTTGTATCTTTCAAAGAAAGATGTTGAAGTATGTCTGATTGCAGACATATTGAGTTAATAGAAAGTTGACTTAAGAGGCGGAAAGCGTTTAGGAAACATTTAAATCAGGACGCAAAACTGGATTTCAGTTATCTAGAATTTTTACTCTTTAAAGTACTTTGAGATTTCAGGAACCCATTGGAAAACCCTACTGACAACATTCTGCATACTGTACACTGCATAGAGAAACATCATAGAGGCTAGGAAGTTTCTGTCAAGTCAGTGTGGGAAGAAAGCAGGTGGCCAGGTCAAGGGACTCTGCTCTAATCATTTTTTAATCCATGATGCATGTGGATGCAACATTGTGTTGTATCCCTATTTCCCACATGGTGCCAGGAGCAATACATGTAACTTTCATGTATTGAGAATCGTAATTCTTATGTATATATACATAATTTTTACAATTTATGTTTTCTATGTTTCTGTTTGTATGTTTTTGCAATAAGTTGTCAATAAACACTACTTTTACTTTCAACAAGTTAAAAAACTTACACATGATTCCACTTGGCTCATTTGTTAATCTGTTCTAAATGCCTGTCTCCTATAAGTATCAAGTTGCAATTAGTCATAATTATGTTGGGATTTTCACAGTAGAAATTATGAATTTCCTGAAAGTAAATTCGTTTTGATTTTTCTCACTTTTAGAATTCAAAAATATAATGTTTCATATTACACATGTGTAAATAAATACGTACACATTCACTTTATCATAATATTAGAATGAACCATTACATTTTTAAATTTTATAGTGAGAACAATAAAAACAAGTCTACTTTCAGTAAATTCATAATTTCTACTAAATAAATCTAAGAAAATACAAGAATTAGTTATGATAGATCAGATAGAGCCAAACAACATTGCAAACCAGGTAATATTGTAAAATTTAAAAACAAAATGTAATCAACGGGGTTTAGTAACCAAGCAAGATGGTTTGATAAAATGTGTTTATCAAACCTGTTGCAACACAGAAGTTCTGTAGAAGAGCATCACACTATACAGCCTCATGGTGCATATAATATAGGAAGAGGTGGCCAGAAGTATCCAGTCAGCCTTTGTAGGTGTTACATGAGTACAGATATGAGAGAGAGAGAGAGAGAGAGAGAGAGAGAGAGAGAGAGAGAGAGAGAGAGAGAGAGAGAGAGAGAGAGTCAATTGCTTTTGTATCATCATTCATTTTTGCGATTTTATGAAGTTACAAAAGTTCTCCTCGCAGGCTTTAAGTTCTTTAAAATTTGTATGGCTTAAGATGATTTGCAAAAGTTGTTCTCTTCTAAAAATTCGCATGTTTTCTTTTGTCAAAATGTCTTGTCTATGAGTATTGTAAGACATACAGAACAAGTAAATCATACAATGACTTGTATGCCCCAAATATCTTCATGTGCATTTCTCTGCTGCAAAAAAGTGCTAGGAATGATTTGACTTCTTTATTGAGGAAAAAAAAGGTCTCACAGGCCTACAACAAACAAGAAATCAGGAGATGTTGCCTCATTGTTTGACTATTAGATAGAAATGTATCCATTTTATCTCAGGTATAAAGCCAGCAGTAAGAACTGTCATTTGTTTAGAATCAATGAAAATTTTTTTTGTTATGAGGCCCAGCGCAGTTTTTTGACAATGGAAGTAAGGGTCAGTTCAAATCTATTCATGGCCACAGACCATATTAATCTTATCTTTGCAATTTTGATAACTAAAATCTTAGTGATGAATATTTCTCAGGACTACAATTGAAGGATCTCTACCTATCATATACACATGTGGTATATAGCACCAGATTCATTGGCCTGCAACAGACACGTCTTTGACAGATCAAGTTACCTACCAGACATACACACTACATTAACTGATAAATCTTAGTAGAGCTGCGACATATATAGGCTTACTCATACATGATTGAATCTACCACATGTACAACACCCCTAAGGAAGATATACAATTCAGTTAAAAACAAGCCATATATAAAAGAAAAACAAGTTTGCATTAATAAATACATCAGTGGTTTTATTTCTTCTTTGGCCGGTGTCACTTGAGTCATTGAGGTAAATGGTAAAGATGAAAGAAGCTTGTAACAATAGGGTTTGACCCTTGTCCCCTAAAACCAGAATTCTTCCTTACTGAGAGGAATCCCAGTACAGTATGTACATACGATAGAAAAACATATAGGCCTATGTTAAACATAATGAAAACTTTACAGTGAGGAACAAAGTAATTTATCATTTAAAATGAGCTTTTACAATTGAAAAGAAAAACTTACTTTTATTATATTGTCAATGATGAAAAGAAATTGATAAGGCGTCAATGATTTGTGTAATGATGGACAGTAAATGCAGTGAGGGAAGACAATGGAAAAAGATGATAGATTGACAAAGAGGTTTAACTCATGGAAAGGGAAGGAATCATTGATTTCAACATTGAAAGCAATGCATCAAAATTTCATCACAAACACTGTCCAGTAGCAATTCCCTTGCACAGATTCTGAACAACTTATCTTTGAATTCCAGGGTGTATTGCTCACCCCATCCTGACATTGTTATACTTTGAAGTTGTTAAGTATTCCAAAAGAAAACTGACAATATTTACAACAAAAATGGTGTATTGATTAAAATTTTTTCAATAGCAAATTCATTTCATATCTATAGAAAAAAATTTCTAATAATTCAGAGATCGAGATAATTGTAGATTCTTACCAAAGTAGATCATAATGTTTAGCAGTACAGCACTCTCCTTGCTGTGTGTCTATATTCTTGCAATGTCAATATTTATGCAATGGAACCCAAATATATGTTGTTACTAGTACTACTGCAGCTTTTCTCCTAAAGCTTGGTAAATGGTAGTGCCTGAATAATGGTTTTATGCTTTCAGTTTCTTTTCGTTAAACACAGATCTTGTTCACTTTATAACCAAAAGGATACACGCTAAAAAAATTTATGGAACCCAAATTATTTTGTTATTAGTAGAACTACAGCAGCTTTTCTCCCAAAACCTTGGTAGTGCCTGAATGATGGTTTTATGCTTTCAGTTTCTTTTTGTTAAACATGGAAGATCTTGTTCACTTTGTAACCAAAACAAAAGGTTAACAGCTAAAAAATTTATATATCTACGTCAAATATTGTTTTTATAAACAAGATTTTTTTAAAATGTATAATACTCAGGTGGGATTTATCATTAATTAGTAAAATGAAACCAATCTCTTCTCCTTCTTGGATTTTTTTTAGATTTGGTAAATAAAACAAACAAGGATTAGTACTGACTTACAATGCATACATGTCAAACACTGTTAAAAAATAGTAATTGTCAATGCATAGAAAAATGCTCAGGCACATTGCATATAGAGCGTTACTATATTGAAAGTCATTGTCTTAGTGGTTCATTTGTTGATAAGGAAGACTTCTACGTGGTCTACAGACACTTGGCTTAAAATGATCTAAAGATATGCCTATTTTGACCGTAACAACTTCAAATTGAATGAGATGTAAAATTTAAATCCATCTCTGTAAATGTTTAGGATATCTTAGTTTTTGACCTTCAATTAACATTAGTTTTGATCAAAATATGAAATCAATATTAACTAAGTGATCATTTCTGGCTATTTACCAACAACATGAAAAAAAAATTAGACAGTTCCTTTTTGGCCATCTTAAGAAATATAAACTTTTCAGGATAAATTTGAAGTTGGATGAATCAAGGTTACTCTATACAAACACTGATTTCTCCATAAATCAAACTTTGAATCTATTAAAGGATCTAGATAAAGATACAGTAAATCTCCACAACAACAAAGTTTGAATTACCAGCACCTCTCAAGCCCAGTTACAGGGAGTGCCATATGTTTTATCTCTGTTGCTATAGTTAAAAGAAAACAAAAAAAACTTGGATCAGGCCATGACTTATGAGACACTGATTGAAGGTTTAGAGTCACTGATTAAAGTTCTTGTTTCATACCGAGTTCATTTGCCAAATGAGAATCAATCCCTGTATTGTTTTTCAAAGGCTAGCCTTGCACAACCAAAGGCTTCATGTGGCTTACCAGAATTGATCCCTAAACATCTCTCTCCATGAACCATTCAAACCGCCCATCCAATGTCTCAGGTTAAGCTCAATGTACACAACCATAAACCATTCATATTTCAGGCTTTGAGAACTACAGCAATGCTCAGCACTTTAAGGTACCCGACCTCCAGCTCTTCAGTTTACAGACCTCTAAAAAAGACACAGTTACATCTACTGAAATTAAACACATTTATACAAATTCTCTGGAAGACCGAGACATACAAGTAGAAGTAATAAATCAACAATACTGCATTAGATTAGAAAGTGTAAGGCAACAAGAACAACAGAAAACCAACTCAAACACATGCTCTTGGTTTTTAGTGAAGAATATGGGATTATGAGTGTAAAAATAGCTTCACACTATCAATGTTTCAGTAAATAGTTGCTACTAGTGTGAGACAAAAAGTATTGCTGCAAAGTAAATAGTTGGGAAGTAAAGCATTTCATAACAGCAGAAATCCCTGCATATAATAAATTACCGAGACTGATCGAACTCCACCCAGTTTTTGTGAGATCACAATGCTGTTATGTATTGCATGTTTAAATGAAATTTTAATCCGTGGCAACATCAACTTTCAAATCTTTGTTGAACTCTTTGAATTATATGTCCAAGTTCAGCTACCCCTTACAGAGAAAAAGCTACAATACTAAACTTAAGACTTTTATTTTCAAATATTCATTGTAGCTTGTAAGCTTTTCTTCTGTTTACAACCTAAATAGGGATTCAAAACATTCTGGATGCTATGCATAAATGATTGGTAAATTTACTATTATGTCACTATTTGTTGAGAAAATGAAGCTTCCATCACAAAATTGTATTACGTTCTTTTCAAAACTAAACAGAAATTTCAATTTCAAAATGGGATATTGCACATGAACTATTCAAGATAAAAAAGAATTTGTAAACAACTCATAGGTTTAATCCACAGCATTCTCATTTATGAGATAGAAAAATTCTATACGCTTTCTTCCTTTACCCAGTCACAAAACTCTTATCTGACAAGAGCTTGAAAAGATCTGACCACATAAATTCAATCATTTGTGTGTATATTATATTTTCAGAGTGGTAAAAAGACTTGGAGATATCTTGCCCATTGCAACAGGGGTCCTCGTCTTCAGCTGCTTTGATAAAGTTTTTTTACAAGAGCCTTTATCTTGCTTGGAGTAACTTTCTTGAAGTCAATCTTTTTAGATGTGCCTGAGCTCTGCAAATAAATTAAAAAAAAAAAACATGTTCTGGCTATGAATGTTTAAGAATCATTAAAACGTCTCAAATTATATAAAGAATGGAGACTTTCCACAAATCGGAAAATGAATATGAAATGTACTCATAATACAAGCAGGACTTAACCGCATGCAGTAATCCTCGCATTATAAAATTTAAGACCACTGAGTAATATTTTAACTCGGCTTTTGCTTACTTGATGAACAGCTAAGCTACATCAGCTCCTTGAAGAAGTAAGTTTTGTCTTTGTTTAAAATATAATGAAACCATTAATCTGTCAAAGAATACTAAATGTATACATCTATAACTTTTATAGACAGAGTGGAGGTGTTTCCAGCAATACTCTGCAAATTTCATTAAATTTGGAGGAAAGATATGCGTGCATAAACGAGTCCTGAACTAAGGATAAACAAAATATTTTTACCAACCTCAGACAAAATGGAAGTCTCAGATACACAAGGTAAGGAATCTACATGATCAACCTGATGAGCTCCTTGATGCATATGCAATGAATATGTTTGAAGTTTAGGAGTTGAATGGGCTTGAGGAGCATCTGACCACTTGCCCTTATCACTGGTACCTGCTGACGTCTGCCAGACTGTTCGTTTCTCTTTACCGAGTGATAACGATTTCCTCTTAGCCTCTGGCTTTGATACATTGAGTGACATGTTGTTTTCATTGTGAGTCTTGATTTCTCTCTCTGAACTAGAAGAGTTTGGTTTTAAGTTAGATTCCATACCCAAGCCTGCTCGAAACGATCTCCTTTCTGCAAGAGTCTCATTGAGAGGCTGAAAGTCAAATGAATGTCGCTTTTTAAGAGGAAGGTGTTTGACAGGTGAAACATGAGAGTGTTGTTTGGAACTTGAGAAACCTGTATCGAACTCCACCCAGGTACGCCTGGCATCCTCTGCTGCCAGACATCCCTCTAGCACTGCCACAGCCTTCTCCAGCTCCCTCTGTCTGTCCTGAGACTCAGCTGTGGGGCTTGACCTGCTCTCACTGGAGCCAGCAGCTTGTGCCTGACCATCAGAGGCTAGACAAACACTTGAACTGTCTTGCTTCTGCCTCCTTTGTTCCCTCTTAGCTCTGCTGTATGACCCAGTCTTCTGGCCCTGGGACTGTCTCAACTTTTTACTAGCTAGTTTTGTTTTACTCTTTTTTCCTCCTGAGGCTTTCAGCGCTTCGCAAAAGGAAGTTAAAGCGCATGATGCATCATCCACAGTCTTTCTGCCTTCCTCACTTTTAATAGGTCTGGGTAACAGTTTTTTACCAGGTAAACCAGCAGGACTCTCATCATTACTACCCGACACTACTTTGGAAGTCATTTGAAGTGAGGAGGGCGATTTCTCCATTGAGAAAAGTGCCTGGAGATTGGTAAGAGGCACTGATGTTACATACTGACATTCGCCGTCTCCGATTGTTCTGCATTTTCTGTTGGCACTGGAGGTCTGACCATCTAAGTATGAAAAACAATTCCCTGGATCATGCTTTCCTTCACTCACTTGTTCCCCCCCTTTGATAAGCAGAGTTTGATCAGTCTTCCTATGTGATTGTAAAGGCTGGTGTCTACTGTTTGATTTTTCTCCTCTGTTTTGACCATCATCTGAAAGATCAATGATTAAACGAGGAGTGCCAGGAGGGGAAAACACAGAGGATGAATGCATTGCCGGATCCTCTTTCTGACACCTGGACGAGTATGCTGCTGCCAAAATGACTTCGATCCCACAGTTATGTGACATTCCAACATCTTTGATCCATGTTGTATGTTTGTGTTTTTTGCAGACATTTTTTTTCTCTTCTTTCTCTTGATTTTTGTGCTTTCGAGGTGAACGCCTCTTAAATAATTTAAGAGAAAGCTCTGCATCAAGCAAAGAGTTATTTGAAAATGTTGATGTCTCTTTTTGAATTTTAACTCCATTGTTGTCAGGGACTGCCTTGTTTCTATTTTCAGGGCTCAGTGTACAATCATTCTCATTCCTTATTGCAGCAGGACTACTTTGCTCCCAGACCTCAATACCTTCTCCAGACACTGGACTTGTTCCAATATCTGTCTTTGTCATAGAATTAGGCATGATTTTTTTCTCTCTTTTTTCAAGAGGTGGGTTTGGTGCAAGATTAGCCATAGCTACAACATTTCCATTTGAGTCTCTAGATTGTTTATCCGATCTTGGACTAGGAGTAGAAGACAAACGTTTCTGCCCTGTTTTTGAAAGAGGCTTAGCCTTTCTAACAGACTTGACAGTTGAGTCACTTGGTTGTTTATCTTGCCATTGGGTCAAATCAAGTGATAAATGTTTCAGCTCTGTTTTCAAAGATTGTTTGTGTTCAGAACTAACCTTGCAGACAAATTTCCCCCTTGAATCTTTAAACTTTTCCCTTTGTTGTCTCATTTTCAAATGAAATTCTCCCAACTCTAGCTTCTGTTCTCTTCTGTTTGCAACTTTAGAAACAGGTTTCTTGCCGTATTCTGCTACTAAACGTCTAGGTTTTTTTACTTCAAACGGGGAGATACTCCTGTGTGAGACTTCAAGAGAGCCACTGGGAGAAAATTGATGAGTTGAGATTGAATTCTCTACACACTGGTCAGTTATAATTTCAGCCTCTAAAGACTGATTGTTTTGGTTTAAATCTAGAGGCTTATTGATTACTTTTGAAAGGGATTGATGGATTGGGATTGAAAGCTCATCCGTTGGACTTGGTGTCGTTCGATAGGACGGGGATACTTTTTCTAGAATTCGGGCACTTGGATGTCGAGAGTCCAAGATGGGCCCAGACAGTCTTTCTATTTCCAGAATTGAGGCAAAAGATTTACCCGGAGAAAGTCGAGTTACTGACCTAATACATTCGGCTTGGTCAATTGGCAAGAATACTTGGGTTTGTGGAGATGAAGAAATGGCTGTATTGGGTGATAGATGAACGGCCTGATATTGAGAGCTTCTCTGTGTGATGGAATCCTGTCCAACTGACACCCTAGTTGGGCTGATTTCAACATGAGACGGTGCTTGCTTGTTTAAACACGTAGTGTGGACATAAGTTGATGACAGGGAACTGTCACCTTGTAAAACAGGTTGCAGAATAGACGTTTGAGAAGCTGGAAGTGGTACAGTGATCAAATTACTCCAAGCTTGAGTTGCTCCATTGCTTAAAGCCAAGGTTTTAGCCTGCTCAGATGATTGTGCTTGTGACTGGACATGTGAATGGACGGCTGAGGATGATGAAAGGTAACCAGTGGCAGGAGTTGGTCCAGTAGGCAATGTGTGGTCTATTGATACAGGAGCTGCAGAAGCTGTGACCGATTCTTGTCCAGAAAGAGGGAGGATCAGAGCAGTGTTCACCTCTTGCGGTCTGACTCTTTCACCTTTTAATCCCTGAGGCAGATTCTTCTCTTCCTCTCTGGCCTGTTGTCCTTTTAGAGCTGGCAAGAGAGGTAATAAACTGTTTGATCTTTTCATACTGAACTTTCTTGATTTTTTTGTCTTGGGGTTCTCGCTTGATTCCATTTGTTCAATGGAAGATTTTGTGGTAAAGTTGCTCTCTGACACAGAACAACAGCAAGATGTATGACTTAGCAAAGATGAAGGGCCAAGATCAGTTGAAGTATGAGACAGACGCATTTGCTTTTCCTTTTGTTCAGCACAAGAGTCACTTACTTTTCTTTGGCCTGCTCTGCAACGGGAAGAAGTAACATCTTGTGATATGGACAATAAACTCCCTTTTTTGGAAACTGAGTGATGTGTATCTTGCACACAAGTACCACCTGCCACAGGCAAACAGCTGGAGCTAGCCATGCTTGTGGTCAGAGTACTATTAGGAAATGGTGAAGATGATGATACAGTAACTGATTTTGATGAGAGAGAAGCATTTCTTAGTCTTTGCTGATTGTGATTGTGAGTTGAGCAGACTGAAGATGCTTTACCACTCTCCAGCACAGAAGAGCCTGAGACCGGTGGGGCTTGCTGATAAGAATAAGTCACTGAGGAGGAAGCGGAGAGTCTTTGGTTCAGTTGAAAATCAGATTCTGCACTCTTTACACAGGCTCCCCGGTTTTTTTGTAAAATATCAATTAAATCTTCGTTAGCGCCATCCATACAACCTGCACTTTTTAGACGAGGGGATGTGAATTCAACAGTCCCAACGACAGCAAACGATCTTGAACCATCTGAAGAGTTACCTGAGGCTGGTGACTGCACATCATCACTATTGTCAGCTAACTGACACTTCAATGTACTTTTCATCTGTCTGTTTGGAGCACAGAGTAGTTTATGGGGTTCATGACATTGTTCTATGTTTACACCAGCTTTGACTGCATTCTCAAAATTTGATTGTTGAGCCACAATCTGTGTCCCAGTCACTGTTCCTGCTGAAACCACAGAGAATTTCGACTCCCTGACGTCATGCGAAGCTGGGGTAACTTGATAATCATCCACCAAGATAGAGGTCTCTCTCGCATTCTGTGCATCTCCTAAATCACAATGATCAGATTTTTTAAACTTTTTTTTCTTGCGGCGGCCGAGATCTTTGTCCAAAATTTTGCCCTGATCAGTGGATGTGATCTCCTGTTGCGGCTGTGGTCGTCCATAAGAGGATGCGATGAAAGATTTGAGAAGTTTAAATGCCTGGACTTCAGACTGGGAGGCAGATAAATCCGAGGAACTAGATACTATCTTCGACTCATCCATCAGAAGAGAGGGGCTTGATGTTGTCCACAACTGTCTCGAACTGGATGGTACAGCAGTGCTTGGTACATCTTAACATCAGAACAAAGGAAAGAGAAAGGGAAAATGAGGAATACATTTAAAACTTTTTATTCACCACAAAAATATATGGGAAATTTATTCCAGGAGTGTGTATGTCATGCATAATTACAAATTGTTCATTTCTCCATCTTAGCTGTTGATCCTTAAAAAGAAGTAAATGTATCCTTTTGTTTCTGGTTTTGTTTTTCTTTTGAGAAAAATCTGTCTATTAAGAAAGTGAAACTTTGTTTGGAAATAAGAAACTGGAGCCTTTGAAGTTTCAATCAAACCTCCTTAGAAACATATTAAGCTTAACAAAAAATTGTGAAAAAAAAAATTTTAATTCTCTTCCTTCCTTGATCCTTCAATTTTGTCTGCGAGTGAAATTTATCAGCATCCTTCAAGGGGGTAAAAGAGAAAAATCTAGGCACAGCTGTCTATTACTTTTTTGGGTCATTATTTACTTTTAGGGAGAGCATATTCTGTACCTCAGTCTGTTTGATGCTTCAATAATACACATGTATGTTCGTTTTTCTGTCACTATTTACTTTCTTAGGAAGAATATAATTATTATAAAATAGGTTTAAATTCAGACTGTTGAATGTTGTAATAATATATATATGTTCTTAAGGATAACAAACTGATGCCTGCTTGGAACAGATAAAAGTATAAAACTTATTTCAACATATGGGCCATTTATGATTCAAAATGAGCTCATGAAAATTTTGTTAATGTCACTAATCACTGGAGAAGACTGAGAAAAAATTTTGACACGCTGCTGTGCGACTAAATTTGACTAACCTTTATTTAAGGCTGAGATCGTTGTGAGAGCTACGCGCCTTGGTCGTCGCCTCGATGGACTTGGTGGAAGGGTTACGTTGAGAGAATCAAAACTTGGCAGGGACAAACCGGACCTTCCTCCTTGCCTCTCTCTAGCTGACTGCTTGCTGGCATCATTTTCACTGGTGTTCTCGTCTTTGTACACAGTGCCACTTGAGCTAGTCGGACAGTTCCTGGATTGGGGATCCACAGGACTACTACCACTGGATGTGACTGAAGATTGCTTATCTCTTCCAGTCTCAGAGAAGTTTGTCGAGTCCGGGTGAGGCATGTTTGCAGTTGCATTTATGTCGTCACTGACAGTGGCAAGAGGATTTGATGTCAGTGATTTATTAGGAGAAGGTGAAGAACTCACTGGGGCTCCTTGCAAAGGCGAAGAGACATTGTGTAAGACCTCTGTTGGGGCAATTCTGCGAGATGGTTGTTTTTGATAATGTGCAGGGGTAAAGGCAGATTTTCTACTGTGGAAAGTTATTACTTTTCTTTCATTTGCAATGCCTGTTTCATGAGGACTAGTTGATCCACTGTTTGATGCATGGCTAGACATGAATATACTATCTCTTGCGGAAACATTGTTACCCAGAGAAGCAGGTAAACTATTATTGCTGAAGGTCATCACAGGTAGCAACTTTCTAGGAGAGCTGCTATCTGCATCATGTTGTCTATGACGAGGTGGCGAGCCCATGGTGGCACAGGAATGACCCACAATTGAACTATTCTTATTGTTTGTGTGGGTGGCTAACAGAGACATCGGAAAGACTGTTGTTGCTACAGAATTGATTGGGCTGAATGGAGATTCCTGAAGAGGGGATGGTACATTGAAGCTCACCTCTACAGGAGCAATTCTTCTTGAAGGAGGCTTACGACAGTGACTTGGAGTAAAAGCAGAGCCCTCCTTATGAAAGGTGATTACTGTCTTCTTTATTGCTTCATTACTCTTAGACGAGATTTTTGACGGAATATGACACGACTCTGAGGCCTTTTCTACTTCTACATGCAAGGATTTAAAATCAGCCTTTGAAAAAGCAGGTAGACTTTTACTGCAATGTATGGTTGGGTCAATACAGCCTCTGAGTTCTGAAGCTAATGGGGCCTGAGACACAGAGGGATAAGTTGACAAAACTTTACTTGATAATATTTTTCCAGGAATATTCTGCTTTTCTGTTTGCTCTTCTATACTTTCATTTGCATTTATTCTGAACTCTTTTGCTTGTTGCTTTGATCCTAAGTTTGGACAGGAAGATGGTCTAGGAACATGACTGTTCCTCTTCTCCCTATGACCAGTCAATGAAGTGACTTCACTCATCTTGGAAGATTTACTAGCAAGCTCAGTGACAAGAGGGGCCAAAGTCTCTATTAGGCATCTATCTATAATTTCCATAGTTTTTATATTTACAGAATCATTAATGTCCTCCAAGCCTTGAGGCATTTCTTGAGAGGAAACTCCAGTGCTTGTGAGGCTAATCAAGTCCTCTGGTAATTTCGCTTTTTTCTCCATCAGATTTTTATCAGAAGAGGCTGACTCCTTCACAAGGTTCTCTGCATCTCTTGCAGCATCAGCCATGTAGCCGACAGCTAAATCTCCTCCTGGTGAAGTTTCCTTTGCTAAAGTGTTTGTTATGCCATTTCTTAATGTGGCAGATCTTGACACCACTTTTTCAGAAGGCAGAATTTTAGTCTCCGCATTAGCAACAGTATGGTCCAATGCAGAGTTTAAACTTGTATTCCCTGCCTCACCAGGAAGTTCTATTTTGAGTAACTGTCCTAGTGCTGGTATCACTGAGCTTTTCAAATGCGATGTGCATTTCACAGGAGAGTGAGGCAAGTTTGGAGGCTGATGTTTGCAACTTTGTTCTAGGATGGGTTTTTTCCCAAAAGGTTGTCTCGCACTAAAGCATTTAATGAGTGAGGAGTGTGCCTTGTGAGGGGTCCCTTTCTTCCTTCTGCTGCTCCCTGCAGCAACTCCCAAGTCATGCCGTTTTAACCGAGAGCCCAACCCTACAGTTTTATCTCTTATAGACATAGCAGTCATTCGCTCTTCTTCGTGGTTTTTGGCACATTGTTTGTGGCTCTGTGTAAACTTCTGACCAAGCAACATGGCAGCTTCTCTTTCTAAAAGAGAAAACACAGATAATGAAGTTTCTTCAGGCATCACAAAACTTGAACTACTTGGTCCATCGCTGCTTGTCTTTATCATGTCAATTTTACATCCTAGATGAGATTCTCTTGGATTTAATTTAGACTTTGCTGCACTTACACCACTGATCTTGCTGAAATTCCCAGGACCAGATCCAGGACACAATATATTGATCTGTTGATTGCCACCGCTATATCCATCCCCTGTAACATCTATATCCACAGATTCTTCACTTTGTACACCAGTCTCTTGATGAGTCAAGAGGACATTATCTTTGTCACGGGAACCCTCTAGCTTCATGGTCTGAAAGATATTGTCATCATCATTTAGCGACAGACTCTTCACAGATGTATCACTAGAAGTTCTTACCGAATGAGCATATTGTAAACCGACTTCTCGAGACACATCTGTCTGAGTTGTAGAGCCTGATTTCCCTAGTTCTAGCCTGCTGTTAGATTCAATCTCGTTCACAGCTTGGTGCAAACTAACAGTTTCCGTACACACCTCTGTTTCTGTAGATAAAGGTTGTCTGGAATCAGTTTGTGTTGACTTCCAATTTGTGGCCAGCTCTGAAAAACTTTCACCTGAAAAGTCTTGTGGACGTTTTTTAACAACCGAACAGAAATTTTGATGTTTTTTCTTCTCATGTGAAGAGAAGCAAGATTTTTCTTGAGCTTTCAAGTTGAGTTCGGACAAAGCCGAAGCTTCAAGAAAGCTCTCTTTACATGCATGTGCTTGCACTTGGTCTTCCTCTATCTCTGATTGATTTGTTTGTGCTTGTAGATTGTCTTCATCGCATTCTAATTGTGCATTTTGTGTTTGCAGTATGTCTTTGTTGCATTCTAACTGTGTATTTTGTGTTTGCAGTCTTGGTTCATTGCATCCTAACTGTGTATTTTGTGTTTGTAGTTTGTTTTCATCGCATTCTAACTGTGTATTTTGTGTTTGTAGTTTGCTTTCATCGCATTCTAACTGTGTATTTTGTGTTTGCAGTCTGTCTCCATCACCTTCTGGTCTTCTCTTTCCAGTTTGATGTTGATCTCCCTCTATCCTAGTCTGTCTCTCTAAATTAAACGCAGTGTTCGGAAACTGGGAATGCTCCTTATCTTTTGGAGTTAACAGATTTAACGGTTCAGTAGGAACATCATTGCTGTTATCCAGAACTGGTATTGAGAACTCAGCATCCAAGTCTGGCTGAGACATCACTGTTGCTGAAAATTAAGTACAATAGTTTGTTACTAAGTTATTAATAACTCTTAACATCAGTTAAGACAGGTAACCAAATTATTAAAAAATTTAACATAAATAAAGAGCAGATTGGTTTATTAACATCTGTACAGAGCAGAACGGTTTGTAATTATCTTATTCATCAATATAAAGATAATAATAGAACAGTAAGGTTAAGAAATATTTCTGCAATCTTATTTTAGAGTGCCTTGTGTTTTACTTTTCCTGCTCCTTATCAGCATTGCCAGTGTTTGAAAAAACTACAACTGTAAACAGTTTCAATGTGTTACCTCCCTGCAGCAGAGATAAGAAGTCCTGGAAGGCAGGATCTGAGGTTGTTAGAGACACTATGTTTTTCATCTGTGAAGATTAAAAATAAAAACAAGTCATGAAAGGTAATCAATATAATGACTTGCCTAGAAAAAAATATATTACAAACACAATCAGTGAGCAGAGAAAAAAATACAGTTTTTCATGATAAAAAGGTACTTTAAGATTTTTCATTCCAATTTTGATGCACATCAAGCTCATGCTCTAAATCTTTTATCTGCCTTAACTTTTTGACTAATCAAGCTTGCTCTGTTCTGCCGATACCATGATGCTAATATTGTGTTATGGAAGTATTTAACCGTACCCATATCTATCATCTTAAATCTTTTAAAACTTCAAAGATGAGAGAGTCTGGCTATGAAGGATGCCCTGCTGTGAAGTTTTGCCGACTATTAATGCAGTTAACTCACTTGCATCATCTGGCACATACATGGTATTGGTAGTTTTCCTAATGTGCAGGATAATAGTAGTATAAAAAATGTTTTTTCTCTCAGGGCAATTCTTGCAATTTCACAAGAAATGTGACCTCAGCAAACATTTGAGCTATTTATTTACTTCCAGATCACATTGCTACAAGTGTGGATATGAAATTTTCTTGTTACGATTTTTATAGAAAGCTACTAATACCAAGAAAAACGCTCAAAGCAAAAAGACTGATGATATGCAAGTGCTTTGAATGGCTAGAAAACAAGAAAGGAAGAATGTTTATGATGTTCTAGACAGTAGATCTAGCAAATTTATTATTTAACAGTAATTTTGATATTGATCATAAAAAACATTCCAAAACTTCTAAGAGGTCTAGATGTCAAGAACCCAATAATCTTATGATTTTGAAATTGACAATGCTGAACCAGTCTCTAGTCTAGGTCTGGATCTAAGCAAGAAGTCTAAGAAAATAAGGAGGGTTAACAAACAATCAAAAAAAGTTTTTTTAATGATAATTCTCTGTATTTATAGCTTTTATCTTGAAGTTGTAACTTTTCTGTATTTTGCAATATTGAAACCGACATGAGCATCTATATAAGTTTTTGTTTGTTGAATTTGTAAGTTTCAAAATTGATTTATTATATGCAGCAAAAAAGTGTAGTGACTTTTTTAAAACTGCTTCAAAATGCTCAGGCTGGAACCACTGTTCAGCTTAAAATACCTCAGGAGCGAGTGAGTTACAGCAGCAAAATTAAAAAAAAAAAAAATTATCTTCCCATTAAGCTGTGCATATGAACTAGATTTAAGAAGAACTTCCTTTTCCTTAACTCAAAGATATATCACATGCTTAGTTACTTGAATTTTAATACCTGTTAAAAAAAAGCGAAACAGAAAACAACTTAATTTAAGAAGAAAATTAACACTCTTTGAGAAGACTTGGTTGGAAACTAAGTACACAAAATTAACTCAGAAAGTGCTTTTTTTTTTCAACTTTTCTCCATTGGCATCTTTACACAAAAAATACAAGATTCAGTATTACCCCAAATTACCCATCTTTTTGCAACTAAGAAAATGTAATTGTAATCATGCCTCATAGTCTTAGAATAAATTTTATCTCTAGAAATAGGTGGGAGGGTGAGGGTAAAAGGGACTCACCTTTTCATTCATTTCATCTTGACCCTGATCATTTGTATTTGTGGATACAGCACTATCATTTGCCCTTTCCAATTTACTTTCCGAACATTTGACAGATGGCTGATCTTGAATCTCATATCCAAGACCCTGATTTATGTAGCTTGCCAGTCTCTCCGGCAGATGTGTATGCTCCAAAAGTTGGTCCAAAAAGTCAAACTATCTCAATATGGAAAAAAGCAAAATGGAACATCTTCTTTAAATTTTATACTTAATGGTTGGTAGGCAGATAAAGAAAAAAAATTACACGTCCTATTCTACACCTGACATAACCTCATAAGCTAAAACTTTTAAAATATCCAAATTAGGGCATATAAAGTTTTATTTTTACTTATAACTGTAGGCTAAAGCACTTTTCCAGTTTTGTTATTGTATACAAAAAATTGAAGAATAAAAGTAAAAAAAAAGTTTAAAAACTTTTAAATTTTGAAATAGCAACCATTGTCAACTATGCAATGAAAGGTTGTGTCACTCTGCCCCAAAAGTCTTATTCAAGAGATTTTTCCTCTTAGCTAAAATCATACAGAAAAAACAATTAATACCATGTCTTAAAAGACTTGGTAAGCGCCAGCAGCTTATCATCACTAGGAAGTGAGATGTATGAATTGATTTTCTGTGTGAATAGTAACATAACCAACTAAGTGAACATATTGGCATTTTGGTACGAGCCATACTGATGTTTAGTGCAAACTAAAATGTGAGATTTAATCAAGTTTATTCATTTCAGCTGGTGCAGTAAATTTCATTTATATCAAGTGAAAAAAAAAAAGAATTTCCCTAATACAAAACCTTGAATTATACAAGGTTACGACAGCCGGATTCCGGTTATCATGATGGGATCTGTGCTTGTTCATAGGGATTTGGGGTAACAGCTATGACAAGTGATGAGTGTTAATATTTGTTTCTTGATTACTGGTGCCATGGACAATCATGCAGATATCATCTATGTATAATTCACATCCTAGACAAAGAATCTTGATCTCATATTAGTCACAAGCAAGACAGAATGTGTTACATCAGCAAGATTTTAAAATAGATCTATATGAGAGTTTTTGTGATGGGCCAGGATATTATTTTTTTTTTACTCAATTACTGCTTTATCCCATGTTTCTAGATTGCTGACCAGTATTTCCGTTCTAGTGGGCAGCACTGAACACAAACAGCAAACAGGAGAGTCTATGACGTGAATGTTGGGTTACAGTCCAATTCAGTGATTAGTAATGCTCAATATCAGCTCTCTAGCAGCTCATAAAAGAATGCATTTTATTTCCTTCTTGTTGTTTACTGAAAGAAGGAAAAGGACATGGCAAAGCCCTCCCCACAGCAGACTTTCATAGTCATCATGATTCAGTGGCTGCTATATTCAAACTGAAACTTAGGTAAACCTGAAGATAAGATGTCTAGAAGATCAATCGTCTATGCTAAAGAACAGGGCACCTGATTGGTTGATTTAAAAAAGAAGTGCTCTGGAGTGCTATATTAAACCCATCCTAATGTGGGAATTCAAGACCTTGACAATTTCACAACAGTTAGAAAGAAAAGAAACTAGAGGCAACAGGGATGTATGGAGAACGCTGTAGATTTTATCACTTGAGAAACTGGAACATTTTATGACAACTGGAATGATCAAAGGAAAACACAACATGGGAAAACATCTAGAAGAGATGATGGATGGACTAACAAAGTTGCTAAATATAGGACAAGTGACAGATACAAGAGAAACATCTAGAAGAGATGATGGATGGACTAACAAAGTTGCTAAATATAGGACAAGTGACAGATACAAGAGAAACATCTAGAAGAGATGATGGATGGACTAACAAAGTTGCTAAATATAGGACAAGTGACAGATACAAGAGAAACATCTAGAAGAGATGATGGATGGACTAACAAAGTTGCTAAATATAGGACAAGTGACAGATGCACTAAAAGGCAAAGGAATCGAGATCTGTGAAAGGTCATAATCGCCTCCCTAAAGAGCTGGGCACCTGATTGATTGATTATGTTGCTGCATTTATGCCATATTTCCCCAAATCCTATTAATTGGTTTGAGAAAATATTGTCCAGGTTTTTGCACAAATCACTAGTCTTTTTTTTTTTTTTTTTGGTAACATTCGAACAGTATGATTTAGTTATATTACTTATAAAACAAACAGAGAGATATAATTCTGAACTAACATCATCATCACTGGATCCTAAGTGATTACTTCCCTTGTCTGTGGCAGAAAGCGCAGTCAAGGGGGCGCTACTCTGTTTTGGGCTACTACCCAAGTCATGTGTATTCCCTGAGATACCAGATTCAGATGCAGCCTGTGTGAGGATATCAAACGATGCAATAGCCCCACAGTTCCTCCGCACTGTTTTAGGACAGTAAGGATCCTGTGGTTTTGGCACATCCTCATTTTCTAAGGTTGGCTGAACAACAGTTTCTGCTTTTAACTCTCTTTGAGCAGCTCTGGACCTCCAAGCAGCCTTTCTTTGTGCACTTTTTGTTCTGATAAAATAAAAAAAAGGGAAGGTTTTTAATTAAACCGATAACTTAAAATAAGCATAAATTTGTACATTTCGAATAAGTGAAAAAAAGTTAACTGCATTATAAGAATTCCTAAAGTGGAGTGTGATTCAGTGGAAAAAAAAGGGCTAATTTACAGAATCATTCCATTGTACCATGCAAAAAGCCAAGAAATAAATCACAAATGATTTGATACGTTGAAGTAGCAGAAAACTCTCTGGACCTAAGAGCACATGAAAAATATTTGATGCCTCCAGATCAAACTTTATTTTACAAATAAGTTCATTTTATTGAAGTCTTTATATACTCCAAATTAAAATTTCTTCTTAATGCTTTAACAAATACAAATCAGAAAGCTTTACACAACATCAATCTGGATGTAAACAGAACATGTCTCAAAGAAATTGCAGAAAACAGTTCAGGCAAGCATTCAGTCTGCACCATTACCACTATAACTTAACAAAAGCATGCACAGAACAATAACCATCACCTGCCAAAGTTTTATATAATTTTGGATTTCTACTGAATTGTCCAAAATGTATTTTTTCAAAAGCTTAACCATTTACAAGAACAGCCAGAGTGGGTAATTGAGGACTTTCATCTTTGTCAGGAAGTTTTCATACAGTTGTTTTTTTCTTTTTTTGTCATTAAACACAAATTTAAGGGGAGGTATCTTAGGCAGAAATGATTAATTTGCAAAAATATAGATTTATGTTCCATGAGTGTAACTTTTTAAATTATTCATCTTATGTGACTTGGAATTTCTGTCATCAAACTTAAAGGTCTAACAATAGCCAGTATATATAACATTTTATAGTCAATCTTATCCAGTGTAATTTATAACATTTTACAATCTATTTTTCTCACCTTCGAAGCTCTACCTGCTCTCTCTTCTTATGCTTGTAAAGTTGATTTCTTATCTTCTTTTTTTCTAAAGTGGGTTTGGAGGAAAAAAAAAAGAAATGAATCTCAAGATAAAATGTGATAGTCCTGTTCAGAAACTATGTATAAAGAATAAAGAATAAAAGAACAATGTAAGCCGCTGTGCTTCATCAAGGCATTTACAATTATCAACCATTGGGTGAATGGGGGGGGGGGGGGAGGGGGAGAGAGAGAGAGAGAGAGAGAGAGAGAGAGAGAGAGAGAGAGAGAGAGAGAGAGAGAGAGAGAGAGAGAGACAGACAGAGAGAGACAGAGAGAGAGAGAGAGAGAGAGAGAGAGAGAGAGAGAGAGAGAGAGAGAGAGAGAGAGACAGACAGACAGAGAGAGAGAGAGAGAGAGACAGACAGACAGACAGACAGAGAGAGAGAGAGAGAGAGAGAGAGAGAGAGAGAGAGAGAGAGACAGACAGACAGACAGACAGACAGAGAGAGAGTGAGAAAGAGAGAGACAGACAGACAGATAAAACAAACAGAGAGAGAGAGAGACATACAGACAGACACAGACAGAGAGAGAGAGAAAGAAAGAGAAAGAGAGACCAAGAGAAACCGAGACAGACAGAGAGCAAGAAACAACAAACCAACAGATGATGATGTTTTATTTAAAGATAAACAAAATAAACAAAGAATACCTCTCAAAAGCTCCTTTTTACACCTCTCTTGCTCCATTTCATCCATACATCTTTGAACCTCTAGCTGGGAGAGTATACTATTCTTCTTTATGTGTGGCTCTATGGGTTTTCCTAGATCTTGGAAAAAGTGAGTTAAATAAAACATTGAAACAGAGAGATGAGGACATCAAGGGGGAAGAAGCCAACTTGAGGCTCAGAATGAATGATGGTAAGTTATTCTATGATATGCCATCAATATTTGAAAGAGACTTAAAGAGAGAAAAAAAAACAAAAAAAACAAAAAAACACAAAAGCTTTAATTATGGGTAAACTATATCTACTTGTTTAAAAAAAATGATAAAGTACCAAATTTTGATGTGCAAGACTCTCAGGGAGATTTTGGAGATGGTACTTGCACAAGTTAGAAATTACAAAGTTTAGTAAGGAATAATCATAATTGGATAAGTTATGTGAATGAGGCCCACGATATGTTTCAATTGTTTGAACCTCTCCTTCTTTACATTCTCATGAGCAAAACATCTTCCCTGCAAGCCTTCCGGCATTTTGAAAAGAATGAAACAATTTTGAATAATTCTTCAAGAAAACAAAGCCTTATCTTAATATTCAGTGTGAGAATCAAAAGCCCAATTCTAAGAATCCAACTGCAAATATCTAAGGATCCGAGAGATTGCATGTGTGTCAGCACAGAATAATTCAAGATTAGACCTGATGAAATCAATAAAGGCAAAATGT
>JAWDGP010001364.1:0-109213 GCA_033675545.1 Elysia crispata
GGTTTCCACTATAGGTCTATATACACCTACATTTTAGTTTGTCTCACCTAGTTTTATTTTAAATTTATTTTGATATATATATATATATATATATATATATATATATATATACACAATGGAATGATGAATTTTTGTTTAGATTAGCTGATGAGAAAACTGTTTATTCATTTATCTTTTTCTTTAATTGCAACGATTAAAACTTTTTTTTGGGGGGATGATTATTCAAAGCTGCTCATTCTTGGAACAGCATGGACTTTCACTAAGTCATTGCAGAACGAGCACAGTTTTGAAAATGATTGCATGCAACCTGAACTGGAATCTTAGAAGATAAAAACTTTAATGGCATAAAGAAGCAAAACTAGACATTACAAGAAAGAGACCAAGACACAAAGCAAGCTGAGGTAGTCTTCACTTGTGACTTCACTTTGTTCTGAAAATATTATTGAACCTGATGGCTCCTCCTTATCTGCATATTCTTCTAAGCATCGTTTTGAGATAGTGCCAGGAACTTAAAAAGAGGATCTTACCTTTGATCCCAGATTTAACTAAGAGCCTGACTTCAACGTCATAGTTAGGGAATCTGCAAAGACGCTCTTAGAAAATGCTCCATCACTCAAGAAAAAATAAGATATCCTGAAGATTGTGTTGGCTTCAGTCAAGGTCTTGAGGACATGATGAGTAAAAACACAGAACTGGTGAAAAGCAGCTCAGAAACCTAGAGGATATAAAAGTAGCAAACTGTACTTTCTTTAGAAATGTTTGAACTGAAGAGTTATGTCCATGATTTTTTACACAAACATGAAACTTTTCTCCTGCGGTTAGCAGTTATTATATTCAATCAGCCGCATTTTGAGTATTCAAGAAATGCACTAAGGTCAGAGAAATGCTGTTACAACTCAATATTGCACTTTCACATTCTTATCACTTCATCTGAGCATAGTTGGCAAAGCAAGTCATAGTGTAAAATACTATAACCACCAAGCTGTCAAAAGCTACAAGAAAGATCTCAAAGAGGATGCTAGACCACTGATTGTAGAATAGGTGTATTTAATGAACAAATTATAAAGATAGATGTAGTTTGTACATCATTTTTTTTACTCCCTTTAAAATCAAAGTTATCTCTTGAATTTTTTTCATAACTCAGAAAAATGTAAATATTGTAACTTGGAGTAGCAGAACAATCATATGTAGATACTGTGAGTGTAGGAACCAGATCTTTCATTCAGCTCCCAACTTATCCCTCTTCATAACTTCAGTATGAATATATGTTTTGATTACATATTTGATGTAGAGTCAAGATGAAGATCTAATGAATATCTTATTGTTTATTTTTGAAGACCTGGTCTCTTCAAACATCTTTCTCTAACTTAATTTATTCGTTTTAATTTCCACCTTCAATTTGAACTCGTCTTAAAGCTGTACATATATTGAACATGTTTATGTTTTCCTAACCATGAAATCAAAAGAAACCCATCTAAACCCAGTATTATTGTCTATCTACATGTACTTATTTTCAAACAAAGAATAGCGCATTAGAACAAGGCATCAGTTACAAGCAAAAATTGGGAGGTATCTAAATCAAGGCACATTGCCCAGTCAAATCAGCTGATTTAATATAAGGCATTCACAGCCATATTCCCTCGCCTTTGTCTAGTCAGCCTGGCTCAACGAATATGCCGCCCTTGGGGCGCAGTGACATTTTCATCAAAGTGCAATCATGTATCAGGTATGTATCAAGTCTGATTGAGAAGAGAATAGACTAAGGTCTTGTTAATGAAATTGCTGTGGGAAAAAAAACTTTCATGTGGCTGTTCTTGTCGACTCAAAATCATTATTTTGCATTACCGGTATCTAATCATTATTAAAGAGACATAAAGTGATCTTTATTTTAATATGCTAGATCTAGATGTCATATCTATGGTGACATTGTAAAAAGCTGTCCGTGATCAGTCCATGTATTATCAATTAAATACATCTTCTTGTATAACTTTTGAAATGATGAAAAGCCCATATACAGTGTATATTAATTTATACTGCAAAAGGAAAGAAAAAAGGGCAAAAGGTTAAAAATAGTACAAGAGCAAAGATCAGTGAATGTTTGAATATAATTTATGACATCATTATCATTCACAAAAGTTGATCTGTGAATATTTGATGACAATATCAATCATAATTGACTAAGTCACCCAGTGAATACTTAAAATTGTATAACACCGTTATAATTTGCTAAAGTCCATCAGGGGATATTTGAAATATATATCACTCTTTTATAATTTACTAAAGTCGATCAGTGGATATTTTAATATAAATTATCAAACTGTTTTCATTTACTAAAATAGATCAGTGAAAAGTTTTTTTGATTAAATGTAAATGCAAGCTCTCTGCTACTTAATCTTTTGTATTCCTCTAAACATAGTGCCTTGTAAAAGAGTTTTAATGTGTAGATAAGACTCAATAAGACGCTCCTGTATAAGAATTAAGATGCTTTTTTTTACCTGTCATCCATTGGAAATTGAAAATACATGTAGAAATGTTTGCTTTTACCTCAATTTTTAGATGAATTGTTATTGTACAAAATAGTTAAAGGAGAAAATACATCAGTAGGCTTTGTTCTTTTGGTTTTTTTTTTTTGCTTCTTTTAGTACAAAACAAAAGATGTTGTTTTTTATCAGGAAAATTTTATGAAATCCAATGGTTTCATTTCTGTTTTGTGACAAGCAATTCTTTTTTAGTTGATGAATTCAATTTTATTGATGGTCCAGGAATATTATAAGGACAGTGTTGTAGAGAATAGACTTCAAGCTGGTATTATTAAGACGGTGTATTGTAAAATCAGAGGATAGTTGGGTTATATCACATTTATAATTTTTCTAATTTGGTTGAATTTTTTACTGAAAAGAAAGAAACTATTCATTTTCTTCGATACATAAATGTGCACAACCAAGATCGATGTGCATACATGTATACGTGTGTAACTGTAACCTAATTTTATGAAAACTAAGCTTTATATTTCAATATTATAAATGCAGTCTCTAAATGCTATCTTTAGACAATGATCGATTCCTGAGAATGTTCTTCTTAATTAATCTGATTTGAGGTTTGAAAACTCTAATCCCAAAACCATCTCTAAATACAGTTTACCAAGTATATTATAAAGTTGGAGAAACCAAAGTCATAAATTTTACTGCTCCTTTTTCTGAAAGAATCCCTCCTGACATTTTCCATTGTTTATGTGTAACACTTTTATTGCCAGCAATAATTTAATGCCAAATACTGGCCTCATTTTTTTTCAGTTTGTATCAAGTTTACATTTGCAAGAAGGCAATACATGTATGTGATAATGGAAATTTGTTACATGAGAAACTTTTATAGAGATCCTGAAAGATTTTTAAAATCTATAAAACTTACTTGCAAAATAATAAAGAAGATAAAAAGGGCAGCAAGAAAACAAGTTTTCTGCATGTTTATTTTAAAGACAAACAGGACATGAAGACTGCTATGTTTTTTCCATCACCAAAATTTTTGCTTACAACACGAATGTAAAACCAACTCCAGTCATATAAGACTATTGATGAGATTCATCATAGGTAGAAACACTGATGTCAATGAAGAAAATCATAGGTCCATCAGTCAGGTTAACATGGTTGTGGTAGAAACGAAGGGCTATAAAAGTATAGGCCCTAATTAACATAACTTTCTGCATGCATTTGGTTTTCAGTGAAAATAATTATGAGTGTTCGTTGAGAACAGAGTAAAATATGTGTAATTGTAATCTCACGATAGACCTTACGATATACTGGGTAAGTCACTTACTTACAACTAATCGTCTCTCAGTTTTAAATCTCTTTTCTATTTGCATTCAGAAGCAAGTTTTCTAAAGAACTGAATTGTCCTCAATATATAGTGGAATCCGCTTGAAGTCAACACCACACTGCAGTCCTGTTTTTTTTCTTTTCCTTCTTTGTTTAAGTAACTGATTTTCTAATTTAAGTCAACGGCCCCAAGGTGTTGACTTTAAGCGGATTTCACTGTTTATGTGGATAGCTATAATAAAATCTGTTCATCCCAAGACAAAGATCTACATTTCAGGAAAACCCACCCTACGGCAACCACAGCCGATTCGGCAACCATTTTTGTCCGTGTCGTTCTCAAAGCCATCAGGACAGGCGAGTGCAGGGCACATGATATCTGGGCACACGGGAGGTCTCGGGTTTTTACATCTACAGGTGGGACAGCCATTAGAGTCTAACACGTTGCCGAAGGGGCAATAAATCATACACACTGGAGGACAGACAGGCTTCAACGGTTTGCATTTACAGATTTTACAGCCGTTAGAATCTTGAACAAATCCATTGGGACAGCGCATCCTGCAGAGCGGGGGACAAATAGGGAAAGTCGGCTTACACCTACATGTGTCGCAACCTTTGGAGTCTTTGATGGTCCCGTTGGGGCAGTGTGTATCGCACAGCACGGCCGGACACACATGTGGCTTGCACTTACAGATTCTGCAGCCATTAGAATCTCGAACAAATCCATTGGGGCAGCGCATCCTGCAGAGTGGAGGACAAATCGGGAAGGTCGGCTTACACCTACAGATTTTACAGCCGTTAGCATCGGTGGCCAGTCCGTTAGAGCACTTGATGAATGGGCAGAGGGGTTCAGGACACACTGGTCCAGGAGCACAACTACAAGTTGGGCAACCATTGTCATCTTTAGCCATACCGTGTGGGCAATCGATGGCTGGACATTTGTAGAGTGGACATCGAGGCTTGCATGAACATCTTGGACAGCCTTTGGCGTCGATGGACCAGATAGTGCCAAAAGGACATTTGCACTGTATGATGGGAAAGCATGGGTCTAGAGGCTCTTGTACTGGCTCGAGTTGGGGCACTGCAGGACGGACACATGATGAACAAACAATCTTAGTAGTGCAGGAATGAAGAATTTTTTTATTTACTTTCTTTTTTTTTGCGTTGTGCGTAACTATAGCTGATCCTACTATAAGGTAATGCAAATGAGCTCCATTTAGAATTTAACCAGTTGGAGTTCAGGCCTGTACAGTTTGTATATATATATATATATATATATATATATATATATATATATATATATATATATATATATATATCAAGCGAGTGCATTCAATCACTTGATTATGCGAGGCTTTCATTCCATGAGCAGGCGCGCGAGAGTGTGTGTCCGAAATATATCGAACAGAATGAAGTAAAGCGCATGTGTCATCTACACGGTTGAATAGTTCCACCCTGCACTAGTTTTGATTTGGAGCTTGTGGGAATCACACATGTACTTGTTATATTATGATACGGTAGAAAACAATCCTAATCTAATAGCATTAGTACTGTTACCAATGTAAAATGTACTAAATTTGACGGTAAGCATTTTTATAAGGAGACCACATTCTGATTGACTTAAAATTTGGAAATATTGCTTCACTCAGGAAAATACAAAACAACTACATAGTGCTGGCAATGTGAAGTACAATTATGTATACCGTTTCAGCTGCCGGTAAATCTATACTGAAGCTGAAGAAAACCAAAAGCACGGACACATTATCAATTAACTAGCCCAGCTTGGTCTGAGTGACAGCCGAGCAGGCCATACAAGAAAAGTATCGAGAAATTGTAGAACGAGAATTTTTACAAAGTAGCATGAACAGAAGAAGCAATAGAACAAATATATTTTATAGAGAATTGCAAGGGAAGCAAACAAAAATAGATAATTGATTTGAAGGATGATTTTGGAGGAAATGGAGAAGATGAAAAACCCAAGAGAAGAGGACCAACAAGAAGATAGATAGATAGATAGAGAGAGAGAGAGAGAGAGAGAGAGAGAGAGAGAGAGAGAGAGAGAGAGAGAGAGAGAGAGAGAGAGAGAGAGAGAGAGAGAGAGAGAGAGAGAGAGAGAGATCTACCACAATACTTCTCATACATTATTAAGAAACGGTGAAGAAAATTAATCAACCTTTGCGTACTTGCAGCCAAAGAACTGTGACACCCTTATTGAAGAAGATAAGCGTTTTAATCAGACAGAAAATATACTGTCACAGAGAGGAAAATAACGTGAAGCAACAAATTTTGCTTGGCGCCTTTTTATGAAAGATGAAATCAAACGACCGTTCATGAGAATTTGAAATAAATTAATGACAGCTGAACAGAGGAAATAATCATCAGTAAAGCTTTTTCAAGAAGCATTTGAAGACAGAGGATCTGATAAGATCACACAAAGACACTCAACGAAATCTTTGCTACACGGAAGATTTCAACAGCCTATTTAAAACAACAGTACGAAATAAATCAGAAACAAAAGAGTGTCAGGGTTGGATCAAAGGGTTCCAATAGAGGAAGTTTAGTTTTGTTTCAATTGAGCTTAAAGTCAACCTCCCTGCAGGGCAAAGATTTCGGCATTGCTGCTGGAATTGATCCTCTCTTTAAAAAAAAAAATGGTTTTCTTTGAACAGGATCGCTCTAACTTCGTAAGTTTTGAGCTGATACTTACAAGACAGGGCTGTATTCAGTATGACAAGCGTGATAGCCAGGGTTAGTAAGCCAGAGACTGGATCGCTCTTCATCATGGTAGGTGGTCTCGTTGCTAGGCTAGGGGCTGATGATGTTGCTTGATTTTTTTTAAATAAATGTAGTGAATGTGATGTGCTTTTTTTTTTCAACTGCTTACTGAAACCTGTATGGTGTCAACAAAGTTAGGAAAAACCAAAGCCAGTCTTGGTATTAGTGCCTCAAGTTGAACGTGGGCTGCGCTCAGTTTCCGAGCTGAGTTGTTCCCTTATATACCATGAGATTTTTATACCAGATCGGGACACACGGACACTGCTGCTACTCAATATGCTTTAATACAGTTTCCTGGTCTGGCAGGGTTCATAATGTGAGCGCAACCGGATCTCAAAGCAAAGAAACACACACGCCAAAAACACACTGACAAGGTTTGAAGTCCAACATTTACAGTCAACTAACTTTCTCCTCTTCCCGGATATCCTTCAAGATAGGGTTTCGTTTGTGCGAGACCCTAGCCTTTATTCTGTATTTTTAGACTCTACATCAAATTGTCTTCTATACATAAAATATGTAAGAGCAGCGCGTCCTTGGCTGATAGTTCTTGGGCGGAGCAGTTCAAGTATCAACCTAATTCAACCAGGTAGACTCCCCCTTGAGCGGGACCACTACTGTTTTCATATCCATATTGAAAGAGTCAACATGATTGACCTATTTCGCTTGCCGCAGACCAGACCAGAGTTTATGTTTTTTAACATCCGGGAGACGGACAGTCAGACACCGCGTAGTGAGGCCAAGACTTTGTGGCCTGAATCTATGAGTCACGCTCTAACGACCTAGAGTTTGAGATTACTTTTAGTGCCCCGTTGTGAGCTTGAGGATCCGGCTTCCTTATTATTGCTGTCATCATTATAGTTGGGGTTAACCTTTCTGTACACCAGGAAGCTAGAGTTAGGATCCATAGGGCCTGGGTGTTATGAGCAATTGGAAAACAATAAAGATTAAGCAACGTCTCACTGGCTGCATAGATTATCAGTGGAGGTGCCTGAATCTTATACGGTGAAACTTTAGACTGGAGTGAGCATGGTAGACTGTAGTTAGAAACAAAAATTTAAGAATTAACAAATATCCAGGCGCAATGCCATTAAGCCATCTCCTACCGGTAAACGAATATTATATTTAATGCTTGATTTTACAATTAATCAGTGTATATGTTATACGCTTTCCTTTGCTTTTTGCCTGTTTCCATCCTAGCAGCTATACTGGCATTTGTTTACCCTTACTGTCGGTAGGAAAGATCAAATGGAACGAATTAAAAAATTCCAAACTTGAAAGAATAAAAGCTGACTCAATGACTCTCCTTATGTTTCGTTCAGAAATTTTTGTCATAACGCATTTTCTCCGCAATTCATGAGAAACTAGCTTACTAAGGTGGCTTACATGAGACCCAGCGAAGACTTTTACCGAAATTTTTAAGCTTTATTAATACAAGTTATCGTCATTATCATGTCCAATACTTATGTGCTTATAACATTGTCTTTCAGTTATTTTCTGACATCAAATAGTTAACACTCTATTTTGTCGTTATTCAGCTGAAGCTCGTTTGTGACCATCCAATTCTTTACATTATTTATAAAATTTCAAAATTTGTTACAAGCCTAGAGAAATCAGATGGTGAGGTTGATTGATAGAACGGAGTATCATCAGAGATGCATATGATGCTCTAAACCAGGAGCACGTATAAATGAACTAAGAGGCTTTGTTTACAATGTGGATAGTACAAGCGCCACCATAGAGGCCCTGAGGAACAGCACATTTCAAGTCATAACAAGCAGATATTTTACCATAATTTTACAACAGTCTAGAACTAGAATGACATTAATTCTTGCGGGGCTCTAACAAAACAAGAAATCACCCGCCGACTTGTCGGTGTCACAAATTTTAGGCCTCTCAAGCCCAAGCACGACCTATCGAGAGCGATGTAGCTTGGTAAACGACAAGAAAATACAAGAGAAAGAATCTTTGCGCTGTGTGAAATATTGTGCACCTCCTTGTTTAGTTCACTATACTGCTGTTGTTTAACCGGATATCCGGATACATTCCTCATAACCTCATTGAACAATTCTCTTGACTACCGGTGGTAAGCAGAAAACCACGAAAGAAGCCATGAGAGACTTCTAAGATCATTCTGTGATTGTAACAATCAGTAATCAACATAAAGAACAGACGAAGAAGGGTTTCAAGTAAAGTAACCTGGAATGAATGCCCGACTCTGAACTGGACGTAGCAGGCTGGCAGTGGCAGTGTAAGCCAACGGGCGGAGGAAAAACTCTAAGCATGACATAAGCAGAGTAACTATGTGGAATAATATGGTAAGATACCCAGACATAAATCACAAATGCAATTTAGATCTAATTAGAAATAATTTGAAAAAAAAAAGAAAAATAACCATTTGCTTACCGTGCAAGGGCTAGAAAAAATACGACATACATTATAAGAGAGGTTTATAGGTACATGTAATTAGTTCTAGATTTTGTAAGCAGATAAATACTGAGATTGGAAGATATTTTCAACACATGTGAGAAAAGAGATAAAAGAGATGGATATTTTGTCCTAGGTACATACCCAGTTACAGAGTTAGATTAATAGACCGAGGAAAACAAACAATAAAAAAAAAATATTCTCAGTGTAGGTGAGTAAATAAAATGTAATGCAAATATATAGACTGGCATAAAGTGGACATGTCACTTCAATGTGTAGAGACTATCATGAGTCCCATATATGTGCAACAATGGCGTTTTTTAACCGTTTTAACCTCAATGTCCAGAGGAATGCAGGACTCTTCATTTAATTTGCAATTAAAAAAAACAAAACATCATTTTATCTACATTTATGTTCGGCAATGAAATTGTACCACTTGCACAATCGCTGAACCCCATAGACTTCCTCTGATATTCTAAACAGACTACAAGTAGTTCGCAAACACCTCCATATCATAGACAAACTTGATGAGGTTAATCTTCTACGGTTGTGTACATTATAATCATTACTTTGTCGAGATTGAGTGGGGAACATGGAAAAGATAACCCCCCCTCCCCCCACTACCCCCCTGGAGTGCCCTTGTTTGTGACGCGTGTATCCGAACATCTGTCATTTATGTAAAAAAATCGGGGCTTGTGAATGAGGAAATGCGAGATTCATGATAAGGATTTAACTATTGACATTTCGTGTTATTGTTTTTTTTTTTCTTTTTTTTTTAAGTAATAAATGTCTAAACACCAAGCTAATTTTATACAAAAAACTCTTGCGCATGTGCACATCTCGACTTTAGAACAAAACTGTGGATTCATAATAATGAAGCAGATATCAGCTGTAGAAGTAAGATTATCAACACTCGCTATTATCTAGTTTGTTTGTTTGTTGTTGTTTTTTCTTCTTTTTTTTCTTTAACTAAGAAAATTAATGTTTATTATGATTTATTGGAGTGAGCTAGATATAGCTACTGTGCATTGTTTAATGCTCCTCAGTATCGTAGAACACATACGCTGGCATAGGACGTTAGGTACCGATAACTGTAAATGTATCAGTCACATATCTATATATCTGTCTGTCCATCCATCAACCAATCCATCTATATAGCATCCAATTATCAAACTGTCCACCTACTCATATGTCTATCTATTCATCAATGCACCTGTATAGTATCTCTCTATTTATTTATCTATCTACCTGTTCATGAGTCTACTAAGTCAGTTATTCTATGTTAGACATGGTGTTCAGTAGATCTACATGACACTGGCTCAGCGGTCACCGCCTTCTGTCCCTTATCTGTTTCTCCCATGCCTATCGTTGCTCTCCTAATTGAAAAACAACAACAGCAACAAACAAACAAACATCCATTAAAACAGACCTTTAGGAGCCATTCCTTCTCTATCGTCTTCAGTTAAAGATATTTGTACCACCTATTCATGAAAAACAACAAAAATATTTTTCCCTTTTTTGTTTTGTTTGTTAATCCATATTTTTGTACCCGGTTAATGCAATCCAATAACACAACGATAATGAATTCTATTCACTTTGTTACTCGGCTTATTTTTAAAAGGTCGACACTAAAAAAAGGTCATTCTGTATTATTTTGTTTTGAAAAACGGAGTTGGCAGGATTCTAGTTCTAACAACAGGAACAGTATCACGGAAAAAAAGAAAACAACAAGAACAATAAGAGCAAAAGCAACAACGTTTTATTTTGAAGTCGGCAAACATTCTTTCTCAATTAGCTTTATGTCCGGCCTTTGATGGTCTGCGGTACTTCCTGATAGCAGAATTCAGTAGTCTCTTGCCTTATGTCATCTAATTATTATGTCTCAAACACAGAGTCTCACACTGTAAAACTAGAGAATTCTCCGCCAGATCTAGGTGGAGCAAGGGGCGGTAACAGGGAGACGGATTTACATTGGTATCTTTCTCGAAGCAGGATTCGCATCTAATTGTATATGTGTTAAAACCATTTTCGTTTTCAACTGTATGAGGTCATAGGAGAGATTTAACGGACGTTAAACTGTCAACAATTTATGCATGTTGGAGAGTTGCCTTAACCAGTAATTACTTTTACGCACTTTGCTATAAAACAGAGAGTATAAGATGGCCCGACAAAGGCCCTATTCGAATAGAGCCGCGGGGTTTCCGCAAACAGGTTTCTTAGACTAAAAAAAACAACAACGTCATTTAGTAACACACGTACCCTTATCTAGATTGAACATCTTTAGCTGAACCTGATGCGCAGCTAGCCAAGCGAGGACACAGTAATAATGGTGATGCTGCTGCTGATGTTTAATAATAATAATAATAATAATAATAATAATAATAATAATAATAATAATAATAATAAATATATATATATATATATATATATATATATATATATATATACAAATAGGTAAATAACTATAATTATCTTAAGAATAGAATGCCGCCATTATCTATACAAGCTAAAAACCCCTTTCTACAAATAGGACCTTAGTGACAATTTGCCGAAGCTGGGATGTGTGTATTAAAACTTATAAAATTATTGTCTTGATATTTCTCCTTTTCACTTACATGATCCAGATAAAATTATATGCCTCACCTATCCATCTCTACCTAGAACAGAGATATCTCGATAAATCTAGATCTAGATCTAATATTCGAATCGAGAGTAGGCTAACCTCTTAGATCTAGTTTCGATAGTTCAACTCCGTTATTTCTTAATTTGTGGTTAAACTTATTCCAACCACCACTGGCTTTAAAAATCAAAACAAACACAAATTTGTATGGCTAATTGAAATGTCTACTAACTCAATGGTTTGTCTCGCATGCTAAGTAGTGTTTAAATAGGGTTTTAAAATGTAGTTTTGTAACAGACAACTTAGGGATTTAAAAATATAACCAAGTAAAATCGCGTGATCTAGAGTAGCTTTTCCATAATTATTTCGATTTTAATGGCGGCCCTCAAAAATCTGATGATCAGTTATATGTTTTAGGTTACGATCTTTATCTTATGATAATACTAACTGATGTTTTTCAAAAGTTAAATGGTGTTGACGCGTGAAGTAACGATGCTTCTGAGTACTAAAAATAGCCCCGTGTTGGATTTGATGTAAGCGGCGCCAAGTTTTGATGATTTTCGTTACTCGACAAACCACACCTATTATTTTCAGTTCATTTTGCAAATCGTCTCTAGAAAATCATGAAGTCGCCTTCTGTTTGCTGAATAAATGTAAGGACGACATACACAGTGAATGTGGCGAAAATTGTGAAGGCGCTATAGTATTAGTTCTACGGTCTGAATATAATTGGGGCCCTCATCAGCAGCAGAAGTCAGCGGGTCATCAAGTACTTGTTTGAATCAGAGCAAATGGTGTCTTTTTCAGAGACGGAATGGACTAAGCCATATCATCTTGTAAAAACACTGACTTAGTACAGCCGCATCATCACAAGGCGTTACAGTATTTTATATGAATAATGGAGCTGGGCGAAAACTAAGGACCATCTAATAGAACATCCCTGATGACCTTGCACGTTAAATTTGGCATAGAATTGTATTTGTCTTAAAGATTCTAGTGGTATAATATTTTTCACCAAAATGGTGTTGTTTTTTTTTCAATTGAAGGCAAAAATAAAATTATTATTTTATTAAAAGAAAAAAGGTGAAGTGCATGAATTAAATGAAAGTAGGCATGCAGCGTAGGCGGCCGCTGTTCTAAAACCGTCTGAAATAAAAATGCTAGTATACGATCTAAGTGAAGAGTCTTAAACAATTTGCTTATTTTTAGGTTCTAGATCTAGGATCTAGATACTTACAGCAGCTAGACCCAAATCAAAATGTCAAGATCTAGATCTAGATAGATCTAGATTTTACTTTTAGGCTGAGAATTTCAAAAAGATTTAAGTTCTAGATCTATTTCCTATGTTTAGAATTATGTCTACTCTAGTTAAATTCTAAGATAGACAGGTGGAGGCATAAAATGATAAATCTGGATCATGTAAGTACCCAAATAGGATAGATATAAAGACAAGTAAAGCATCTTGAAATTTAATACACAAACGCGCCCAGCCCCGGCAAATTGACATCAGCTTGTAGTTATAATTGCATATATAAATTGTAATTATAAACATTTTTAATTTTAAGTTGCAACAAAGGTATCTCTTTCTATTAAGTTTTTGTCATAGATTTATCTGGGTAGTCTTGGTAAGCTTCGAGATAAAAGATCAGCGATAATTGCAATTTGGAATTACATTCCAGTTGTGAACCATAGTCATCTCAGTTTGCCTCTCTGTCTGTCTGCCTGCCTGTCTATATATATATATATATATATATATCTCCACCCCTCAACTTTTCACCACTCCTCTCTTCTTCTCATCATTCATGTATATCATGCCCTTCCTCTGTTCATCTATTATACCAATAAAGTAATATTATAATTTTTTCTTGCCTTCTCTTTAGCTTTCTCTGCTTATCTGCATCTCTCTCTTTCTCCTCTCTCTCCCCTCTCTCTCTCCGAGTCTCTCTCTCTCTGTGTCTCTCTCTGTCTCTGTCTCTCTGTCTGTCTGTCTCTCTCTCTCTCTCTCTCTCTCTCTAAAATTACCTTTTCCCTCTCTTTTATCACTTTCCACAGATTCAGCAGGGTAAACAAAATAAAAATGCAGTTTCTGTAATTATGATAATGTTGCTAAAGGAAGCCACGTGTAGCACTTTCCCACCTCATTCTTTTGGCATAAAGCAGGGACAAAATGTTCGCCTGAGGGAGAAATCACTGCTGTTTTGTAACTGTAAGGCTTCTTGGACATCATTTTTAACAGGCCTCATGGGTCAGGCTTTGTATTTGGTAGTTTTATCCAAGCTGAAACTGAACCACTGGCTACTTTAAACCTGGAAGCCTAGGGAGGAATTACTTACACGCACAGCTGTTGAAGCAAAATAAAGTCGATGGCACTCACTTTATTTGCAGTATGGTTCACAATATCTCTCTTTTACAGAAATAGGCTAACTCTCACTTTATCTGAACTATTCGCAAAATTAAACAAAACATTTATAAGTGACCAGAGCATTCGAAAATAAACAGAGAACATGAAACGATTTGGCAATTGATTCAATGCCTTTAGAAACTATACATTTGTTTTGGAAGTAATAATTACTTTGCCAAACATCTGTTTGAGTTCACCTTAGCCTGTGTGTTACATAAAATTAGTCTAAGATTGAGTCCAAATAGACACAGGCCAAAACAGACTAACATAGCGAATATAATGAGTTACCATTCGTCATGTTGTAGGCCATATTCCAAGTGACCTCTACCAGTACAACTCGATAATTATGATATTGAAAAAAGTTAGATCTAGCTTGAAAGTGATAATTGGATTTAAAGATTATTTTAACTTTTGCACAAAAGCAAAACAAAAGTCAAATCATTTGACCATAATTCTTCTTTAATATTTGCAAAATGTCAAAATCAAATTTCTATTATTAAAATAAATCATGGATTTTTTAAAAATTCAGTGCCTATTACTTGTAAAATCTTGTGTGATAGATAATTTAAGAAATAACTCTGCTCTACAGGATTCTATAAAGAATAGACTTATATAATCTGAAAGCATGTAAGTTGTATTCATGGATGTAAAGAATTTATTCCGTTCAGTCGGCCTTTTCATTGAAACAGATGGTTTTTCTCAGGAGTGTAGATATGAACTTTCTGATGAGAACATTATAAATCTTCTTTGTATTGTTGAAAAACAAGCCAGTTTTTACTCAGTGGAACCACATTGATGTTCATTCAAAAAAGTACACATTTGAAAGACTTCTGGGTATTCCTAGCTCAAACTGTGGCATCAGTGATCACCATCTTGAGCAGACTCCTAGGACAAGAATCCTTTTGTCTCTGATATGAAAAAAAAACCTTCTCCATGTTGCCCAGTTAGAGTTCTCTGCCCTTGATGGTGGGGTTCCTGCCACCACCAGTCAACCTCAGAACTTGCTTCATGCTCTCCACAACTGAAACAATCGCAAAGAATAACTGGCATCAAACCAGAGTCTAATCTTACACTTTTATCAATAAAATACCAATAGTTGTGAACGAGGAAAAAAAGACAGTTAAATTTCTTGCATTTATTAAGCTTATTTTCCAATTTTATAAACTGGAACAATTATGAATTTTACTAAATGAGATAATAATCTTTCTAACCTAGCATTCATGTTTTCTTTAAATACGAACAATGCTCTCTCTAAGAAACAATCTTTACTGAGAGTTTTAAAATTCAATGAAGTTTTATAAAACAATTTTTTTTTATAATTAAAAAAAAATCTACCAGCCATAAACACATTGGAAAGCTAATGAGCAAAACAAAAGGCCTTCTACAGCAATTACTGCATTTTTTACTCACTGCCATTCTTACTTTAAGCACTTTGTTGCAAACCTGCCACTTTCACTCAGACCACTATTATTACTTCGATGCTACTGTACGGCCACTTCTATCTTCTTCTGCCGTCTTTAACTTCTGCTTGATTACTGCTGCTGCTACTGCTAGTTCTACTACTACTACTACTACTACTACTACTACTACTACTACTACTACTACTACTACTACTACTACTACTACTACTACTACTACTACTACTACTACTACTACTACTACTACTACTACTACTACTACTACTACTACTACTACTACTACTACTACTACTACTACTACTACTACTACCTCTAATGCAGCTGCTGCTGCAAATGCTGCAATTACTAATATTACTGCTTTAATAAAAATACAGACTTATCAAAATGTCCATGACACCAAATAAAAAAGGACAAATTAACATAGAATTTGATCAACATCAAAATAATAATGAAAGTTGCTCGTAACCCAAAAATTAAAAAAAATTGAAACAAAGTGTGAACATACTTGGTCGTGTTTCTGCATAGTAATATTTATAACCCATGCTTCCTTTGTTGATCACGTCCTTCAGGACTTTTCCATCCGAGTCTGAAAACAGAGTCAAACTGGTGCGATCAGTCAGGAAGACACATACAGCTACTTACTGGAGAAAGCATCCGAGTAATAGTACTTGTACAGCGAGTTGCCTTTGTTGTTAAACACATGGTTCATGACTTGTCCATCTGGCCCTGAGAACAAATGCTCTTGCTAATCATAAGGCCAGAATACTGAACCTCAGAATGCAGACAACCCTACCAAACTCCCTCCCCCATATTTTATAAATAAAATATTGAGAAAATTCAAAACTGCATCTGCAATATTTTCTATGCCACCCCATAACCTCGTTTTGTTCACCCTCCTGCTAATTATGAAATCAAACCTAAGTCTAAGTGTCTACTGAGAGACACAAATATCTACATGCTGTTGCGCCAAAAAAATCCAACCCCCCACCCCCCAAAAAAAAAACAAAAAAACAACAAAAAAAAAAAACAACGCTACATTATTTTCTTATTGTTTTTCTAACACACTGAGCAAACAAGAGAATTATCTGAGATTGTTTCTAATACACTTAATAAACAGCATCATTGTCTCATGATTGTTTCTAATACACTTAATAAACACCATGATTGTCTCATGATTATTCCTAACACACTGAACAAACACCATGATTATTCCAAGATTGTTTCTAATACGCCGAACAAACATCACAAGTATCTCTGATTACTTGTAATACACAGAACAAACATCAAAATTATCTCTACTTCTAATACACTAAACGAGCACCAAAATGATCTCTGATTACTTCTAACACACTGAACAAACATCATATTTATATCAAGATTGTTTCTTATGCATTGAACAAACGACACAACTGTTTCGCTCCACACTGTACAACCTATATGATTATCTAAAACTGTTCCTGTTCCTCTGAAAAAAAACTTTTAGATTTTTGAAAAATGCTTTAGTCATATCGAACAAACTACAAGATTATTACAAACTATTTCTATCACTTAAAAAAAAAAATAATATTTATATATTTATATATATATATATATATATATATATATACTATACACACACACACACACACATATATATATATATATATAAATGAATATTTCACTAACTATTTCTGTCACACTGAATCCGGTAAACTTTTGTGTATTAGATAAAATCTAGTAAAGGAAATTAACGTAAATTTGTAATATTAAATTCTCATTTTAACTGTGCATGATTGCAATATTTCCCCTGGTCTAGAAAAGCCAAGAATGAAAACTACCGTAACTTCTTTTTCTTCACGAAGTTCATTTTCCTAAACGCCATCTGATATTTTGCACATGGAATCAAAATATCCAAATCTACTTTTAGCTGAAGACCAAGTTGAACCTTATTCCTGGCTTTATGGAAAAAATTGTTAGTATGGGAGTTGTTCCTGACACCCAACATTATGGGTGGGTAATGACTTTTGTTGTATCATTCTGATGACAGTATTGACAGAAGGACTCTAATTAATAAGTAACCAAACTTACCAAGAAAGATGATTCGAGGGATGTAGGCTCCATCTGGTTTATACTCGGCTCCGCGTGGCTCGTCATCATCCTGGCAAGGACGAACAGAGAGAGAACAAGTCTTTAGTGTAAGGACGAGCAGAGAGAGAACAAGTCTTTAGTGTAGGGACGAGTAGAGAGAGAACAAGTCTTTAGTGTAAGGACGAGCAGAGAGAGAACAAGTCTTTAGTGTAAGGACGAGTAGAGAGAGAATAAGTCTTTAGTGTAAGGACGAGCAGAGAGAGAACAAGTCTTTAGTGTAAGGACGAGCAGAGAGAGAACAAGTCTTTAGTGTAAGGACGAGCAGAGAGAGAACAAGTCTTTAGTGTAAGGACGAGCAGAGAGAGAACAAGTCTTTAGTGTAAGGACGAGCAGAGAGAGAACAAGTCTTTAGTGTAAGGACAAGCAGAGAGAGAACAAATCTTTAGTGTAAGGCCGAGCAGAGAGAGAACAAGTCTTTAGTGTAAGGACGAGTAGAGAGAGAGAACAAGTCTTTAGTGCAAGGACGAGTAGAGAGAGAACAAGTCTTTAGTGTAAGGACGAGTAGAGAGAGAACAAGTCTTTAGTGTAAGGACGAGCAGAGAGAGAACAAGTCTTTAGTGTAAGGACGAGCAGAGAGAGAACAAGTCTTTAGTGTAAGGACGAGCAGAGAGAGAACAAGTCTTTAGTGTAAGGACGAGCAGAGAGAGAACAAGTCTTTAGTGTAAGGACGAGCAGAGAGAGAACAAGTCTTTAGTGTAAGGACGAGCAGAGAGAGAACAAGTCTTTAGTGTAAGGACAAGCAGAGAGAGAACAAATCTTTAGTGTAAGGCCGAGCAGAGAGAGAACAAGTCTTTAGTGTAAGGACGAGTAGAGAGAGAACAAGTCTTTAGTGCAAGGACGAGTAGAGAGAGAACAAGTCTTTAGTGTAAGGACGAGTAGAGAGAGAACAAGTCTTTAGTGTAAGGACGAGCAGAGAGAGAACAAGTCTTTAGTGTAAGGACAAGCAGAGAGAGAACAAATCTTTAGTGTAAGGCCGAGCAGAGAGAGAACAAGTCTTTAGTGTAAGGACGAGTAGAGAGAGAGAACAAGTCTTTAGTGCAAGGACGAGTAGAGAGAGAACAAGTCTTTAGTGTAAGGACGAGTAGAGAGAGAACAAGTCTTTAGTGTAAGGACGAGTAGAGAGAGAACAAGTCTTTAGTGTAAGGACGAGCAGAGAGAAAACAAGCTCATAAGGGCTAAAAATGTATTACATGTTCAGAAACGATTCTACAAAAACAATAAAACCCCGTGCGTATGTTGTGTAGATAAATTCAACTAATTAACATATTTGTTGTTTTTATTCCATCACTTGTTCTGCCATGACAATTGGGTCTTAAAAGAAAATTGAACCTAAGTATAAAAAAAAAAAAATCAACCAACGTCCTTGAAAAACCAAATCAGGGGAGAGCAGCATTGCTCTATTTTGAGGATCAGCAAGTGAAGAGAGAACAACATTGTTCATTTAAATTCGTACGGCAAACGAAAAAAATAGTGCAAAAATAATTATAGATATTCTGGATTTTTTTTTCCAAAAAAGAGACTATAATATGAGTGTTTACACAGAAAATAGTTCGACCATTATCTTTTTTCTGTGAGTGGAGCATACACAATCACACACACGCAGCAAGAAAGTGAACTAAACTTTATCATCACTGCTATGATTTGGCTGCCCCATAATGGTTTACTTTGCCTTTATGTTACATGAAAAGATTTGACGCTTTTAATACAAGACCTGCATAATTTAATTTATAGAGAACAATGTAATGGTATGTTTAAGAATAATTACAGTACATCGGATAAAGAAGCTTAAATTTGAAATAAATTCCATCTATCTCATACGAACATGCCAACATTTCTATAACAGTTTTTCTTAATTCATTCATGAAAAGATTTATTAAAGCCGATTTAAAACCTTTTTCCCCTCGACATCATCGGTATAAAGCATAGAGGAAAAGGTAAGGATATTTATGATCTTTAGCGTTACGAAGTTGCTATGTTTTGAAAATTAATACATACAAAATCCCACTGAAACTAAAATACAACAAACAAAATTAAATTCAAAATGCCAAGAAAATGTGCCCTCAAATAATTTCAGGCAGCAAAGCTTGTCACCACGAAATTCTTTGTCAGATCGTTTTGATTTGTCTCAAAAAAAAAAGCAGATTTGAAGAATTTTGGTGACAGTTTCTCTTTATAAAATCAAACTCAAACAACTCATCGTTCTATTAATCATTCTCTTTAAGTAGCACACACACACACACACACACAAATATTCTACCATAAAGCAGAATTACCAAGAGAAAATAAGCAATTAACTGTAATAGTTTGCCTCTGTAGTCTTTTATAACCAAAAGTAAAAACATGACGTGTCATAAATTTCATTTTACCTCGCAAAGAGGTGAAATGGAATTAATTGAGGATTAAAACCCAATAAATGAACTTATACTTTTCACAACTTACTTCCACATTGATCATGATGAAATCGTTGCTCATCGCTTCTATTTCTGAACTGTTGGCAAATCTGGGTCGAAGCGCTGAAAACAAAAAGAAAACGACTTTCTCACAAGGGAAAACAATTAAGGCATCGATTGAAAAATTACTTTCCAGTCCAACAAAGTAGATGTCGAGATCTAATTGAACTAAAAAACAAACAAAAAGAGCCTAACAAAAAAAAAAAAGAAAAAAAAAAAAAAAGAATGAACAGGGTGCAAAGCGACTAGAGATAAAAATGACCAATCAAAAATTATGAAAAGTATAATGACTCATGATCTCAAAAACATGATGATGACGTTAAATTTACATGCTGTCCTTATATCCTTCATCAAGCCATCGTCACTCAAGATGAATATGAAAAATGAGACAAAATCTACATAACCTACAAAACTACATAATTATACTCCTTACCTTTACAAGCTCGACACCAAGATTTGTGGATAACAACCATAGCTGGTTTTTTCCTGAAATGTAAAGCCACAAGGAAGATAAAAAAAAATATTTGAAAACTTCATGACTATGCTGTTCTTTTGCACCAACGTAATTCCCACGATCATACCTTGATATCACGCCTTCCCCGCAAAAAATGATTTCATATTTTTCATATTTTTCATATTTTTTAAAATCATTATTAGATGTATGCCGTCGACAATTATGTGGTCTCGGAAAATATTGGTATTTTTTCTTCTTATCTATACTTAACATATCTGAAATGCCCGATGACATTTAGCACACAAACGTTATGTTGCTTATATTCTACCACACTTTAGAACAAAATGAATAGACCAAGACTTAATCACAGCTAATCGCTAAAGCGACTAATGAAAACTTGAACTAAACGGAGACTCACTGCTCTCTTGCGATGCGCTGGCCTTCTCTAAAGGAAACCCAGTGGATGTTCTTACCCCAGCCTGTAAACATTCATTATCAATAAATGTTTGCATGGCTTATTTGGTTGGACAGGAGAACCAGCCTGTGACTGAGGGTGACATGGTCTGAGACTGCTATCAGTGAGAACATTCTTTTATGATGTTCAGATCACTTGTGTTTTCACAACAACCCTAGCTTTATGACTCTATAACTCTTTTCTGTCTTTCTCAGTTTCCCTGATTCAATTTGCCTTCAGCTCTTTGTACCTTTATTTCTTTTTGTGTGCCTTTCACTCTGTTTCTGTCTCTCTGCATGTCTGTGTGTGTTTGCATCTCTCTTTCTCTCTCTCTCTCTCTCTCTCTCTCTCTAATCTCTCACCACATAAGAATATTCGTTTTTCCAACTTCTTATGTTTAAGTATCTTCGCTTATATCTCCCTGTCTCTATACGCCTCAATCGCACATTCTCGTTGATGCTATGCGCCTCACACACATTTTGTTTGTCTCTCAGTCTCTGACAGTAGCTGTACGCTTCAGTCACATATTTCTCTCTGCCACCATACGGCTCACTCACACGTTCTCTCTGTTTCCCCCTGTCTCCATAATCCACTTTTATGAAGTCTCTCCATCTTACTGTTCCCTCTCTTCCTCATTGTCTGTATCTTTTCACCTCTCTTTATTTGTTTGTCTGTTTCTCTCTTATCATGTCTAATATAAGTTGAAGTATATCTGAATGGTTGCATATACGTGGGATGTTTTTGATTTTGATATCAGCTGCTCCTATTTAATTCCGGTTTAGCGGCTCCACAACTCCATTGAACGACAGAGAGAGAGAGAGAGAGAGAGAGAGAGAGAGAGAGAGAGAGAGAGAGAGAGAGAGAGAGAGAGAGAGAGAGAGAGAGAGAGAGAGAGAGAGAGAGAGAGAGAGAGAGAGAGAGAGAGAGAGAGAGAGAGAGAGAGATTGTAGAGGAAGAGGAATGGGGTCGGAAGAAGAGATTAGAGTTAATGAGTGGAAAAAAGAGATTGATAGAGAGAGAGGGAAATAGAGAGAGAGAGAGAGAGAGAGAGAGAGAGAGAGAGAGAGAGAGAGAGAGAGAGAGAGAGAGAGAGAGAGAGAGAGGTACAAACAGATTCACTATCTCATAAATAATGCGGTAAATGATTGTGAAAGAGGAAAGAGGTGCTCAGAAAAAGACATGTAAGGTCATTCATTTTTCGATATTGTTTTATTTAAATTCAAAAATATAATACAAATGTTGTAATACTGCAAATTACATGTACTTTCGTTTTTTGCACTTCACAAGTTCGACTGAGAAAGATGCCATTGAGTTGACTGTTATTGATAAGAAACAACGCGAAGGGTTTAAACTTTAATGTTTATCTAGGTAATGATTTATTTAATTTATTCACAATAAATAAGCTATAATGGAACGGGGACAAAAGAGTTATAGTGGCAAGCCTGATTCTCAATCAATTTGTTTACCAAGCGTAGAAAGATCAATCGCTAAAAGACGCCGACCTCATCACAAACTTCCTAAGAATTTGCGGCCAATTCCATTCTCTTCTTTATGTGCCTCCAATTTTAGTAAGTTAATTAATTAATTTTGATGAAGCGCAAAGTTTACTTTTATCTCGTTGCGGGACACTGTTTGACAAAGTCTTGGCTTCAATCTAGATTACAATGATATAGATCTAATTGAGATAAAAAAAGAAATGTCTAGACGGACCCAAAAACTTTATATTTGACTTACTTTTCATTTGATCTGTTGCGGCAGAAACACTTCCTAGAAGCGCGGATGCTGCAAGCATCATGAAGGGCGCCATTGTGTATATCAGCAACGGAATGTGCTTACTTTCTTAATTTACTGACTTTGTCTCCACTAGATTATTCTTTCCTTGGGAAGCCTTGTGAAAAAAAAAAAGATAGATAAGCGCCTAAACGTTTTTTTTTTTTAAATTCAAAAATTCATAATAAACTAGATCTGCTTATTATCAAATCCTACTGAGAAAATTCTAGATCTTTTGTAGTTTCCAAGTGATGTATACTGCAACTAACACAAAAATATGTGACGTTGTGCTCGAAAAAAATTCCTTGCAGAAGAAGAAATTTGTGTTTGAGATTAACAAAAAGCGTAACAAAAATAATTGATATCGCATTTGGATAGTATAAAATTTTAATAAAGTGTCTCCGTAGACACGGGACGAAACTTTAATGAATTATTAGGCCTATTTTTTTTTCACATACTTTTTTCCCTGCTCATATTTTTCCAAAATGAAATCATTAGCTCAATTGATTGTGCAATGAGAATAAAAGGTCTTTAAAGCTCAGTCATGTAGATTTTAACTTTTAAAAGTGGGTTGTTTCCTCTTCGCTAAGCACCTTGTGCTGAATATTGTATCAAACATTCATTTATCTTTGGTTCTATACAATCATGCGCCCATCTCATTTTTTTAAATATAATGATTTGACGTGGGCACAAACCTCTCCGCCTTGATTTTCTCGTCGTTACTGAATTCTTTTTAACTCTGTGGACAATTTTAGTTCAGAGTATTACCCCTAGAGAGCCTCGAGGAACGTAAAAGAATAATATCAACTCGTTCAAAGGCTTTTTTAGACTTAAAAAACTACAGCATTCTCGCTATGTCTGACGAGAACTTGTTTGAACTTGATTAGTAATCAAGGGGGTTACATCTATCATGGTGGGCATTTCTAGAAGGACAGTGCTAAATTATTATCCTCCTCCTCATCATCATTAATTAATACCATCAAATTACACAAAATAAGTTTTCTTCTTGGCGTTCTTGCAAGAGCCTATCTCCTTCTTTCTACATGCCCATTTTTCTTGGTTTGAAATAAAAAAAAAATTCTTTTTCGTGATTAGCTTTTTATGCTTCTGTATACAAAAAGGTGTGTCAATAGGTTCATACTTAATGAAAATAAGATTTTTAAATAAAATAAAGTTGTTTTAACTTTGCATAATAGATAAATGATTCAACCATGGATATAATTATCTAAAATTATCAAAAAGGCTCAATACCAAATCTAGCTATTATCTGGTATAAAATACTCTGTTTACAAACAAACTTTCTCCTGGATACAAAATGGACGAATTAGAGTGATTCAGACTCTAGTTAACATAAAATAATACAGCTGAGGTAAAGAATTAATCTGCATTAAATATATTACCATTAACATCGTGGAAAAAAATCAACCGATCCTATTAACTAAGAAATATAACAGCCTAGATTCTAGATCTAGATTTAGATCTATTCGACGATTGTCTGTCGCTTCGATTCTGTCGAATCAATTAGATCTACTCTTAGGCTAGATCTAGATTAAATTTATTAATGAGTGATCTGCAAGGCTTCGTGTTTTTTAGGCCTCATCTAGACTTGTAACTCATATAGAACTGAGAGACCGATCTGTGTATGACGTAAGGTTGGACTGAGTCTCTTGGGATCAATTGTCATTCATCTTGATAGGTGTTTTATACCTTTGAACCAGTTTCAAAATTCTTTCGAACACAAATGTAGATCTGGAACTGTGGATGTATAGAAATGATTTTTGAGTTAATGTTCATGTAAAATAATATCTATATAACGATATCATAAAATGAAGTGTGAAAACCATTTGCTTCTCATCTTTAGCGATAACTTTCATTTTTTGTCCATCTTTACCCACAAGTTAAATCTGTGTCTTGTTTACATTAATTTAGTTATCAGCTTACATGCATGTCATCATTACTATACATCAAAATTAAAAAGGAGGGCAAAATTTCTTTTGTTTTATCAAATCAGAAATTAAAACAGGTAGAGTCCCTAAAAATCTTCTTTAACACGTAATTTTTTTTTTTTTGATTGTGATGAATATCAATCACTCAAGTGTCCTTTTCTTAAGTGTAGGCCATCATGACCTTCCAAGCATCTCTATTCCTTGTCGCTTTGAGTGCATCTTTCACTTGTCCTAATTTCATCCACTTTGTTAGTCCATCCAAAATCTTTTCTCGCTGTTTTCACCTGCTGCATTTTCTTTCGATCATTCCAGTTGTCACAAGATGTTCTAGTTTTTCTCTTCTCATCACATGGCCAAAAAAGGTTGCCTGCCATTTATGTATTCTATTTATGAGTGATCTTGTTGTGTCAGCTTCTTGTATCACTTATTTCATTTGATTTCTTTGCAACCCATGAGATTTATACCATTCTGGTAGGAATTACTTTTCTAAAAATTTGACACATAAACATTTCGCCATTAATGCCACAGAAATGTACAGAAGCATAACAAGTAAAATGGTGTCTGTATATTAGAAAATGCAGTGGTCTAGCATCAATGAGATAACCATTCTCCACATGACGAAGAAACCCATCATTAATTTGTAAATTTGAATCCAAAAAAATACCTAATTCAGTTTTTACTTTGCATAAAATAAATTTGTACGTAAAAGGAACCTTCATTTGATACAAAACTCCTGGAGTTCCACTCAGTGTTATGGAAACATAAAAAACAGAATGATGATTGATTGAAAATTTTCTTGCCATAAAAGTTTAGCGCAGGTTAACTCAAAACTGGATTGTCAAGGAGAGACATGTTCATCATACAGCCATTAATACTAATTAATCATAATACTCAATCTCTTTTTTGCAATAAGGCCTAAACATCTTTAAGTTTCCTAGTTTATCCATGACTTATGAGCCAAATAAAAAAGGGTTCTAATTCAATTATTTTAGGGCATGATAAACAGGTGAATCATTTCAAGCCTGCAGCATTTTTATTTATTAAATGTATTGCCTTCAAAATTTAAAAAAAAAAAGATTTGGAAGCAAAGTTGTATTCCCAAAACATAATAGAAGTTTTGGCCCAGAGTTTCGTTTTATTATAAAAAGAATATATCTTTAAACGGGATTCTTTAGACTTTTTAAAGGCAGATGAATGGAAAATTTAGAAGTGGCAGGTTTACTGCAAAGTTTTGTCTTCATCAAGAGCTACTGAACGTGTAGATTGTGTTTTATTTCGAGATTCTTCCTTTTTATTTTATCTCACTGAATTTGTATTATCATTTCCTTGCAGATGGCAGAATTGTTAAAAAACCTGAGACTTGTGAGTAAGAAGTGGTTTGACCTATGTGACCTGCCAGAAGGTGACAGGGATGAGCAAGGGACCGTTCTAGCTGATGATGCTCTTGCTGGGAAAGTAAGTGAAACTAATGAAATATAATGTAATCTTCTCTTTTCTAATCCATGGGCTACTTGAGCAACTGAGCTCCAGATGATAAGAGCAATTTTATTCAATGTGAAATGATTGTTTACTCGACTCGCTCCATAGCTGTCGAGAACTACAAACATTTACTTAGTTTTAGAGCGTTTGTACTATTAATGCAAAATATTGAAAGTTTGTTCAGAAAGTCAAAAGCTGATGACCTCAGAAATGTCTGGTGCCTATTTCTACTGTTTGGTCGCCAGATTTTTTTTTCACTTTGATCAAGACTAGGTATTTTCTCCTTTTGTATGTGAAAGTCTTTCATTCTGCTTGTCTCATATAAAACCCTCATTTCAACTATAATGACCTGGTGTTAGAAAGCTGAATAGATCACAACATCTGGTCTAATTTGTTCTCCTGATGAAGATCTCTCATTTGACCTCAGTGCACAAGATTTGTGTAGGAGGGAAGGAGATCATTAACTGATCTGTTGAGGATGCTATTTTATGATAAGCAGTTGTGCCATCTGGCCTAAGAAATGGGGCTTCAGCTCCACCCTGTTGTTTGGACACAATCATTGTTCCGTTTCAATTTCATGCACTTAATTTTCAAAGAGCAGATATAAAAGAATGGTAACCATCATCACCAACTGAAGATTGCAGGCTATATCCAGACCTCTATGTCTTCATTGTTCTCACGTTTGGTTTATAGGTCTGAACAACAGCAATTCTTTGACATGATATAAGGCGCCAATATACACATCTCCCTCTCACAAAATAATTGGTCTAAATATTTTACTATGCTTTCTACAAGCTCTTGTTCTAACAAGCATGACACTCCTGTAAGCAAGTAAGGTTTTTCAATGGTCTGTCCCTTAAGCCCCAAAATTTTCTGTTCCCACAGATACAATTAAGGTTGTTGCTTGACTTCAGCTGTGCCTCGTCAGGAAGAATGCTTGGTGCCATTTCAGTGTAATTTTACTCCGCGTTGGGGCTTAAGCCCTAAAATTTGACAGCCTTGCCTATCAGCTTGATACAGTGACCTAGATAAATTTCCATTGTGAGGATCGTCTCTGTGACACATTATTTTGCCAGACTGACAGAGTGATCCAGATGTTATACATGTTTACAATTCACTTGATAATTAAAGCATCTGTGAAACTAAGCTACATTTAAAATTTTATGAAAATATAATTCTATGTTTTTATACATGAGGACACAATGAATAGAGTTGACTATTTACTTCACAATTGCTTCATTTCTCTGCCTCATGACGATAAGCTTTTGGACACATTTAAACAATTACTGATGTTACTTAACAAATAAAAATAGGTCAATGGAGTTGGTCTTATTTATTGTTCAGCCCCACTAAACTCCCAATCGTCATGACGCCACTGATGATAAGTTTTTCTAAGCCGCAGTATCCTGATTGGTCTAATGTCCTATATGAATCTATTTTTAGCAGATAGTTTTTGTTATTTGAGGAACTCTTTAAAATTTTCTACGGATTTGGCAACTCTCATCTTCCTGTTGGTTTGAATTATTTGTAAGACAGTTTCCATCACAGTATCATCCAAGTCTTCCAGCATTGTGAGCAGACTGGTTTTGCTGCACTTATATACTCTTCTAAGAAAGATTTCAGTGGGAGATTCAGTTAGCTCTGTGGCAGCACATTGCCACATTTGTAAGGCCATAGGAAACCCTAAACAATTTCTTGTTATTTTATTGGTTCTTGATAACTTGATAAGTATCTTTTAGCTTTGTGCTACTCAAATGAATTATGAATGAACTTTCATCTTGTCTTTTCGCAGGTTGTATGTCTCTTTTTCTCTGCTGCATGGTGCACTCCATGTCTTCACTTTGTTCCAGCCTTGATGGAAATCTATGCTGAATTGACTCGGCGTGGTGAAGCGTTGGAGATAGTGTTTATCAGCTTTGATAAAACAGAGGAAGAGATGATGCAGTACTATAAGCATCAGCATGGAGAGTGGCTGGCTCTCAAGTTTGGGGATCCACTTAAAAGGTGAAAGAAGCTGTGTTCTCTAAGCTCTTTCTTTATCTTAAAAAATCGAGTACATTTGTGGGTTAATTTTCTTATTGTCAAACTTGGTGCTTGAGTTTAGGGCCTCATCTTTCCAATTCCTCCCTGCCTGACAGGGCTTGCTTGATTTGTGCAAAAACTTTGAGACCACCTTGTTGTGGGAAAAGTTATACACCTCAGACTCAATGAAATAGTTCTGTCATTTTTAAAAGTTCGTTGAATGCAAGGTTTGTTGGACTCATGCCCTAAGACACCACAAAGGAAGTAACCAATCTAAGTCAAATTACCACATTATTATCTCCCTTGTTTTTATCGCCTAACCCCATGTCTATAAAGCAACTCTTTACCTTCCCCCACACTGCCCAAGTTACCTCTGCTCTGGTTCTTTGATCCCGAGTCATGTTTTCTCCATGCATCAACTGCAAGCTCCTGACCTCTGCCGTATTTCTTCATTTTCTCCCTGCATGTCAATACTTTGCTCTACTCCACCCCTAGTTTTATATGGCCTAATTTAGTCTATACACTAGTTGCCCATCACTTATGTACTGCAAGTATCTCTTATCAGCCAACAGTGGGACATTTGACTGAATTTCAACTAAATTTCTAGATAGAAAAGCATTCTATAGTGGGTTTGCCAACACTTGTGGTTTGTTGAACCCGATGAAGGGGTCTGAGATGAGTTTGTTGGATGCAAGATATTTTAACAGAGTCAAAGAAGGAAAAAAAAATAAACGGGGATTTTTCTCTGTTCATTCAATGCGAGGTGTTCTTTGAATCCAAGATTGTTGGATTTGAGGTGTACAGTGTAGACAACTAAAAACTAAATATAGGCTGTTTCCTTCAAGTGTATGGGCAGTATGTTCTTAACAATATCAAATACCTTTAATAATAACTGTGTCAGTTATCCATGAAGAATCTCTTAGTCAATCCCAGCAGCCACAATATACAGTAGCAATGAATAATAGACACTGCTCCAACTACTGTCTACATCATTTTCCTCTCTCTGGCAGCACCCTGGCTGAGAAGTACTCAATCAGTGTGATTCCCAAGCTTGTTGTAATCCAACCAAGTGGTGATGTTATCACGTCAAAGGGTCGTAAGGATGTGCAGGACAAGGGAGTGGTGTGCATGCGTGCCTGGCAGGCTGGAATGATTGTCAAGGGAGACAGACATGAAGCAGACGCAACAGAGGAGCAGCATCACAGTCAAAGCACAGTGGAAGATAAGCATGCAGCATTATCTTGATAGTTACAAGGTATGGGTAGGACATCAAAATGTTTACCATTTAAATCAGGAAATGCATTGGATTATACAGATTAACATTATTTTGTTGGGTAATGTTCTTTGCATAATCAAGCCAATAATGCTTATTGTAGAGCAAGATTACAATGCAGACTACCTCTGCAAATTTTTGTTGCTCATCTGACGCAGAAAACAGAATGTGTGCCAGATAGCTTGAGGTCTTTATAAAATTATACTTCATTCTTTCAAATCAAGAGGATCATCAAGTGTGAACTTCTCACACTCTGAGAGCTAAGCTTGAAACTGACATACTTCAGCTGGAATAGGAGATTCAAAATTTTTCTAAAACCTGAGAGCTCAGGTCTTGTGGGTTAACTCCGAATATTTAGTAGAATGGCAGCACATCGGCAACTATTGGATCTCTCAGAAAGAAAGGCATTTTATTTGTTATCACCAGTTCAATAGTCATGTCACAAAATAGACAATTATCAAGCAGAAATTTTCTTGTTAAAGGATATATAACTGTTATTAGTGTTAACTTTGTTTCTAAAAAATCAAGTACTGTCAAAAAGATATTGTTTGCTTTTGCTAAACGCACTGCTCCAGTCTTAAAAAACAAAGCAGAAAAGCTGAGGACTTGGTAAAGCAAAGAAGCCGAGGAAAAATTGTTGAGAATCAACAAAAAAAGATTGATAATGAAATTTCCAATATGGAGAGGAGATCAAATATTTTGCAATATGTTAAAGACCATGGTGGGCTGTGTAAGTTAATAAAAGATGTTGATGATCTTGTGAAGTGAAGTAAATCTATTTCAAAACCATTGTCTCAGTTTTTGAGAGCTGAAATAAGATATCAAAAATTACTTGGTAGAAAGATGAATTTTGGGATTGTGCCCTTTAAGATTGATGCTCTCAACGCTGTTTTAATCAGTGCAAAGGAGTGGAAACAGCTAATGTAAAATTAGCAATGATTTTATACATGTAGCTTGCTAAACTGGGCTATGAATATTAATGTGTGATTATAAATAACACTTCATCTATATTCATAAATTCACTTGCATACTTTTATAATTAGATATTTAATTTTTCTTGACTGGACTAAATACACTGTATAAATTTTATATTGCAGAGCATAGATCCAGTTTATGATTTTACTGGTATCTCAATCTAAAGCTCTGTTATACATTGTTTCCATTATAAATTTATATAGTAGTTACAATTTCATCCAGCAAACACTGTTATTTAAGTCAAAGGAATGATCCTCAGTCTGGCAATAGGTGTCTTCTTTTCTATTTTTCTATTTCTCTTAACGATTTAAGAGAATAGTATGAAGTTTATTGTGAGTCTTTAAAATAATGATTTTTTTTTCAAATTATACTGCCCGATGCAAAAATCTTTTGTTTTTGTGAAAATTGCTTGTTTTAAAACTTCATTCTTTCACATAAGTTGAATCACACAACTGCTACATGTTCTAATCATGACATATTGTTAAGAGTGGAGTTGAAAAGATTGTTATTAAAACTGAGGTTTTTCGCCAAAACTACCTATTGAATTTATGTTTTACATAACTTGTGTGCAAGCTTTATTTAAATATACATTGAGCTCAGTAAAACTCTTTGATTAGTTCCGGAGATGAAAAATACAATTTTTGCAATTGAAACAATTTTGCTTCTCAGTTTGCCATTTTGTGTGAAGGAAAAAAAAAGCAGAAATCTTTCACTCACCAGAGTTGAATACTCATTTTGTGTTGATTTCTAAAGTGTTTAATCAAATATAATAATAAAATTAGAACAGCCTTAGAATTCCACCATTTATATATGTACAATCTAATTTAATTGGCACTCAGGTAACTGTAAGTACAATAAATTATTGTTAAACCAGAAATGTTTTCAGTAAAACTCATGTCTAAACCAATATATAATGTGATTTCCAAATGTTTAGATCATATATCTTTTAGCATTTTCTAGGATTTCTGTTAAACTATGTTGACTGTTTTCATGCATTATCATATATTCATCTATAATGATACCTTAGAATTCTAGGTTGTTGATTGTGATCCTAACTTTGACCTAATCAAGGCTTGTTTGCAACATTTCTTGCTATCTATTGATGGTTTTCTCCACCTTAAGGATAGAAAATGCCAAAAACAGTTTTACCTGTAAGCTGCCTTTGAGAAAAAGTGTGGTTATGTTCTGGGACACATCATGTCGGATTTAAATAGCAAACGGAGATCTTTCAGTAACTTCCTTGATAATTTGATTTTTTGTACTTCAATCTGAAGAAAACATGTTCAAACTTCAACTTACTAACACAATAGCATAGTCTGGTCCAAGTTTGTTGCAGTTTGGTATACTGATTGTTTGAATTGTGTCCCTACCACAAGCTGGGATCAAGTTTCTTTTTTATTTACGAATGAAACTGGAAATCAGATCTTAAACTTGGTAGATATCAAGAGACTTGTATGCCAAAGCTTGTGATCTAGCGCGATGCAAACCTGACATGCTATTTGTGGGTTATCATATAGTCGAGACTGTCAACTTAGTTGTGACCCCACTCATCATTGTGCCCGGATTTCAGACTAGTAACAATTTGTCATGTGAGGTTCTTCCCATTAGTAACAAAGATTGTTAAATCTCATTCAATGATTTAGACTTTTTAACTTTGCCAAAATATTTCACAGCATGAATGATTTTATTGCTTGAGCTGCTTTTTGACCTTTAGGGACCATGCCGTTTATAATTATTTAGATAAAATGAAAACACTATTTCAAGCTTGCTTGTTTTGTTTCTCATTCAATATTATTCCAAGCTGTTTACTAAAACTTATTAGAAGATTGTCAAAAAACCTATGCATCAAAGACAACATCTGCCCAGTGGAAAAAATAAATGTCCTGATCACATATCTGCAAGACGAGTGATTGAAGACATGTGCTTATTTACAGCTTTTACTGAATATACCAGCAAGCCCATACACAAAATATTTGATGCAAATTTTTTCTCACAGTAAGGTTTGATTTTAAACCTGTGGAGTGAATACTCTAAGTCAAAGAAAAAAAGATACTTTAAAAAGATATATTTGCTATGAAAGAAAAAAAAAAAGCAAATAAAATTGAAAAACCTTTATTGCTAGAAATGGTAAAATGGTTGAGATCTACAATTGGAACAACTGTATATGGTAAAACTGATATGAAAGATTATCATAACAAAAAAAAAATAATAATACTTTCATTCAAAATTCAATGCAAACTTGAGACAAATGCGTTCTTTTTAAAACCAATTTGAATTCATCTGAACCTTTGTCTCCTCACCAGTTTTAATGGTTCAAGTATAGCATCCATTATCTTTGCCAGTAACTGAGGAAGTTACACATGTTCTCTCATTAACCAACTTTTAAAAAAAATTGAACGGTCTTAACCAGCGCATTAAACATGATTTTCTGGAATGATACAGCTTTAGAAAAACTTTGTCCTGTAAGATTTTGACTTTTGTTAATTTTTAAATGACCTTCAAGTTCAAGGAAAATAAATAAATAATTTACGATATGGGTTTTAATGTTCGACAGAATTAAATGTAAATGAAATAGGTAAATGTATGTTTTTGAACAATGAAAAGTACAAATGAGATTCAGTGACTACATAACCTTTGAAACTATCTTGTGATAATGCATTATAGACTAAAGCATGTAAAATTGAAAAAATAAGGTACAGAACAATCATAATTCATCTCATGAACTTGTAACAACTACATGGCAGTTTTTTCCAGCTATCAATCCATTCATATTACACTTTTGATATGCTGAACAAACAAAAACCTGCATAGGAACATAGGCAAGAAAAATGGCATTCTGGTTTGAGGTTTAATTAACACATACAAAGTTATGAATTCTGACATATTTCAAGTTTTAGAGAAATTAGTTGGGAGAACATTGTTTTTTAATAATACACCATAAAACCAATCATAGAATTCTCTTAAAGGGTGCATTCATAAGAATGTCTAACATGAAAGGATTACAGATCTCATTTTTAAGAAAAAGTTGTCTCAGTAAAGATGGACTACTACTGTCAAATATTCAATACATAACTGCTGAGGCTTTATGTCTTAAAATCAATATTACCAAACAATTCTGTGTTGTTCTCAACACTCTCCAAATAATATAAAAATTAACAGTTCTAGTTACAGAAATTTTAACATGTTTCATCCTGGAAAACTTCTTTCCTAGACAGACACAAGATGCTCACTGAGGCACTTTTAGATTGACAACATTGAGGTAGATAGAAACTTTACACACAGTCACTGCACAAACTAGGGTCCCACATTGGATTTTCAAGCTTGTTTAGACAACGCAGAGAGAAAAAAAACCAAGCATGACTTGTCCATTAAATGATTAGTGACCGAGTCGCTGCAGTGTCGACATGTTTGGCACCTGGTGTTTTGTTTGACCATTTATGATAATAAGGTAGATGCAGCTTTTGTGAACTTAACATAAAATGAAATTATCAAATCTATCTCCCTTAGGAAAACTGACCAGTTTCATTTCGAAACCAGTCCTATCTATTACACAAACAAAGCAATTACAAATCTGTATAAAAAAAAATATGAAATGACACATCATGTCAAGAAGAGAAAAAAATGTCAAGTCTGATAAGCTAGCATGAGCTGCGAGGAGCGGCGCGGTACCTGCACTGAACCAGTCATCCAGCAAACCCTTCCCTGCCTAAGGATTTCAGAGTTTGCCTTCACAGTGCCGCCCTGGGCAGAAGAAGCTGAACCTGCAGAGTCTCAATTCTCTCCCTTCTTGACTGTGCTGATTACAACAGCTTCAGGAAGTCTTTCTCTATGGCCTGCCAAGGAATTTTCAAACAAGAAGAAAAAATCAGATTCAAGGCGCATGCTTGGTGACCCTTTTATTTTTAACCATCCAGGTTCCAGTTACTATTTTTTTTCACAGCTTAAATAATGAATGGGGAAGAGAAAAGAAATATAGACTGTTAAATATGTCACCATTTCTCAATCGATAATCACAATTTTCAATATCAACATATTATTGAAGGAAAAATTGGTTAATTTTGGAATTAGTGGAGTCTCAGTTGCCAAAATTTTTTTGCATGGAGATATTGATTTTTTTTCAACCTTATGAAACAGGAAGTACAGAGAAGGTTAAAACTAATAGTATCTGTGAGGCAGACAGAAAAAAAGAAAAAATCAAAACTTTTTTTTTCTCTGAGCCTTGAAGTGGTTTAAAAGTAAAAAGTTTCATAGCTCTGGAAGATTCTCTCTGCATTGATTTTTCCGGAAACAATTTTTTTCCCCCCTCAAACCCTTTTGTAGTATAGGCCTAGACAATTTCAGTTACTCCAAGTATTTGGAACAAAAAATAAACTTTGTGTAAAGAGAATATCCATGACCAATTCCCATCAGCTTTTGTACTGCTGCATCCTTGATACAAATATACATACATAATTATGTAACCCAAAATGAGAAAACTTCACTTGAGGAAAATAAAATTGATTTCTAACCTTTTAGATTTTCAGGTAGGGCTGAAACTGATGGACAATGTACAATACCCAGAATGATTTGTCTTCAGGATTTATTTATTTTGTGTTTAAACATTTTTTGTATCAATCTAGTACACTTTATTGCCTGTAGCTGAAAATGAATAAACACAATTCAAGCTGGTTTTTCTCAGTCTGGGTTAATCAAACACTTCACATTAGATATAGCTTTTAACATTTAACAAGAAACAGAGTTTCTTGATTTTATTTCGAATCTGTTTCATGATAGCAGAACAACTTGGTGTAAACAAGACTAATTACTATGCGTCTTACTCACATTTGGCTCAGTGTTGGGGGCATATCGACTCACTGGCTTGCCCTCTTTGTTTACCAAAAACTTGGAGAAGTTCCATTTGATAAAGCTGGCAACAAGAAATGAGGAATTAAAATTACAAATAACTATATAATGGCCAAAATTATGAGTGGAATTCAAGAATTCAAAAACACATTGGATACAATGCTTTATCAGGCAACCTGAGCTAAAAAATAATCGATATATAATATTATATGATATATAATACATGAACATAACTTGCAAGTTATGAAAGTTACAGAAATATAATGGCAGGAATAACCTTCTGTGACTATCTCTTAAAGGATTTAGAAGTAGAACAAAAACTTAGCATTCAAACTGCACAAACTATTTTGTATGCAGGGAAAATTTACCGAAATAACATTCTTCCCATGACACAGACTTAAAAAGCTTTGCAGATATCTCTGCTTAAAGTAGTCTCTTTGAACATATTTTGATGACTCTCAGCAAGTTAAAATATTTTAAAATTTTTGGTTAGGTTTAAAAATTAACGCAAATCAAATCATCTAAACTTGTATTATAGAGAATTTTAAATCAAAGTTTCCTTCATGGCATTACCTCATAATTAAGCAAAAAATGCATTCTGAATGACAGAACATTTGATTAGATCTAAAGTTGGCCTATCTACAGCAAAATAGTCCAAATTTTCAAAGAAAGATTGAACTATTGCTGTCTTAAATCAAATCTTATCAAATCCATAAAAAGCATAACAAACATTAAAAAAAAATATTTTAACTGTTTCAAAAAGAAATAAACTTTTATAAAATTAATAAAGGTCAATCAATGGCACAGCAACAGCCAACAGCTGAGAGCTACCTAGATTGTAATCAGAGCTTTTCACTAATTGAGGTTTCAAAGATAAATCTACTTGAACTTGCAGCAGAGCCCTGACCATGATCAGCACACACTAGTTCTATTATAAGTAAACAGTACTGATAATTGAAGGATGGGCCTATGATCATCAGTTTTCTCCCCAAAACAGAAGTTAATAAAGGACACCTTCTCAGATATACACCAACTAGTAGTAGTTCTAAATCATTTTACATCCTTTAAGTTTTTCTTTATATCATACAGGGAATGAGGAGACAATTTTACTTGCTGTGCTGATAACTTTTGTTTTCATTCAAAGAAATTAAATGGCTGTTATGTAGACCACTTATTGCATTGGATTCAGTGAAAAAAACAAAAACAAACGTTGTTTAAATGGCACAAAAAGTTTATCCCTAAGAATACATGGATGAAAGTTGATGATTTTTACTGTATTTAGGATTCTCCCCGCAGCTCTAGGCAGGATCAGATTGACATATTATTTGCTGCAGACAGGCAGAACAAAGAATGAAATAACAAACAATCCTGCGAATATATGGGATCAACAGTTTTAACACCACGACAGTTCAGAAATATATGGAATGAGAAAAAATATTTTATCCTTCAAGGTATTTCCTTTATATTCAAGGAAATTATTTCCAATACTTGCTGAGCCTTTCCTTTTTATTTGTTATAAATTTCAGTATCATTTGGTAATTCATTTTTAATTGCTTGCCAAAGATATCCTCCTTCAGTCACTGACAACTCAAAAGATTTTTTTTGTGTTCGGAACTGAAAATCTTTCAAAAATGTAGAGAGAAGATTTTTCAAACAAAATTTTGAGCAGGTACAAGTGAGTTAATGATCACTAGATGTCATATGCAATACGTTTTCATTAAAAATTTCCTCAGAATCTAATATTAATGAAAAAATAAATATTTGTGTTAATTAAGCTGTCAGCACCCCTCCCTGTTGTGGTGAGTTCATTAACTCTTTGTATCCAGCTTGCAACACAGTGTGGTGGATAAAAAGTACCATATTTACAACTCACCACACAGTGTGGTGCATAGACTTACTTATTCTAATCGAATCCTTATTCATTCAATAAAAACCAACACAACTTATAGAAACCCCATGTTGACATTATCAGCTTTCAGTTTCGAGCTTTTTACAGTATTGATGGAAGAATTAGTCTTTTTTCACAGTTTTATTTTGCATTGTTCATAATATCATTGCTAGCATGTTTTTGTGATCATGGTAAACAATGAGAATAGGCCTTATCGCAATACAAGCTCTGAAGCGCAAAAAACATTCAGAGAGTGGATAGACTGTGAAGAATCCAACTCTACTTCTTGAATTAGTTCTGATTCAGATGCCACTAGTAGTGAAAAATGATTATGAAAGGTCAAGATCTAGACCTACACTTGTGAAAGAAGCAGGATCCAAAAACAAAAATAATCGCTCATACCCAATTAAAATAAATTTCTGATTTCATCATGACTCTAAAGCCCTTTTATTTTGATATGTGTTTTGTGAGAATTGAATAGTTTTTAGCAAAGTTATGGTGCAAAATATATCACCTATACAGGCCTGAATTTGGACCCAAAAATAGCCCCATAAAAACCCGGATTTTGTCTCCATACAATAAGAGTAGAAGCACTGAGAGTCAACAGACAGCAGTGATTTTCAATTCATAAATCCATTTTAAATGCAGTAAGTAACCTATTTTTTTAACGTTTGAAAGTCACACCCAAAACTCTGCTCCAATTGAAAAGTGCAGCACCTTCTAATTTGATCGATTACTTCTTTAAATCTTGCAATGACCTGATAACTTTATACAAGATGGCTTGGCATACCATAACCTCTTCTCCTTAAACACACATACACACTGAATAGCTTTTTCAAAAAGTTGTATTGCTTCTTTTCAAGAATGTGTAAAATTAAAAAACCTACTCTCCAAAAGTCCCTCCCTGTTCTTTCTTCAGGTACTTGTACAGAGGGTGAGCATTTTTGCCGTTGACTTCAATCTTGGCAAACATGTCAAACTGAACTCCAAAACCATCTTGAGCAAACTTTTTGATCTCTTCATTTGTTCCTGGTTCCTGGAGGGGGAAAAAATTACAGATGGATGAGTTATGATTTGAAATGAATTTCCAATCAATCTGATATAGATGCTAGTACTTCCTCAGTAGAGTTCAGTCCTAACTTCAACAACATGTGACCAAATCTGTTGACTTTTTGTTTTTCTGTTGATAACTGAGTCATCTAAGGCCTTTTCTAAAACCTAAAATACAAAGTATGATAAGATGACACACTTCAGATTTTAATTTTTATCCATCATGAAATAGCTTTTCCAGGCTTCCCATATGCATAGCTCCAGCAGATCTCAGATTGGGACTTTTGTTTTTTTTACAACCCAGTTATAGGTAATTCAAATGGATAAAATATTGACCAAGTAGTTAGTAGCTTCAGTAATGATTTAATATCTTGTGCAGGTTGCTGAAAAAAAAAAAAACCCAAACGAAAAGATTTTTACTAAAGGGAGGGAGGGAAAGTGTGTGTGTGTGTGTGTGTTTTGAACATGCGTTAAATGTTCTTTGTCTGGTTTCGATCACACCATGAGTTCTTAGGAGTTTTGGGAAAACTTGAGCTTTCCAGCTATACTCTTTTTATCCTTTGAAAGCTGAAACCGATTTTCAATTCTGTGAAACAAAACTTGCTATATTGAGCTCGTACAAAACGCATGGGACACCCTTCACATAAGCAAGTATAATGTATCTACACAGCAAAATTTTAATACTGATTTCTTAAAGCACACTTCCCGCTATTTTTTGGCAATATATTTTGTATGTGACATCAAAGCCAATATTTTAAATCGATTTTCAAAACTTACGACTTGAACAAAGACATTGTTCTTTGGTACGGGATCATTATTCTAGAATTAAGGATATCTGCCTTTTTTTCATTTCAAAACTTATATGACTGTAAAGTTCATGAAATGAATTTGTTATTTGTGCAACTCTCAGAATATTTCTGCGCATAGTTTAAGTACTATACACATTTTAAGATGGTGTATTTAAGTCTATCAGTGAAATAAAATGTGCTATCCAGGCTAGCCTAGTCACGAAACTGGCATTAACTGTGCTTTCCCATCTATTAAAGCACCTTTCCAGGTTGGATCCGAGGATCATCATGAGAAAATATATTTGTAGGTTTCTAGGTGTAGGTAATCAATTTTCTTTTGCAAATCTTGGTGAGCCTCGAAAATATTAATTTTTACTTCTAAATATGAGTAAGGCAAGTTCAAAGAGTTACGGGTGAGACATCACTGAAGACTTACCTGACTACCAAACTGGTTACAGGGGAACCCAAGGATAGCAAGACCACTTCCAGCATACTTGGCGTGCAGGGCCTGAAGCTGAGTGTAGTTTTTGCTGGTAAAGCCTCATTTAGAAGCTACATTCACAATGAGGCACACTTTTCCCCTGCGTTACAAAAGGCAAAACAAAATAAATAACGTGTGTATTAATAGAATGTTTCATATTGGACCAAAAGTTCTGTTTTGGGTTTATTATGACTGAGTATTACATACAAAAAAAAAATAAAATAAATGAACAAGAGGAAAAAAATTGATTAATTAAAAAAACTAGAAGATGTAAATGTTCAGCTCCTTTTACACACAGTTCTACTTCATTAAAAAAAATAATAGGAATAGTCATATAAATAGATATATCAGTAAAGAGATCTGCCAGCTATTTTTCACACTCATGAAATGATTGATTGAACAAGGGGTGGTCCTAAACAGATTTACCTGTCGTCTCAAATCATGTAACAAAAGAACAATAAGTTTTTAGTTCTTACCTGTATTTTTCAAGTGATACATTGTTGCCATCTATATCCAACGCACTGAACTCGTAAATAGACTTAGCCTTCTTCCACTCTTCTCCACCAGAGGCCTGTAAGCATACAATTTAGAAACAGAAAACATTTTAAATACCCAAAAATATATAAAATATGTTTTTTTAACCTAGCTCATATGCATGAGTGTATTTACAATGGTTTATTTGTTTTTTTTAAACAGAAAAAATGAATATGATCGTAAATGATCTGACTTTAAGTTACAGTGACAAAAAAGGAAATGAAGTATGTTAAGTTTTCAAAATTTCAGTTTTGTTTCTGGCTAGGTCTAGATCAGTTATAAAACTGGACTTTTTAAAATAATTTCTGTTGTTTCAATATTTCAACTTAACCTGGATTATAGATAGAATCTATATACAGTGAAGCAAAGATTTGTGGAATTCATTAGCGAATTATCATGTGTTAAAAAAAGCTCAGCTCGAACATTTTATTTTTAGCACTCTCGCCCTGGATTTCCGTTTGGGACAGCTTTAGCCAATATTTTGAAGAACAATGTACAGAGGCTTTGTATTTTTCTTGGCTGGTTCTGTAAAATTTCAAGCATTACATGGATATCCCATTTGCCGTACGTAGTTATCAAGTATTTCAAATTGTGGATTGAAGATAGAAACCTCTGAACAACTCCATATCTATCATTCTATGTGAAACTTTTCAAACCCCAGCACATATCGCATTTCGAACTCTTGATGCTAGATCTAGGTCTAGACTTGAGGTATACATTCAGATCACTGTCACACATTTCTTGCAGGCTAGCCGTAAAGTTAGTCTTAAATCGACAATCGACAAGCTCCTGGCTATCCTTTAAGCCAGACACGGGGTGTCTCTCTAGGCAAGGTATATGGGTCAGTCCACCAGTACTGTTTACCACCTTTGGTCCTATTTTCAGATGCATAAAAATCAAAGCACAAATTTAAAAATTACCTTTAAATTCTTGGAAATGTTTCAAAATAATATCAACTACCTCCCATAAGCTTGAAAATGTCATAGGATTTGTTATAACAGCTTTATTTGCAAATGAAAACCAGAAATGTGGTAAAAATCCCCTTCCGAAAGTGGACATCAAAATATGCCTGACTTAAATGCTATAGTCAAGCATAGTCTTTGCTTTTACAAGTGTCCTATTGTAAGATCAAGCTTTCAATTTTTCGATCTACGGAAATGCAAAACCCGACGTTTGCACTATTATGTGTTGAGCGGCAGTTAAAAATTGCGTTAGACTTGTTACTGTGTTCGTCCGTTTTAAGTTCCTTCATTTCAAGAGAATTTTCAAACGCCTGTGTATGACCCCAGTGTCAAAGTCCAATTTTTAAATCAAACAAGTAACGAGCAATAGTTTAATTCTGACCATTAGTAAATAGCTTGCATCAGTCAGCTGTTATTAGCGGTCAAACTAAAAGGGTAAAATTGTCGTCCGTTTGTAACACTCCTAACACACACTGTGTGTCGAAAGTTTGTTTCACCACAGAATCAAAAAGTTGATTTTTAACTGCCGGAAACTAAGTTAAATATCTCATCCGGGTTTCTCTTTCACTTTTGCAACGGCGGCGCTCTACACGGGTAAGGAAATCGTGTCGTCCATGGATTTTGTGCTGTAACGTTTCCTAACGTTCCTGTGATAGTGTAATATTTCCTAACGAATTGGACAGAGAATTGTAATATATGGAAACTAATATGTATTTAATAGCTTAAACTGCCTTTAGTTAATAATATAAATCATTAAAGGTCTCGAGGATGTACTTAACAATACATGAAAGTGCCATAATACATAGAACAAAGAGTAAGATTTGATTAAGACGAACCTATGTTTGTCCTGTGTAACATTCCAGTTGGCTAAGAAGCCTAGAGCCGCCATAATTTAATATTTTTCATTAGTTTTGATAATTTATATCCAAATTCTCTCTAACTATGAATTCTCTGTTAGAAGAAAATAAATTCAATAACTTCAAGTGAGTTCAAACTCAAGGAAAGCTAAGGGGTGTTATGAGTGTTACTGGGTACAGGTGGAGTGTACTTCTTTTGAAACATTTCTAACATCTTCTTTATCATATATGCCCACTCTATGATTAATTAAATATCTCTTTGCTCTATTTTGTTTGTTTGTTTTTTTTTTGCTTCCACATTATTTTCATATTGCATTTTTTCCTAACAACCTACTTACCTTTAATAAGAGTGAATCCTAAGTTTTTGAAATGTTAGTTTTGTTGTTATATCAGTACAGGTATGGGCCTACTATAGTAAATAAATTCAATTTCACCTGGTACAATTTTTTGTTAAAGTTGGAGTATAGAGTAGTATTTTATTTAAAACATGAACCCCATATAAAGGAAGATAAAAGCATTTATATTCAGTCACTTTTTTTTTTATTGTCCAGTAACATTCCTAACTAATCACTACTCATCTGCTTTTTTTCAGAAGGGCAGTCTTTTTTCAAAACAAGCCAATGTTTTTAAAAACATGAAGATTCAATCATGTAAAATACATTTTTTTATGGTATATAAGTAGATCATTATGTGTCTAGTACACAGTTTTCCATCTATTGTTTGTCCTGTAATGTTCCTGACATGCAAATATTTTCATACAATACTTATTATTTAAAAATAATCTTTAAGACCCTTTTAAATTTTTAAGATGGCTTATCCTATATCTTTTGAATTAAACATATGTATAACCATGATTTGGGTGTTTTAACAATGCTATAGAAACTTTTGTCTTTTGTTTTTATGTCATATGCTTGTCCTGTAACATTCCTAACAAATCATGTTCACTATTCAATCTTCTCTGGGATCAATTTTAATAAAAGTACCTTGGATGTTACACACTACTCAAAGTCTTTGTGTTTATATACAAACATATGCTTTTATTATTGATATTTTCTTGCAAATGATCATATGTGTTTGTCCTCGTAACACCCCTAACAGATGGTGGTCACATCAGTTACATAAAAATTTCTCCAAAACTATGCTAGCCTGAGGTCTGCACTTTTCACACAACAAATATCAAGAATCAAACATTCTATACAGAACTTTGCTGTTTTGATGTGACATAGTTTAAATTTGACCCTCTATGTCCTCAAATGGTAAACAGTACTGGTGGACTGACCCATATCTAATCTCACAAGAGGACCCGACAAAGGATTGAAACCAAAGCTCGCTATTGTAGGTCCAACATTCTACCTTTTGAGTTATCTGGCCTCCTATCCATAAATAAAGAGATGAGTCAGCTTTCTTTCACACTCATGTACTGATTGTTTAAGCTAGGGATGGGCCCAGACAGATTTACCTGTCATCATTACTCATGTTTTGTTGGTAAAATTCCAGATATCGGCCCACCTCACATCAGGCTTCACAACAGAATGTTTCCCGACAAAATTGAAACTTGTAGTTTAATAGGATTTTAGACTAGAGCAATACAAAAATGCTTATATCTTGAAAAGTATTTATCGGCGACGAATAAAACCTTTATATTTGTGTTCAGCATATCAAATTCATTAAGAAAAATATCTGCAATAATCCCATTTTGTTCTTGAAAGACAAGCAAATTTAAAGTCTTAGACATAGATAGACCTATCAGGTGCTGAAAGAGACAAGTGGCTCCGGATGCACTGGACGAGGGGGCAACAGGATGTGATGGGAAGGGGGTACATCTCTCTTGCTGGCAACCTTGGAACAAAGGCTAAAGCGGCTATCTATAAATAATTATTTTCTAAGCAGTGAAAGGGAGAGGTAGGGCATACTTCTTTAGAGAAAAGCCACTCGGGCGCTTGATAAAAAGATCTGTGACTTGTGGTCTGTCAAATTTCTCAAGAAACTGTTTTTTTTTATCTAATTGAGGACTGTTAGAAGAAGTATTCGACGAAATGGTAGAAATAAGATGGCAATAAAGAGAGAATAATCAGTATTAGAACTTGGAAGAGGAAAATTGACGAGGTCGATAAATTTATGCTTTAGACGGATCCAAGTTCGATCAGGTCTGGAATCTTATTGTGTATGAACTACTGAGTGGACTTTAATAAATCCTGAAAACATTTAAATGTGGAAGTCTAGACTTTTAAAAGATCTGCATCTATAAAGCTATATCTAGGTTATGACTATGAGGCAATGTATATGCTTAGAAACAGTCTTTACAGTGTGAAGCTTACCGCATTTTTTTCTTTTTTTCTTTTCACAAACAGATCTAGATCTAGGCCTATGACGTTAAGTTGAGACATTTTCATGAAATAAAAAGCAACTTAACACAGGTGTTTATTATATGGCACATCTCGTTATTAAACCCGACTTATAATGTCTAGACTGGATCCAGATCAAGATTACATTGCGATTGGCTTACCATGATTATGGTGGAGGAGCTACTCGAGCAGGACCCGATGTTTGTGGCAATGCGTCCAGTCGGTCTTGCAAACTCAAACGCATCAACTAATTTATAATGCTGGACTGCACTTTGACCTAGATCTAGATCTAAATGACGAATAGATCTAGATAACAGCAAGCCTATTCGCATCTCACCAACATGAAGATAGCGGTAGGCGCAACAGGTGAGAGTGATACCTACACCCTGGGACTACAGTAGCTCTACCACGGTCAGGTGACTATGGCCAGTCACTGGACGTGATAGCGTGTGAAAGCTACGGCCAGTTATCGGAAACCGCATCACCAATACGATTCCAAGGACTGATTCTGTAACCGCTTTCGGTCTTAACAATCACTGCTAGTGTCTCCTTTTCCTCATATTCTTTTGAAAGCTAAAGGTAAATGAAAAATAAAACTAAATTTTTCTTTAAATAGGGAAGAGTCGTTCTGTTAAAAATAAAGAGCACCCTGCCTATTGCTCTACGTAATACGGTAGTGTGATACATAGCGGATTTTAATTAAGAATGTATGTTAGACCCAGTTTCGAAAACTTTAGAATACATGCTAAAATATAATCTGTTTCAAAAATTAGTTTTTCTACGCGCCACAAAAAAGAAAATATAGTAGTGTTTAAGAAAATTATCTATATCTTGAACATAAAAGCTGGACTCATAATTGTTCGCATAAGGAGAATAATTATTGACCACCCATTTGTGTTTGAATATCCTTCATTTGGCCGATGCAGATGTTCTTGAGCTCGACAAACTTGTGAGATGTAATCTGATTTAAAAAATGCCTCTGCATTTGTTGTTAAATAATACATTTCAACTTCATTTTCACCGATTTACATATTCCCCAAATAAATTCAACATAATATCGGTATCGATACCATTAATATTAACAGTCGGTTCCTCGTGGTCCGACTACTGGTTCAGCACCCAGCATAGCAAAATTATTATACAAGCTGCATGAACTTGCTTATCATGGTTACCCAACTTGCTCAGCAGGCTTTCGTTATTCTGCTATGTTATGCTCAACAATAAGGCTGGTATGACTTGCCCCTAATTAAAAAAAAAAACAAACAAACCAATACTCGCCTGTTACCCTTGGTAATAGGAGACGGTCGATGAGGAATATCAATCGAAATCTATTGAGTAATTGCGGAGCAGTCCATACATTTGTTCACATAAAAAACCCATAACAAAACAATTAAAAAAAAAACAAAAAAAGAAACAAAAAAAAAAAAAACCGCATCCTTGCCAACAAAAGCTTATTTAGTTGCGGCAACCACAACCACAACAGCAAAAACAACAACAACAACAACAACAACAAAAACAACAACAACAACAACAACAACAACAACAACAACAACAACAACAACAACAACAACAACAACAAAATAACCCAAAAGAGAACCGATAACCTTTATTGGGCATAAACAACATTGAGACCCCCCGGCCTATTATTTGTAGACCCTACACCGTCTTTGACCTACTCGTATTAATTAATCTACACATGTTATACTGGCTGATCTCCGACGTTCTCTGTCTCTATCATAGCCAGCCATTCCTCCCACACCATGCAACAAAGTGAGTGTCAATTCTGTGGTCCGATCAGTACCAGAACTATACTATTTATGAAGTCCTGGGTTATTAAGTTTATAGGCTACATCTAGTTATCCTACGGCTTATATAGTTTCCCACACTTATGTCGACAAACCCTTCACTGTCGAGATAAATGGGCGCTTTTCGAGAATCCTCGTGAGGTGTAATACTAAGCGATTTTAAATGGCGGGTGAAACAGGTATCATTATATTACTGCCTCCATGATGCTCTCGACTACACTTTACATTTTTAAACGAACAATTACACGAAGTGCGAAATGTTTTGAGTATTCTATGCTAATTCACCTCGGAATGGCGTCACTAAACTGTTTATAGTGAGCACATCACAAGAGCCAGGGCGGTAGACGCCCTACAGCATAGAGTGAAACAAGAGAAGACTCCGGTTCTAATAATACTCGCTGCGTGTTTTGTTATTACTGTCTACAATTACGTCTATTTTGATGTATGAGATGAATTCTTGACGTAACAGTAGAATATTAGATCTAGAATGTTATGGGGGCGCTTATTGTGCTTTGTGTTGACAACAGGGGCGTGGCTAGCGTGTCACACACACACACAAACACACACACACCAATCGATCTGCAGCAACAAGCAGGGTAGTTAGAGATGAACACCATCCAGGTTCTGTGAAGTGCGTTAGTGAGTCCAGGTCGATGTAACTCAGCAACACGCGTCCCCGCTACATCAAACATCAAGCAGATACTCATATCACTAAGCTCAACAAGTGTTCTGTACTTCACAAGCTGTCAATTTGTGTCTTTCATCGCTTCTTACACAGCTCTCTATTTTTTTGCTTCTCTTTCTTTTGCTTGATTCATTCTCACATTCCCAGCATTTTCTCCACTCTCTATCCTTCCTCATTTTTTCCCAACTTCTCTCTCTCTCTCTCTCTCTCTCTCTCTCTCTCTCTCTCTCTCTCTCTCTCTCTCTCTCTCTCTCTCTCTCTCTCTCTCTACCTCTTTCTCTCCCTTTCTCTCAGCCCTCTTTGTCTTGGTCTCTATCTCTGTCTCTGTCTATCTCTTTCTGTATAGACCTATATCTGTTTATCTTTCTATCTATTTATCTATCTATCTATCTATCTATCTTTCGGAGTTTATATATATATATATATATATATGTATTTTTTTTTTACACGCATGTTTATCATTTTCTTTTAGTTTAATATCCACCTCTCGGCTTTTACTACTCTCTTCCTCTTTATGTCTGTGATTCCTTTCTCCTTCTTTCCCTTGACCCTTTCTATTTGTCTATCTGTCTGTCTTTGTCTCTGCCTGTCTGTCTATCTGTCTGTGTCTGTGTCTCTCTCTCTCTCTCTCTCTCGCTCACACACACACACACAATCTCTTTCTCTTTCTTCTCCCCCACCCCTTCCCTATTTCTATTTCTGTTCTGCGCCTGTCTGAATGTCTTCCGGATTTCCCTTTGTTGTAGAAGATAGGTCTGAGTCTTAACGCTTTGACAAACTATTTTTTTCTTCTTATCTTTTAGTTGCTCTTTTCTCTAATTGAAAAAAAAAGAACCAAAAAAAAAAAGACTTGTAATTGTATTACTTGTTTCACTCAAGGACTGGTGAGCATCTTTTGACACTGCACACCATTCACTTGTTCCCCCCCCCCCCCAAACCTTTTCTCTCTTTCTCTATGTCTTTCTCTCTATCACTCACACACGCACTAAAACACATAGCCTCACCAGATTTCGCAAATGAAGTTCATGAACAAAAATGTAGCAAAGTCTAAGTGCAATACTCCAAAATGCTACACAGTAACTCTGATGAAGTACAGACGTTTACAATTCAGGTTCTCAAGTGGATCATAATTTATATTATTTAATAAAACCAAGTTTGAAAGAAAATTGAATATTACTTTCACTTTTGTCAATTCAATTTGAATACTTTTGAATAGAAAAAATTGACGCGGAGAGGAAGAGAAAGAAAGTGAGCGAATGAGAGAGGTACAGGGAGAGATATAGAGATAGAAAGAGAGAGAGAGAGAGAGAGAGAGAGAGAGAGAGAGAGAGAGAGAGAGAGAGAGAGAGAGAGAGAGAGAGAGAGAGAGAGAGAGAGAGAGAAAGAGTGTGATAGAGAGTCAGGCAGACAGAGAGACATTCAGATGGGAGAGACAGAGAGAAAAAGAGAGAAGGGGTTAAGACAGCAAAATTAATAGATAGACAGTCAAATGGGGAAAGGGGAGGGGGGGGGGGGGGAAGCAGAGCTTAAGTGATATAGAAATACAATGATAGAAGGCTTGAGAGTTAGAAAAAAAGAACAAGAGAGAGAGAGAGAGAGAGAGAGAGAGAGAGAGAGAGAGAGAGAGAGAGAGAGAGAGAGAGAGAGAGAGAAGTGGAAAAGAAAAAAGGAGAGGAAGAAAAGATAGAGAGAGAGTCAGTCAGAGAGTATGTGAGAGAAAGAAAAGGCTTTCTCTCTCATGCCTTATAATTATTATGATTATATTACAAGTATGTTTGCCCGGGGAAGACAACTACATTGAAGAAATTTTTGTGTAAACTTCACACCAATAACAGACTTATCCTCCAGAGCCATATATCTGCACTGAGGAAAAGCAAATGAAAGTGTGGGGAAGACTACTAAAAAAAAAAAAAAAGCAAAACCAACAAATTTCACCATTATAACGAATATCTATCCTCCAGAGCCATAACACTACATCACAGAGAAGGAAACTTTACAACATCAACAGGATATAATTAAATATAATATCCCCCAGAGCCATTCACAACATACCTTTAAAATAATTATAAATATTTAGAACACTAAGACGTTGGAATTCTTCTCCATAAAGCCACTCTTTAAATGTAAGAGAGATATCAAGGAGGAAAAATAAACTAAATTTAGGTGTAACCTTTTAAGCAGGCGTCTTTCTGGTTTATCCTTCCACCGAGACCGTGGTGTGGTGGTGATGACCCATTACAGTTACAAGGTACAATGTGATGCTCGGCTTGATGTGGTTGAAAAAAATGCTCTCCAAACAAAGTGAAAACATGCAACAATTCAGAAAATATAACAGAGAAAAAAATTATAAGGTCCCGGATGTTTAAAATTTATTGGGTTACCCTGGATTGCTAAAGATTATAATGACCTCGTTATTCTAAATCTATTCAGCACCTGTAAAACTCATACAAGGCAAATTAAGAGTGACAAGTTTAAAAAAAATGGCTGAACTTGAATGTTTCTACTTTTCCTTGTTGACATTTGGTGGATCGATATCTTAGGCATAAAGCAGTCTAGAGGCAGAAGTGGTGTTTACATTCGCAACTGCCGCTCGGGACGAAAAGGCAACGATGACAGCTGTTGTTTTTTAGAAAACTGACCAGAGAAATCAGAACCACTGTCCTCTACAGAACTGCATACATCCCATGACGCTTTTGTCTTTTTGCTGATAGAGGTTAGATTTCATTTAATCTTTTTAATATTCTAAATTTTTTCACTCAATTAAATCAAAACAACTTGCTTTTTCTATATATTTATATTTAAAAAATAAAAATCATTTATTTTAACAGACCTTTGATTTGAAAATTGGAAAATATTGAGAGCAGTTTTTCTTTAATTTTTATTTTGGTTTATCATAATAAATTTAGTAACAAAAATCGATGAAGTTGATTACTTTGATGAATTTCAAATGCATTCGTAGCCTAAACATGTACATAACTTTTCATCATTTTTATCTTTTACCGTTTGGGGCACTGATCTTGGGTGATCAAAATTCAGTAAACTTCATTACTGTACATTGAGTGATTTTGGAAAAATAGGGAAGAGTAACCAAAGTATTATTTAGATATGCCGCACTTTTTTTTTTACATAATTCATAATCAATGTCAGAATATTTTTATGTTTGATGAATTACACAGGGGTCGTTACTCTAACTTTTTTTATCTTGATGATAGTTAGGATAATTCTTTCCTTAATGTTCGTGCTGCTCTTATGCATGTAAAATACATGTGGATTTGCATAAATTTTAATCTCTGTTCATGCTTTCTCAAAGACTACTCTGGAAACTAAGGGGATGTTAAGTAAACTATGAACTTCTTAAAGGATTGTTTAATATCGTTGACCTCGTATTGGGGATGTCCACTAAATAAAATAAGAAACAAATCTATGTCTGGTTTCGGTAACGTCCTTTTTTGACCTTGCGAAACATAGGTGTCTTGTTGTTTGTCTGGTCCTCTGAGCTTTCTAGTTCGAACTGCAGCTTTTCCTTTTCAATTCCCATTTCTCATCGAAACTTCTCTTATGTTTTCCAATTTTGCAAACCTATTTGTAAAGATCTCTGCTCCACCCCTGTCCTCTAGCAACAGTAGGAATCGCTCGATACCCACAGTAATGTCACGTCAGGCTAAAGAACCAAAAATGTCACGTGAGATTAGAGAACCTAGATGTCACGTGTGGTTAGAGAACCAAAGTATTACGAGAGGTTAGAGACCCAAGGTGTCACGCGAGGTTAGAGAACCAAAGCATTACGTGAGGTTAGAGAACCAAGGTGTTACGTGGGGTTGGAGAACCAAGTAGGTCACGTGATGCTAGACGATTTTGGGTTTCATGTGAGGTTAGGGGACCTAGGAGGGACAAGAGAACCTTGGTTTCACGTGAAGTAACAGAACCTAGAGTGTCATCTGAGGTTAGAGACACTAGGATGATATGTGACATTCGAGAATCTAAGGTGTCACGTGATGGTAGGAAACATATGGTGTCACATGGAACTAATGAGCTAGTCTAGTGTCAAACGAAGATCGTTAGATGTCACGTGAGGCTCAAGAACTTAGGTTGTCCTGTGAGGTAAAAGAAACCACAGTGTCATTTATTTAACAAAAACTAGGGTCTCACATGAGGTTAATGGACCTTGAGTGTCATGTGAGGTCAAAGAACCTAAGGTGCCACCTGAGGTTAGAGAACCTGGGGTGCCACGTGAGGCTAGAAAATCTAGGTTGCCATATGAGGTTAGTGAACTTGGAGGTTCATATGAGATTAGAGAACCTAGAGTGTCATATGATATTACAGAACCTAGGATGTCACATGATATTAAAGAACCTGGAGGCTACAGAACCTATGGTGTCATGTGAAGCTCGAGAACCTAATGTGTCATGTGAGGCTAGAAAACCTAGGGTGTCATTTTAAGCTAGAAAACCTAGGTGCCATGTAAGGTTACAGAACCTTGGATGTCATGTTATTTTAGAGAACCCAGAGTGTCATGTGAGGCTTGAGAAATTAAGGTGTCATGTGAAGCTCCAGAACCTAAGGTTTCATGTGGGGCTACAAAACCTATAGTTTCATCTGAAGTTAGAAAACCTAAGGATTCTTGTATGGCTACATAACCTAGGGTGTCATGTTAATTTAGATAACCCAAAGTCTCATTTGAGGCTCGAGAACCTATGGTGTCATGTGAGGTTAGAGAACCTAAAGTGTCATAAGGTGCCTGGAAGTCGAAGGAGACATATGGTAACTTGAAGTTTCTTTCGAGGATGGGAGTCTGTGGTATATGCGAATTCTTCAATGTGATATTTTCGATAGAGGTCGATGTGAATCATTCAATTGACTTCCTGTTTTGATTTATTTTTCTCCTTGTGTTTAAGTGGCTCACTGTCTTCATCGTGGTGACCATCATTGTTGTAAAGTATGGCCACAAGCTTCTGGAGATGAGGGATCGTTTATAATGTTTTCAAATACATACCTCATGTTTCGCCTGCTGACATACCTGCCACTAAATGATATTACTCGATCCTGTTTGCGTTGTATTTCAGCTGTTCGACAAGTCCACTTAGTAATTGTGATGTGCGGCGTGAATTCTTGTTGATGGAGTCAGCGTCTCAAAACCTTCACTACAGAATAAAAAAAAAACATTCCTCTTAAAGTTTCCTCCATGAATAAAGATTGTAACAGGTTTTATCTAAAAATTCAAGAGACAAAACCTCATAGGCCAGAAAGTTCGCTTTTCACACTTGAATGGTCTCCTTTGGTAGCTCTGTCGCTGAAATACCACTGGTGTCTTTTGAATGAGAATCAAATATATAAATATTCTCGTTTTGTTTAACAACACACATCGAATAATAATAATGTTGGTGTCTCTGATCCATGGAAAGAATGGCAAAACACTCCAGAGAATGTCTTCTCAATTAATGCTTAACACCCTTTATATGTTGGAATGAAGCTAGTACTTACCTGTTGAGAGGAGACTGAATACTAAGAGTAAGAGGCATCCAGACTTGGAGAAAGGGTTAGATCAGTCATGAGATGATATTCGCTGTGGGAGCAAGCAGTTTGAGCATCTCGTCGAAAGTTTCACAAATCTAGTTATTAACAAACAGCTTGTTATCCATTTAATTCTTGTCGGGGCATTGAAAACACACTGTGTGTCGGAGCCTTAGAATGTTCGTAAACCGCTGTTCAGCGTTGGCGGTATAGGCGAGTTGCGGAACAAGGATAGAACATTTACAGTGGCCGTTATAACAGTCATGAGACAAAACAGCGTCTTGGGATTTAGCTTAATTAAATATAGTAACGAAAACTGCTTAATTGAATTAGAGATATGGATATGATTAAAAAATAATGATTTTCATTCACACAAAAAATGAATGCGACAATATTAACAAAAAATAAAGAGAAAGAACAATAAAAATACATGACTATGAGGTTGGTTACGAAATGCTGCAGGAGGTGCATACGGTGAATAGTTCAGGTGGGTTTATTATTGAATGACAGTTAACGTTTGATTAGAAATGATGCACATAACAAATCACAGAGATTGAGAGGAGGACTCCAAGGAATTAGAAATTAGGGAAGCGTAGGAAAAAAACAACCCACACACAATAAAAATGACCACACAGTATAGAGTTCAACAAGATACCTTTTAAGAGATAGATAGATAGATAGATAGATAGATAGATAGAGAGAGAGAGAGAGAGAGAGAGAGAGAGAGAGAGAGAGAGAGAGAGAGAGAGAGAGAGAGAAGGGGGGGAGAGGGAGAGAGAGGGAGATAGAGAGAGAGGGAGAGATAGAGAGGGAGAGAGAGAGTGGAAAAGAGGGAGACAGAGGAAGGTAGAGAGAGAGTGAGAGAGAAAAAGAGAAGGAAGGAGGGAGAGAGAGAAGGAGAGAGGGAGAGAGAGAGAGTAAGAGTGAGAGGGAGAGAGAGGGGGGAAGATGGAGACAGAGAGGGAGAGAGAGAGAGAGAGAGAGAGAGAGAGAGAGAGAGAGAGAGAGAGAGAGAGAGAGAGAGAGAGAGAGAGAGAGAGAGAGAGAGAGAGAGAGAGAGAGAGAGAGAGAGAGAGAGAGAGAGAAAGAGAGAGATACTTGAGAACTGGATAGACCAACTGAAAACACTTGGTGATAGGAACGTCTGGCATCTGCTGCTTTGCTCTCTTCTTGTACTAAAAAAGCAGATGAAGCAGCGGCCATATTGCTCTGCTCTTTATCAGATATCTATTTCAAGTATCGACTTGATCATTCGAATAAAAGGCTTTATCGACTTGATCATTCGAATAAAAGGCTTTTATCAGTCAGTGTCATAACTTTCTTTTAGATCCCAAGGGATTAAAATCATATGATTCAGCAATTTTTTTTTTTACATTTTCCACTCGTTTCGTTACAGTTAATTTTATCACTTCATTTTCATCCTAAATTTTTCTGTGACAAAACGTCTATTTCACCGTGGAGACAGATATCGCATGTACCATTCTCATGTACTGTAACATTTTATTGCCGTAATGGCATGTTAAATGTCCATGTTTGTGTTCTTATTGCTGATTCCAAAACATGTCTTTCTCTTTCCTCCACATGCCGCTCTCATCGTGCGAGTGTGTTCTGACCTTGCCTACTTGTCTAACTAAGTCACTCATTCCTGTCAAAGCTGGTCTAGCGCACCAGAGTTTGGAATCATTATCAGACCTGATGAGTTCCTGTCCAGACAGTATCAAGCGGGCGGTGATCATTTCAAAGATGTCCAGAGAGTATTAAGCTAACGGTGATGATTTCAAGGCTGTCTAGACGGTATAAAATGGGCGGTGATAATTTCAAGGAGTTGCTCTCCAGACAGTATCAAGCGGGCGGTGATGATTTCAAGGATGTCTAAACAGTATCAAGCGGGCGGTGATGATTTCAAGGATGTCTAGATAGTATCAAGCGGGCGGTGATGATTTGAAGAAGTTACTGTCCAGACAGTATCAAGCGGGTGGTGATAGTTTTAAGGAATTTCTGTCCTGATAGTATCAAGCAGGCGGTGATGATTTCAAGGAGTTTCTGTCTAGACAGTATCAAGCGGACAGTGATGATTTCAAGGAGTTTCTGTCTAGACAGTATCAAGCGGACAGTGATGTTTTCAAGGAGTTACTGTCTAGACAGTATCAAGCGGACAGTGATGATTTCAAGGAGTTGCTGTCCAGACAGTATCAAGCGGGCGGTGATGATTTCAAGGAGTTGCTGTCCAGACAATATCAAGCGGACAGTGATGATTTCAAGGAGTTGCTGTCCAGACAGTATCAAGCGGACAGTGATGATTTCAAGGAGTTTCTGTCCAGACAGTATCAAGCGGACAGTGATGATTTCAAGGAGTTTCTGTCCAGACAGTATCAAGCGGACAGTGATGATTTCAAGGAGTTTCTGTCCAGACAGTATCAAGCGGACAGTGATGATTTCAAGGAGTTGCTGTCCAGACAGTATCAAGCGGACAGTGATGATTTCAAGGAGTTGCTGTCCAGACAGTATCAAGCGGGCGGTGATGATTTAAAGGATGTCTAAACAGTATCAAGCGGGCGGTGATGATTTCAAGGATGTAGAGACAGTATCAAGCGGGCGGTGATGATTTCAAGGATGTCTAGACAGTATATAGCGGGCGGTGATGATTTCAAGGATGTCTAGACAGTATCAAGCAGGCGGTGATGATTTCAAGGATGTCCAGACAGTATCAAGCGGGCGGTGATGATTTGAAGGAGTTACTGTCCAGACAGTATGAAGCGGACAGTGATGATTTCAAGGAGTTTCTGTCTAGACAGTATCAAGCGGACAGTGATGTTTTCAAGGAGTTACTGTCTAGACAGTATCAAGCGGACAGTGATGATTTCAAGGAGTTACTGTCTAGACAGTATCAAGCGGACAGTGATGATTTCAAGGAGTTTCTGTCTAGACAGTATCAAGCGGACAGTGATGATTTCAAGGAGTTTCTGTCTAGACAGTATCAAGCGCACAGTGATGATTTCAAGTAGTTTCTGTCTAGACAGTATCAAGCGGACAGTGATGATTTCAAGGAGTTACTGTCTAGACAGTATCAAGCGGACAGTGATGATTTCAAGGAGTTACTGTCTAGACAGTATCAAGCGGACAGTGATGATTTCAAGGAGTTACTGTCTAGACAGTATCAAGCAGACAGTGATGATTTCAAGGAGTTTCTGTCTAGACAGTATCAAGCGGACAGTTGTGATTTCAAGGAGTTTCTGTCTAGACAGTATCAAGCGGACAGTGATGATTTCAAGGAGTTTCTGTCTAGACAGTATCAAGCGGGCGGTGATGATTTCAAGGATGTCTAAACAGTATCAAGCGGGCGGTGATGATTTCAAGGATGTCTAGACAGTATCAACCGGGCGGTGATGATTTGAAGGAGTTACTGTCCAGACAGTATCAAGCGGGCGGTGATGATTTCAAGGAGTTTCTGTCTAGACAGTATCAAGCGGGCGGTGATGATTTCAAGGAGTTTCTGTCTAGACAGTATCAAGCGGACAGTGATGATTTCAAGGAGTTACTGTCTAGACAGTATCAAGCGGGCGGTGATGATTTCAAGGAGTTTCTGTCTAGACAGTATCAAGCGGACAGTGATGATTTCAAGGAGTTTCTGTCTAGACAGTATCAAGCGGGCGGTGATGATTTCAAGGAGTTTCTGTCTAGACAGTATCAAGCGGGCGGTGATGATTTCAAGGAGTTACTGTCTAGACAGTATCAAGCGGGCGGTGATGATTTCAAGGAGTTTCTGTCTAGACAGTATCAAGCGGGCGGTGATGATTTCAAGGAGTTTCTGTCTAGACAGTATCAAGCGGACAGTGATGATTTCAAGGAGTTTCTGTCTAGACAGTATCAAGCGGGCGGTGATGATTTCAAGGAGTTACTGTCTAGACAGTATCAAGCGGGCGGTGATGATTTCAAGGAGTTTCTGTCTAGACAGTATCAAGCGGGCGGTGATGATTTCAAGGATGTCTAAACAGTATCAAGCGGGCGGTGATGATTTCAAGGATGTCTAGACAGTATCAACCGGGCGGTAATGATTTGAAGGAGTTACTGTCCAGACAGTATCAAGCGGGTGGTGATAGTTTTAAGGAATTTCTGTCCTGATATTATCAAGCAGGCGGTGATGATTTCAGGGAGTTACTGTCTAGACAGTATCAAGCGGACAGTGATGATTTCATGGAGTTGCTGTCCAGACAGTATCAAGCGGGCGGTGATGATTTCAAGGATGTCCAGACAGTATCAAGCGGGCGATGATGATTTCAAGGATGTCCAGACAGTATCAAGCGGGCGGTGATGATTTCAAGGATGTCCAGACAGTATCAAGCGGGCGGTGATGATTTCAAGGATGTGTAGACAGTATCAACCGGGCGGTGATGATTTGAAGGAGTTACTGTCCAGACAGTATCAAGCGGGTGGTGATAGTTTTAAGGAATTTCTGTCCTGATAGTATCAAGCAGGCGGTGATGATTTCAAGCAGTTACTGTCTAGACAGTATGAAGCGGACAGTGATGATTTCATGGAGTTGCTGTCCAGACAGTATCAAGCGGGCGGTGATGATTTCAAGGATGTCCAGACAGTATCAAGCGGGCGGTGATGATTTCAAGGATGTCCAGACAGTATCAAGCGGGCGATGATGATTTCAAGGATGTCCAGACAGTATCAAGCGGGCGGTGATGATTTCAAGGATGTCCAGACAGTATCAAGCGGGCGGTGATGATTTCAAGGATGTCTAGACAGTATCAAGCAGGCGGTGATGATTTCAAGGATGTCCAGACAGTATCAAGCGGGCGGTGATGATTTGAAGGAGTTACTGTCCAGACAGTATGAAGCGGACAGTGATGATTTCAAGGAGTTTCTGTCTAGACAGTATCAAGCGGACAGTGATGTTTTCAAGGAGTTACTGTCTAGACAGTATCAAGCGGACAGTGATGATTTCAAGGAGTTTCTGTCTAGACAGTATCAAGCGGGCGGTGATGATTTCAAGGAGTTACTGTCTAGACAGTATCAAGCGGACAGTGATGATTTCAAGGAGTTTCTGTCTAGACAGTATCAAGCGGGCGGTGATGATTTCAAGGAGTTACTGTCTAGACAGTATCAAGCGGGCGGTGATGATTTCAAGGAGTTTCTGTCTAGACAGTATCAAGCGGGCGGTGATGATTTCAAGGATGTCTAAACAGTATCAAGCGGGCGGTGATGATTTCAAGGATGTCTAGACAGTATCAACCGGGCGGTGATGATTTGAAGGAGTTACTGTCCAGACAGTATCAAGCGGGTGGTGATAGTTTTAAGGAATTTCTGTCCTGATATTATCAAGCAGGCGGTGATGATTTCAAGGAGTTACTGTCTAGACAGTATCAAGCGGACAGTGATGATTTCATGGAGTTGCTGTCCAGACAGTATCAAGCGGGCGGTGATGATTTCAAGGATGTCCAGACAGTATCAAGCGGGCGGTGATGATTTCAAGGATGTCCAGACAGTATCAAGCGGGCGATGATGATTTCAAGGATGTCCAGACAGTATCAAGCGGGCGGTGATGATTTCAAGGATGTCCAGACAGTATCAAGCGGGCGGTGATGATTTCAAGGATGTCTAGACAGTATCAACCGGGCGGTGATGATTTGAAGGAGTTACTGTCCAGACAGTATCAAGCGGGTGGTGATAGTTTTAAGGAATTTCTGTCCTGATAGTATCAAGAAGGCGGTGATGATATCAAGGAGTTACTGTCTAGACAGTATCAAGCGGGCGGTGATGATTTGAAAGACTGTCCAGACAGTATCAAGCGGGCGGTGATGATTTCAAGGATGTCCAGACAGTATCAAGCGGGCGGTGATGATTTCAAGGATGTCAAACAGTATCAAGCGGGCGGTGATGATTTCAAGGATGTCCAGACAGTATCAAGCGGGCGGTGATGATTTCAAGGATGTCCAGACAGTATCAAGCGGGCGGTGATGATTTCAAGGATGTCAAACAGTATCAAGCGGGCGGTGATGATTTCAAGGATGTCCAGACAGTATCAAGCGGGCGGTGATGATTTCAAGAAGTTGCTGTCTAGACAGTATCAAGCGGACAGTGATGATTTCAAGGAGTTTCTGTCTAGACAGTATCAAGCGGACAGTGATGATTTCAAGGAGTTTCTGTCTAGACAGTATCAAGCGGACAGTGATGATTTCAAGTAGTTTCTGTCTAGACAGAATCAAGCGGACAGTGATGATTTCAAGGAGTTTCTGTCTAGACAGTATCAAGCGGACAGTGATGATTTCAAGGAGTTACTGTCTAGACAGTATCAAGCGGACAGTGATGATTTCAAGGAGTTACTGTCTAGACAGTATCAAGCGGACAGTGATGATTTCAAGGAGTTACTGTCTAGACAGTATCAAGCGGACAGTGATGATTTCAAGGAGTTTCTGTCTAGACAGTATCAAGCGGACAGTTGTGATTTCAAGGAGTTTCTGTCTAGACAGTATCAAGCGGACAGTGATGATTTCAAGGAGTTTCTGTCTAGACAGTATCAAGCGGACGGTGATGACTAGACAGTATCAAGCGGACAGTGATTATTTCAAGGAGTTACTGTCTAGACAGTATCAAGCGGACAGTGATGATTTCAAGGAGTTACTGTCTAGACAGTATCAAGCGGACAGTGCTGATTTGAAGGAGTTTCTGTCTAGACAGTATCAAGCGGACAGTGATGATTTCAAGGAGTTTCTGTCTAGACAGTATCAAGCGGACAGTGATGATTTCAAGGAGATTCTGTCTAGACAGTATCAAGCGGACAGTGATGATTTCAAGCAGTTACTGTCTAGACAGTATCAAGCGGGCGGTGATGATTTCAAGGAGTTTCTGTCTAGACAGTATCAAGCGGACAGTGATGATTTCAAGGAGTTTCTGTCTAGACAGTATCAAGCGGACAGTGATGATTTCAAGGAGTTTCTGTCTAGACAGTATCAAGCGGACAGTGATGATTTCAAGAAGTTACTGTCTAGACAGTATCAATCGGACAGTGATGATTTCAAGGAGATTCTGTCTAGACAGTATCAAGCGGACAGTGATGATTTCAAGGAGTTACTGTCTAGACAGTATCAAGCGGACAGTGCTGATTTCAAGGAGTTTCTGTCTAGACAGTATCAAGCGGACAGTGATGATTTCAAGGAGTTACTGTCTAGACAGTATCAAGCGGACAGTGATGATTTCAAGGAGTTTCTGTCTAGACAGTATCAAGCGGACAGTGATGATTTCAAGGAGTTACTGTCTAGACAGTATCAATCGGACAGTGATGATTTCAAGGAGTTTCTGTCTAGGCAGTATCAAGCGGACAGTGATGATTTCAAGGTGTTTCTGTCTAGGCAGTATCAAGCAGGCGGTGATGATTTCAAGGAGTTTCTGTCTAGACAGTATCAAGCGGACAGTGATGATTTCAAGGAGTTTCTGTCTAGACAGTATCAAGCGGGCGGTGATGATTTCAAGGAGTTACTGTCTAGACAGTATCAAGCGGGCGGTGATGATTTCAAGGAGTTTCTGTCTAGACAGTATCAAGCGGGCGGTGATGATTTCAAGGAGTTTCTGTCTAGACAGTATCAAGCGGACAGTGATGATTTCAAGGAGTTTCTGTCTAGACAGTATCAAGCGGGCGGTGATGATTTCAAGGAGTTTCTGTCTAGACAGTATCAAGCGGGCGGTGATGATTTCAAGGAGTTACTGTCTAGACAGTATCAAGCGGGCGGTGATGATTTCAAGGAGTTTCTGTCTAGACAGTATCAAGCGGGCGGTGATGATTTCAAGGAGTTTCTGTCTAGACAGTATCAAGCGGACAGTGATGATTTCAAGGAGTTTCTGTCTAGACAGTATCAACCGGGCGGTGATGATTTCAAGGAGTTACTGTCTAGACAGTATCAAGCGGGCGGTGATGATTTCAAGGAGTTTCTGTCTAGACAGTATCAAGCGGGCGGTGATGATTTCAAGGATGTCTAAACAGTATCAAGCGGGCGGTGATGATTTCAAGGATGTCTAGACAGTATCAACCGGGCGGTGATGATTTGAAGGAGTTACTGTCCAGACAGTATCAAGCGGGTGGTGATAGTTTTAAGGAATTTCTGTCCTGATATTATCAAGCAGGCGGTGATGATTTCAAGGAGTTACTGTCTAGACAGTATCAAGCGGACAGTGATGATTTCATGGAGTTGCTGTCCAGACAGTATCAAGCGGGCGGTGATGATTTCAAGGATGTCCAGACAGTATCAAGCGGGCGGTGATGATTTCAAGGATGTCCAGACAGTATCAAGCGGGCGATGATGATTTCAAGGATGTCCAGACAGTATCAAGCGGGCGGTGATGATTTCAAGGATGTCCAGACAGTATCAAGCGGGCGGTGATGATTTCAAGGATGTCTAGACAGTATCAACCGGGCGGTGATGATTTGAAGGAGTTACTTTCCAGACAGTATCAAGCGGGTGGTGATAGTTTTAAGGAATTTCTGTCCTGATAGTATCAAGCAGGCGGTGATGATTTCAAGGAGTTACTGTCTAGACAGTATGAAGCGGACAGTGATGATTTCATGGAGTTGCTGTCCAGACAGTATCAAGCGGGCGGTGATGATTTCAAGGATGTCCAGACAGTATCAAGCGGGCGGTGATGATTTCAAGGATGTCCAGACAGTATCAAGCGGGCGGTGATGATTTCAAGGATGTCCAGACAGTATCAAGCGGGCGGTGATGATTTCAAGGATGTCCAGACAGTATCAAGCGGGCGGTGATGATTTCAAGGATGTCTAGACAGTATCAAGCAGGCGGTGATGATTTCAAGGATGTCCAGACAGTATCAAGCGGGCGGTGATGATTTGAAGGAGTTACTGTCCAGACAGTATGAAGCGGACAGTGATGATTTCAAGGAGTTTCTGTCTAGACAGTATCAAGCGGACAGTGATGATTTCAAGGAGTTTCTGTCTAGACAGTATCAAGCGGACAGTGATGATTTCATGTAGTTTCTGTCTAGACAGAATCAAGCGGACAGTGATGATTTCAAGGAGTTTCTGTCTAGACAGTATCAAGCGGACAGTGATGATTTCAAGGAGTTACTGTCTAGACAGTATCAAGCGGACAGTGATGATTTCAAGGAGTTACTGTCTAGACAGTATCAAGCGGACAGTGATGATTTCAAGGAGTTACTGTCTAGACAGTATCAAGCGGACAGTGATGATTTCAAGGAGTTTCTGTCTAGACAGTATCAAGCGGACAGTTGTGATTTCAAGGAGTTTCTGTCTAGACAGTATCAAGCAGACAGTGATGATTTCAAGGAGTTTCTGTCTAGACAGTATCAAGCGGACTGTGATGACTAGACAGTATCAAGCGGACAGTGATGATTTCAAGGAGTTACTGTCTAGACAGTATCAAGCGGACAGTGATGATTTCAAGGAGTTACTGTCTAGACAGTATCAAGCGGACAGTGATGATTTCAAGGAGTTTCTGTCTAGACAGTATCAAGCGGACAGTGATGATTTCAAGGAGTTTCTGTCTAGACAGTATCAAGCGGACAGTGATGATTTCAAGGAGTTTCTGTCTAGACAGTATCAAGCGGACAGTGATGATTTCAAGCAGTTACTGTCTAGACAGTATCAACGGTGACAGTATCTAGACAGTATCAAGCGGACAGTGATGATTTCAAGGAGTTTCTGTCTAGACAGTATCAAGCGGGCGGTGATGATTTCAAGGAGTTACTGTCTAGACAGTATCAAGCGGGCGGTGATGATTTCAAGGAGTTTCTGTCTAGACAGTATCAAGCGGGCGGTGATGATTTCAAGGATATCTAAACAGTATCAAGCGGGCGGTGATGATTTCAAGGATGTCTAGACAGTATCAACCGGGCGGTGATGATTTGAAGGATTTACTGTCCAAACAGTATCAAGCGGGTGGTGATAGTTTTAAGGAATTTCTGTCCTGATAGTATCAAGCAGGCGGTGATGATTTCAAGGAGTTACTGTCTAGACAGTATCAAGCGGACAGTGATGATTTCATGGAGTTGCTGTCCAGACAGTATCAAGCGGGCGGTGATGATTTCAAGGATGTCCAGACAGTATCAAGCGGGCGGTGATGATTTCAAGGATGTCCAGACAGTATCAAGCGGGCGATGATGATTTCAAGGATGTCCAGACAGTATCAAGCGGGCGGTGATGATTTCAAGGATGTCCAGACAGTATCAAGCGGGCGGTGATGATTTCAAGGATGTCTAGACAGTATCAACCGGGCGGTGATGATTTGAAGGAGTTACTGTCCAGACAGTATCAAGCGGGTGGTGATAGTTTTAAGGAATTTCTGTCCTGATAGTATCAAGCAGGCGGTGATGATTTCAAGGAGTTACTGTCTAGACAGTATCAAGCGGACAGTGATGATTTCATGGAGTTGCTGTCCAGACAGTATCAAGCGGGCGGTGATGATTTCAAGGATGTCCAGACAGTATCAAGCGGGCGGTGATGATTTCAAGGATGTCCAGACAGTATCAAGCGGGCGGTGATGATTTCAAGGATGTCCAGACAGTATCAAGCGGGCGGTGATGATTTCAAGGATGTCCAGACAGTATCAAGCGGGCGGTGATGATTTCAAGGATGTCTAGACAGTATCAAGCTGGCGGTAATTATTTCAAAGATGTCCAGACAGTATCAAGCAGGCGGTGATGATTTCAAAATTGTCCAGACAGTATCAAGCAGGCGGTGATGATTTCAAGGATGTCCAGACAGTATCAAGCGGGCGGTGATTAATTTAAGGATGTGCAACAGCTGGCACCTCAGCATTCTTTATACATTGAGGTCGCTCTTTGTGTGACTCATACATCGTGCAAATATTCCACAAAAAATTCGAAGAGAGAATGTGCAGTTGCGGAGGTGCCGTTTTACAATTGTCCATCTTGCTTTGCTGTTTGTCACTAAGTCTGCTCCCTCATCTCAAAAAAATTTGAGACAGATAAGATGTTGGGGACTGTAATGTGTTGTGCTGTAATTTGATCTATTGCTCTAACTCACTTCTTCACTCGGTATAAATGCGTATTTTTTGGCTAACGGATCGACTTTGATCTATATTGACACTGTTTTATCTAGCTGTATGTTTGTATTTCAAGCGTAAGAATTTAGTCTTGTTTATTGAACACAGCCCGCATTGTGAGGAAAGTGTCTTTGAACTTGTGTGGCCTAGATTCTTCTGGAATCTTCGAGTTCATTCTATCATAGCAGTATTAGACTAGACGTTTACGACGATTATCATCTGTTAGAGGAAATTGTAAATGATGAGGAAAGTATTGCGTTGGTTACTTACGAGTTGAGCAAAAACTCTTGACATTCTTCTTGAAATGATTGGGTCAAACAAAAAGATGAGAAGAAGCGCTGTAAATCTCTCACCAGATCTAGAACGATTCACCATAATGGCAAGGTGAATTAAAAACTGACCATGTAAGTTCTGGACTTTTCTTTCATCGGATCTCTTACTGGTTTATGACATAAAACTTTAATATTTGGACTATAATGCAACATCTGCAACATAAAGACGCCTACATGTTGTAAAGCTCGTACTCTGCACCATCGATCTCAGTATCATGGACTTTTCCAACACCAATCAAGCGATGTTGGAATGCATTGATAATTAATTGAGATCTTAACTGTATGTCAAGTTTTTATCATTCAATTCTCGAGCAATTTTAAAGCCGCACTAAAAGCGAAAAGCTTTTCCCGAAACATTTTAAACGGAAAAGCTGGGCCCCAAATATTATTAGAGTGGAAAAAAAATCGCTCTAGATCTAGTAGGCTCTGACAACAGATACCGGGTCAAGTGTCTGACGGACTCGGGCTGGAATCTACTGAGACCGTTTCTCACACTGCTGCTCCACTTGACGAGTAGCGGGTACCACAGGTTAATTAAGGCATAACATAGAACCGAACGGTTCGGTTTCTGCTGCAATAAAACACACCTTGGTGGTTGTTCTTGCTTCTATCTCGGTGAAGGTCCCTCCATCACTTTAGTCGCTGTTGACCCTCCTAGATATGTTATCTTTATGTTTGAATGTAAGTAGGCCTATCTCTACTCGGGATGATTGTGAAGAAACTGACGAGTTTTTCATTGCTACAAATATTGTTGTCATAACAACAAAGACTTGTAAAACATTTAGGGAGGCCTTAAAGACACATAATTTGAGTATTCTTTTGCATTAAGAATTTGATTATATTAAATCTTTGTTGTACGAGCATCAATTAAACTTTTGACCGTCTACTTTAATAACAATACTCAATTCATACTTTTGGTTTCTGTCATTGTCAAAACTTTCATATAATCAATTTAGCATGTGAAGTTAATTAGAGGAGGAGACTAGACACTTCACATGTGCAAAAATTATTGAAAAAAACTACTTCAAACATTTTTTGAGCTCCTCTTGAAGATAAAAAAAAGATTGCCTCGTGTACGCGCAACGTTCCAATCTTGCCTGTCACTTGCTCCCATTGATCAGGCCCCAATTTGTCCAGCTTGAAAATGTCATCGCAATCTTAAACCTCCCCATACAAATTATTGTTGTTCCAAGTTCAATAGCGTGTCATATAGGTAAGATATTTGAAGCTGAAATAAAACTATTGTGACGATCTTTAGTTAATGTATAGCAAATTATATAGAGAGGTAAAGTTTATAGATTGGTACAGACTAACAAAAGTTATAAAGGTGTTTAGGATAATAAAACCTACATAGACCTATACCCCTGCCGATATTCCTATAAAGTCCTACGAGTAGTTCTGATTTTTCCTGGGCGACCATATCAGCCCTACATCCAGCAGAGGACACAGAAAATGAGGTCAACTAGCAAAGGTGTCATTACTCATATTGGGCGCTGGTACTTGGACCAAAGGCTCGGTGATGGGCAAGTGATATCTATTTCACTAGATGAACCGCTTTAGCCATGATTTTGATACTCGGCAATATCCAAGTAGGACCTTGAAATTTAGTTCAATGTCATCAGAGATGGTGACGGCAACAAGAATCAGCTGGAACGGAACCGAATCTTCTGAACATTAAATGCAAAACTGCAGACGCTAAATAAATACTTAGTTTTGAGGCGTATGTGTCACTGGCAGCGCTCTTAAAGGAACATAAGTCAAGGGCACATGGGACAACTGTAAAGAGGTTATGTTCATCTCAAAAGTTTATCTGCGATAAACAACTTGTGGGAGGTCAATGTGAAACTTGGAAAGTTCAACTTTAAGATAAGGAGAATAATTACATGTATTGGAATTTTAAGATGGGTGGAACAATGAGTCCTGATACTGAAATAAGAAAAAAAATGATACTTTCCCACAGATGACAACTTTTTTCTGTCGAATGATAACAAAAAGCCCAGCTTCTGGCTAAAGATAGATCCACAATCTATAAGAATCTGTCTATAGAGGACATTCAGCAGAAGGAGGACTATACCTTCTACTCCAGTACGCTTCAAAATACTGCTATACATAGAATCTACACTTTCTGTATGGTACTGGACTGAGAAAAATCCTAATATACATTAATGATCAAGATTATTCGACACATTTACTAGAAGAGTAACTTTGAGCTAAATGATTCTCATGGAATGTTCTGTACTGTCCAAAAATAACGGAAGCATGGGCGAAATTCCCAAGAGCTTATAGAGGCAATTCGATTTGACGGTGAATTTCACGTCCTACTTAGACATCGTGAGCTCTGATTTAATGTTTTTGCTAGTAATGTTGGAAATAAAGACATACACAGTTGAAAAGCATTGAAGCTAATACAATTGACCAGATATGCGCCAAATGAAGAAAAAAAGATGGATATTTCAACCCAGTAGATTAAAAATAGATTTAGAGGGAAAAAAATCTTCTGAACCAAAGCACAGAGATTTTATGATTCTGTACTGGCGTTTTCGACGACAAATTGTCTTAATCTATAAGAGAGGACTGTGATTAACATAGTCCAAGAGTTCGCCGACTTCAAAGGGAAATGATCGTGAAAATTTAGTTCTAACAGTCCAGCAATAATACTTCCCTTGGAATGATAACAAAATCAATTAAAAAAAAATTAAGAACTCGCCACAACTCAACGTTTAGAAGATTTGAAGAGAGCTGGCAAAAGTGACAACAAAGCTCTCAGGGGGTACATAGAAGCATCCGAACTGGGCATGAAACAGATAATCACACAATAAGTTCAGACGCCTTAGAAATGTTCAACATCCTCTCTTTCACTGACAGTAAAGTCTCAGATGGCATACCGCACAAAGTATTGTACAAAATTTTCAAGACTACAGCAAACCCAAAAGAAACTGAATCTACGATAAACTCCTGAAACTGGAAGGGGAAAGTTTTGATCAGTTCGTTACTGATCTAAAAACTTAGTGCTGACTGAAAAAAATAAAAAAAAAACATACAAAAAAAAATAACAAAAAAAAACAACAACAATAAACAAACCGAAAGACAGTCACACAAGGCACTGAATAATATCTGGATTAAGACGTATACGACTCAAATAAAAAACTCTAAGAGACATAGATCTGACTCTAAAAAAACTACTAACGCTTGACAGAGCGGTATGAAAAGCCACGCAACAAGGTGCTGAAATGAGAGAGAACAAAAGTAGAAACTGTGAAAACTATGGGAAAAAAATTGAAATAAGGGGCCAACAAATATAAAATGCCTTCAAAACTACAGAAAATATGAGCAAAAGATGCTGGATAAGATATGAAACAAAGAGGTGCCCTGCATGGGGCAAGGTATGTAAAGCCTGCAAGATGATCAACCACTTAACATCAAAATGTAAGACGTGTATGACATTGCACAGCCTCAGACAGTGATGATGGATTTAAGATCTGAGCAGGCAAACAAGAAAACAAAGATGGCTGTGAAGCCCGCTACAACACAGATGTCGAAAGCCCTGACGTCAATTTCAAAATCAACGCGGTATCTTATCCTAGCACTTCATGCAAGGATAATGAAGCTAAAAGTGCAGCAGACTGAAGCAAAACTTTAGACTTACATGAGCGCAGACGCCAGTCTTGTGCAAAACTAACTTTATTGTGAACAGACAAAAGCATGAATTCTTAGTGGTAGAGGAGAAGCACCTAACATCAGTGTTATGGGTTATAAATTAGCAAAAACCTTGAAAGTGATTCAATTAGTGTCAGTGACGACAATCATAAAATTTCCATCTGAGCTAAAAAGGCTTGGATGTCTAAAGAAGCCATACAAGACCAAGCTCAACGGAAGCGTGAAAATATGTCCAGACAGAAAGATTCCGCTTGGATAAAAACAAGATAAAATGCGCCCAAGAGAACTGAAACAAAAAGGTGTGATTAAGATGGTCGATGTTCCGTCAGAATGAGTCAGTGGTTTGGTGACTGTGGAGGAGCTAAACACCAGTGACTTTAGAATATGTCTAGATCAAAGAAATAAAGCCACGAAAAGAAAATTGCCCCACCCCTTCATTTACCACTCGCACACACACGTGCACACACCTATGAATTGGAGCTATTTCATAGCTCATAATGATGCACGATTATCTCCATGACCAAGAGTGTCGACTGCACGCATTATCCCCCATGCTATGGTAGGTTTACTCTAATAATGATGCACAATTATCTCCATGACCAAGAGTGTCGACCACACGCATTATGCCCCATGCTATGGTAGGTTTACTGTCATAATGATACACGATTATCTCCAAGACCAAGTGTCGACCACACGCATTATGCCCCATGCTATGGTAGGTTTACTGTCATAATGATGCACGATTATCTCCAAGACCAAGAGTGTCGACCACACGCATTATGCCCCATGCTATGGTAGGTTTACTGTCATAATGATGCACGATTATCTCCATGACCAAGAGTGTCGACTGCACGCATTATGCCCCATGCTATGGTAGGTTTACTGTCATAATGATGCACGATTATCTCCATGACCAAGAGTGTCGACTGCACGCATTATGCCCCATGCTATGGTAGGTTTACTCTCATAATGATGCACGATTATCTCCATGACCAAGAGTGTCGACTACACGCATTATGCCCCATGCTATAGTAGGTTTACTCTCATAGTGAAAACGAGCAACAGGAAAGTGGCTAAGCTGAATGTATTGAAGTCCAGCATTATCAAACATTGTAGAGGCTCGGAAAACGATATCAAGAACAAGCATCCACACAGCAGATTAATTCAGTGTTTGTCTGCGAGATACAGATGGTATTAATAGAAAGTTGTGAAAAGAACTAAAGGTGCGAGGTAGAAAGAGAGAGGTATTAAAAGGGATGAAGAGGTACAGAGATGCAAAAAGAGGTAGAGAAATATAAACATAGCAGGAGAAGAAGAAGAAGAAGAAGAAGAAGAAGAAGAAGAAGAAGAAGAAGAAGAAGAAGAAGAAGAAGAAGAAGAAGAAGAAGAAGAAGAAGAACGGAGAGAGAGAGAGAGAAAGAGAGAGAGAGAGAGAGAGAGAGAGAGAGAGAGAGAGAGAGAGAGAGAGAGAGAGAGAGAGAGAGAGAGAGAGAGAGAGAGAGAGAGAGAGAGAGAGAGAGAGAGAGAGAGAGAGAGAGAGAGAGAGAGAGAGAGAGAGAGAGAGAGAGAGAGAGAGAGAGAGAGAGAGAGAGAGAGAGAGAGAGAGAGAGAGAGAGAGAGAGAGAAGAATAGAATGAAGGGCATTAACGAACACCTAGAATAATGAGAAAGCGAAGACAGGAATAACTGGTGGGTTTGAAGTGAAAAGCGCAAGAATGCAGACCTTTGCATGAAGAGACACTGATCATCCACTAACCATTTTATTTAGCGATAATGGCACATAATTGATCGACACAATAGGATATGGAAACAAGACTCCTGCTCTAGATGCCTCTTTTTGATAAATGTATAATCCAGCTTTAGTTCTTGGCTAAGCTTGTTAGTGTCGTGCTTCACATGATTACATTAGACACAACCGGTGGTGGCAGAGGACAAAGATGGTGATAGTGGAAAAAAAATTCCTAGAAAGCATAATATTAGACGAAAGAGGTGTCTCTCTGATTTTATCTTTTTTTCTTATCAATGTTACGGGCGCGATTAAAAAAACAAAACAAAACAAACAGGGCCCCCCCCCCCCCCCACAAAAAAAAACCCCCCCCTTAAAAAAAAAAAAAAAAAATTCTAGCTGAAATATTAAACAAATTATGAAACTTTTTTTCCCCAAATGTGCCGAAACGAAAGATATTGGCTGTAAACACCCGTGAATATAAACATTAAGCCTGGAGTCCACAGCCTCTGTGACTGGTAATTTGGGAATCCATGCCGATTAAATCAACCACTGTGAGTGTGACGCAAAACACAGGGCGACATGTACATAATAATGTTTAGAAATTCCTAGAGGAAACGCGCATATAAACCTGTGAGTAAATTAAATCTATCAACAGCTTTGTAAATATCTGTTATAACTTGATCCTAGCGGGGATGCTAGAAAAAAGAGTTTCCGAAAAAAAAAAACCCACATCATCAACAACAACAACAACAACAACAACAACAACAACAACAACAACAACAACAACAACAACAACAACAACAACATGTAGATGAACATGTTTTACTTTCCGTTTTTCGAGACACTGAAATTACAACGTGGTGAACATGGCTTATCTTCCCGCTCCCGAAATTTCTCCTTAGGCTCATAGCTCCAGCTAGATCTAGGTAATATAGATTTCGGTACTTGTCGAGAAACGGAGTTGCCTGTAAACTATTAACACATCCATGTTGATTTCTACACCTACACAGCTAGATCTAGGTAATATAGATTTCGGTACTTGTCGAGAAACGGAGTAGCCTGTAAATTATTAACACATCCACGTTGATTTCTACAACTACACAGGATATTGGTATAATGCATTTTCTTTGAAAAAGAATCAGATATCGTGGTCCTTTCTAACTTGTTGAAAAAAAAAAAAAAAAGCAAACGCTTGAGTGCTACCGCTGAGTTAGCCTTCTCTTTCAACATGGATTCCACATCACGTCGAAAGGATGGATTTCTCTCGATTTTTTAATGACCGTGCGAACAAATGTGTTTACTCTCGTTTTCTTACCGAAACATGAGTTCAGATAACCAATGCTTGGCACCCGCAACGTTTCAAAAGAGCTAACAAATTTTTACACCATCTCTTAGCACCTAAGCAAAAACTTTAACAAGTGATTAAGAAAGGTTGAATAAGTTAAATATAGATAACGATTAAATCTAAAATGAATTTAATCTAGATTTTAGTCGCAGTTAATTTTCCTACCCACACAAATATTACTACCCCACGTAAATGTACACCATAGTTACCTGTAAAGAGGCAAATAAAGAAACCTGACCCCAAACAGAAATGATGAGCAGATACCTTTGTTGCAGTTTAATAACTAGATTAGTACCGCTAGGGCAAACATAATTTACTAATTAATGATTAGGTGGGAAAAAACTTAAATGGTAAAATCATCATGAACTTTTATGGGCAATTCGTAGTCTAAATTTAAAACGTTCCCTTTTCCTATTTTTATCGACTAAATTTGAGTATTACATTTATACAGAGAGAACAAGAGAGAGAGAGAAAGAGAGAGAGAGAGAGAGAGAGAGAGAGAGAGAGAGAGAGAGAGAGAGAGAGAGAGAGAGAGAGAAGGATCCATTTAACAGTACAAGTTATTTTCTTACTTATTGTGTTATATAAAGATCATATACCGGAAAAGATCATAACTTAGAACGAAAAAGAATATGGCTGTAAAGCACTGGTGATGAATTGTTCCATCAGCTTATTTTAGTGATTTAAGAGACTTTAGTCAATAACATATTCAAGAGGGTATTATACAAGAAAGCAAAAAAAAAAAAAAAAAAAGAAAATGAAGCAATGAAACCATGGGAAAGTATGAAACAAAAGCTGAGAGGTGTTTAGGGCGAACGACACCGCAAGAAAGGAAAAAAAAAACAAAACAATGGACCCAGCAAAGTTAGTCTGACCACTGCTTGAGTCTCTCTCTGGACAACCGAGCAGTGAGAGCTCAGGTCAGCCTCGAGTGGTCAACAAGATTCAGTCATCAAGCTCGAGCTGAGTCCACTTTACTCCAGGCAGTTTGTGAAGAAGGTTGAAAGGAGAGCCACCTTGTCTCTCAGCCAGTAGATGAATCACAGGCGGACATCTTCCAGACTTAATGACCCAACACTGTCGTCCAGTTTCGCAAATTTGGATAGTTATCTGACCGACGTAAGTACTTCAGTTAAGATTTATGTCCAATTATATCTTAATCGCCCTTTGTTGTAGAGAGGGGGGGGGAAACTTGTGATTTATATTTTAAAGTTTAGAGTGAGGGAGAGAGAAAGAGAGCGAGAGAGAAAGAGAAAGACAAAGACAGACTGACAGACAGACAAACAGACAGACACACAGACAGACCAGCCATGGCCAAGAAAATACCGGTTCAGGAAATGCTAGAGAACAAACCGCAGTGGAAGATTTGTCGCAATATCAGACATGACTTGCAGTATATAAACTTTATATGATATCCTGTTTCTCAAAAGAACTCACTTTATTTTGGCACAAGTTGGTGTATCCGGTGAACTCAAATATTGAGGAGGAGAAGGAGGACCATCTCAGTGTAAGCTCTCAGGTTATAAAACTGTTCGCGGTTTGACAATTATCATTTTCATACTGGTCATTATAACAGTAATTTGTGAGGTCCTAAATAGATCAAAACGTAGCGAAGTCGTATTAATAAATCTTTATCAAAGAGGGGAGAATGATAATCAACCTCCAAAACACCATGAGTTCACAGAGAACCTCTTTACACTGAGAGTATATCTCTGTAAATGCTAAATAATAATCTGAAAGTGTGAAAGAAAAGATCGATTCCTAACCGGGCAGGTAGATTATTCTAGACGGCGAGATAGAAGTGGCCAATCGCTGGCAACCGATTGATTACAGGAAAGCTGCTAGTGCAAGGATTAGCAAAACTATGCATTCAGCAAACATCTTAACAATTTTCTTCCTTCTGTTTACGTGGATATCACAAAATATCTGTGAAGGTGAGTTTTTGATTGGTTCAATGAACTTTCCATCTTGGTTTAATATTGATATCAGGGCTAATAGGTTTCTTTGAATGAATACAATATAGGTTCATTTTATGTTTCCTGAAATCCAAATAAATACTACATAAGTTTACATTGCGATCACCTCAAAAAACGCTATATAAATTTTTATTATATTTTTAAGATCCAAGTAAACACTATAAGTTTACATTATCTCTATAAACTCAAAGAATACAATAAGTTTATATTGTGTGTCTAAAATCCGAAGGAATATTATATATTAAGTTTCTTTATTACATCTCAAAGATCAATGAACTACTATAAGTTTATATTATGTCTTCAAGGTCCAAAGAAATGCTACATAAAATTTAATTGTCTCTTATGTCCAAACAATTACCCTGAAACTTTATAAGTTTAAATTCTGTCTCTGAAGTTCCAAACAAAAAAAATATAAATCAGTAAAAAAAATTACACAACTTGTATCTTATTCCCACCAAGATCTGCCCAACAACCAAAGAATATGTATCTGATACAGCAACGGTGATGACCTATGACCTCATTTTCATACAGCTCAGGGTCTTCGTTATAAATTTTAGACCTAAATTACATTATAGCATAACAAATTATGTAAGTAAAAAAAATGGTATCTCTAGCTCTATACACTTGTCGGTGTTAATGTGATAAGCCGGTCTCTTTGGCTAACTTGATCTATGTCGGTATTGAAATGCATTGTTAAACCACAATAATCTGATTCTACACCTCCAATTTCTAGTCCGCCGCTGTCTTTAGCTTTGTATTGTCCTCTACAGTTGAGAGGTGTCGCTACGGCTGGTTCGGGCTCAACTGTCAATACCAGTGTCACTGTGCTGGGTCTGCTCCATGTGATAAACACGATGGTTCCTGTAGCTCAGGCTGTCACCAGGACTGGTTTGGACCTGCCTGTCAATATTGTAAGAACTTATTAGGCTGCTTGAATTCTCTCATGCTCTGCCGTGAAAAAAAAAAAAAGAATGACAACGTTTTTAGCCAGTAAACAGCACATTTTCACAAATGCCTTATTTTCCCAAGTAATTTGTGTAAAGGAATAAAATCCTATCAAAATTGACTCATTGGAAATTCTAAACTTTAGGAATATCCATCGAAAAACAAGATGATATTATGAGAGAAAAATAAATATTCTCCTTTTTTATTCTTTTCTTTTTTTATTTCCTTTTTTTTTTTATTCTATTCGCGATGTACCCAACTTCTACTATCCGTTTAATTCGTGACATCTGGAATTATAATTACTAATAAGACATTGGTTTGTCTGTAAAATTTCAGCTGACCACCCTGAGTCAAAAGAGAAGCACATAGATCTAGAACTTTTTTTTACCACAAACATTGAAGAAGACAATCACGCACTGATGTCAACATTTGGCCTCAATGAGCTATGGAAAATCTCTACAGCGATTAAAAATCTAGCGTTTTCCTTCAATATGACAATGATTCTGTTCAAGTTGCATACGTATATATATATAAAGTTCTCCTAAATATTCATCATTAGACTTTGGAAACGAAAAAAAAAAGTGCTGAGGTAGGTTGGCTTCGCCTGTATCAGAATACTGACTTTTTGTTGTAACTTCGGGCTGATCCTTTATTTGTACAATGATATTTTTTTTTGGTTTGGGGGGGTGTATATAAGAGTCTCTAGATAGAATGGGAGTTTACATGACAACAGCTATCATGATTGTTGCTCAGTCTTTTTGTACTATCGCAAATATTTGAGTGGAAATTGGTATTACATATTCCTGTCCCTTGATACAATCATGTTAAATTGAAAAAATTAAAATTATGATATAAAAGTTTACCAAAGATAGAGCTAATTGTAGAGAAGAGCTGTCTTGTTTCCCATTAAGTTCTACTGTAATTTAGCAGACATTCTATCGAAGTTTTCTTGGATATATCTCTATTTTAAAACTCATCTCAGCTGTTGTGTATGACAGTGGTCACCTAAGCAAAAAGAAAATCTTTCTGTCCACGGCTGTGTGGTGGTCATGACAATACACGTCTATCCTGCACGTTTACACACATTATCTCACGAGTTCAAACTGAATATCCTAAAATTAGATTTTGTCCGACATCAATTCAAGAATTTTTAAATTAAAAAGAAAAAAAAAATATTTAAAAAAGGAAAACTAACAAACCAACCAAACCAAAAACAAAATAAAAAAGAGAAACATTGAAGAAAACTTCAAATTTGTTTCAATGTTTTGTTAAACAGTATAAAGTAATCTATTACTCTGCATAAGTTTTGTTTTAATTTTGAAATATAATTGCTAACATTAACAATCCTATAATTTGTAAAAATAAAGAGCCAGAGGGTGCTGCATATTTATACCTATAGTTCCTAAAAATACCACGACTTTATAATTATTTGACGAGATATGATGATTCCCTTCAAATATTTCTGCTTTTCAATACTTAAATTTTCCATTTTTTAAAATTAAATGTGGGGTTAGTGAGTGTGTGTGTGTGTGTGTGTGTGCATATATTATATGTGAGGAAGATCGAATGACCGAATGATGCTGAAATCCACATTCAAGGTAAAAAGAAAATCTTCGGAAATGATTGAGCCCTTCCCGTTAACAAATCTTTCCATCTGTTTTCATTATAGTGTGCAACAGTTACAGTAAGTCGGAGTTTGTATTTACATTCTTAAATTTTCGAAGAAAAATCTTTATTTTCTGTTCCTTTATAAGAAATATGTGCAGCGATTTTCAATTCAAAGGAATTGGACAAAAGCAAGAGCCTTACACACACTCACACATGCATAAAGGAAGAAAACAAAAACTAGGATAATTTCCTGACATTGGAGGGATATATTAAAAACTGTTCTATGTATGATGGAATGTAACTATTGGAGCATGCGTCTCCCTACTTTGCATTGTTCATCTCTAGTTGTTATTTTGGGATTAAAATGAAATGTTCATGTTGGTTCACATGTTGGTTCATCGGAGAAGCTGTGATATTTGTAAAAATTACTATGCTCATAGTTCTATTGTATAAATGATATTGTTGTTCGAAATTCCAGCGTCGGTAAGAGGAACAGCCTTGTCCGGTGAGGGCTGGCTTCTGGACAACGATGATACAACATGCAACACAAGGATGTCCCGGTCTGTCAAGGTCACACTGGACACGCCCATCCCTCTCACCTGGGTCAGAGTTGTGCTCAGGGATGCAGGTATCAGGTCTTGTCGACGATTAAAACATTCAAGGGATGACAAGATTGACTGGGCTATAGGCGGGAACATAACAGGTTTTAGAGGGCTGTGTCTAAACAGGAACTTGAGAGATCACTGCACAATAATACCACGACCACTGTGATACGCCTGTCATCATTAAAGATATAAGACTAGAAAAGATTATAAATTCAGAACCATGCATTAAAGATTAAAAACTTGAGTTTATTTGTGGCCAGCTTAATTCTACAGCAACGCTTCCATCAACAAAACAAGAAAAGAAAAAAAATTCAATAATTCAATAAATTAAGAAAGTATTTTTTTCTCTATTTTCTATGACAAAGAAAAAGCCTACAAGCCATTTGTGGTGATACTTGTTTAAAAAATTATTATTATAAGAATGGAGAGCCCTCGAATTCCTTGGGTCAGACGCAAGGTGGGGGAACAGAAAGCGTAGAAGTATGATACACAGATTTATACGTCCAGGGTGAAGGAGACATAAAACAATAATTAAATGACAAACAGCTCTGAAGTAAATATAACATAGATAATCTAATTTATTCATTAAATCTAGAAGAGATAGAAACAGATCGGATAAAGTTTTTGGCATTGATTAAAAAAAATTTCCAGTTTTTTTAAAGGGCAATAGAAGCTAGGCTTTAAACATGTTGTCTTAGTTTATTATCAGTTTAGATCTCAGTCTGGGTTTGGCTCTATTGCTATTTTCTCACTGAGTAAGACAGTAAAGAGGCTGGCTCTAGTTCAGAATTTATTCCCTACGGTATGCACCTATGTTACTTTAGATTTCTTGTTATTTTGTTTCAGTTCACTCAACTAGTTTAATTCTAGCTCAAAAATTAAACCTGCGCACCTTATAAAAATATAGTAGAAAACAGATACGATTTTGATTTTCTCTACACCTAAGCTTACATTCAAATATAGCTTTTCTGCAATAGACGTCAGTCGGGACCTAGTCCAAATGAGGTTCTGATAAACGAACGCAGCTCACTCAAAAGATACTCAAATCTCAGAAGGTTTATTGGAATTCGGAAGTTTTTATGTTATCCTTGTGAAAAACGTTTGCAGCCTCCCCTCATGTATCAAAGACACGTACATCAAACAAGAGTCAGTTGTTACGAATTGTTTACTTTATTCGTTTTCGATTATTACTGAAACAAGAATACCGAGTATATTTAAATATCTTTTCTCTAGAAATTTATTGCATTTCCCCAACTAACATGGTTTCACAAAACGCCGATAGAGAGACAGTTCGGGAGCTGTTTTTACATTTGGCAGTTTCGAGTGAAACATAAAACCCAGGCATGAGTCGAGTGGTTCTAAACCATGCCAAGCAACCACTCTAGGGTGTTTCCTGGTTCTCTTTCAGCGTCAGTTCATACACATGTATCCGTTGCACGATCACAACGTAATTATGATCATCGAAAAAAAATTTTCTTCTCATCACTTTTTAATGTTTTTTAAAGACAAAATTGTAGAGCAATGACAACAGCGAAAGAACTGTAACTGCTGATAGTTGGGAAATAAAATTATGATAATTCTTTAATTTATTAAAAAAAATTCGACGTCTTTGCAAAAATGTCTCGATGAGGAAATAATTAAGAATACTCAAAATAAATAGACACAGGAAAGAACGTCAAAATGCCGTGCTGTTGCTAGACTCTGCCAAAGATTATGTACAACAAGTTAATAATCAATTAAAACAGATATGATAAACGAATATAAAAATAAAACAGATATGATAAACGAATATTAAAATAAAAAAAAAAAAACAAACTAATTTACATTGATATACACATATATGATGCGTCAAATATTAAACGAAAAACAAAAACTTGATTAGACACACATATAAATACATCCAATGTCATTACAACTGAAGATATGAATTAAAGACAGAGGCTCATGTAGTTATATCTTTAAAATTACATTACTGACTAGAAAAAGACAAGGTTTTTTGCTATTTAATGCATTTGTTTTTTTTCATTGTTTTGCTCTAGTTTTGTTCTTCATTTGACATGCGAATGTTACCGGCTGGTGTTCACTGAACACAGCCACAGCTCGCCGTGTGTATCACCCTGAACTGTAGCTGAACCTCCGCAGGTCACCTCAAGCAGCTCCAGATGAGCTATCTAAAGTCAAGAATCGACAGCTCCTCTCTCCACACCAGCTGTTCAGAGATCTCCACAGCCAAGGTGGACGCTCGGACACTGGACATCTACTGCCCAACATCAGACGTGGTGCTCGCTGTGACGCTAGAAGGAGCGGCTGTCCAGGGACTGTGTTCTCTCTATATCAGTGCAGGTACCATTATCTGAGCATAATTATTAGCTGACTTGAGATGTAGATATTCCTTACATAGTACAGGACCATATTAGCTGGGCATGGGATGTAAATATTACTTATATAGTACAAGACCATATTAGCTGGCTTGATCTTTAAATATTCGTTATGTATACAAGACCATATTAGCTGACTTGGGCTGTAGATATTCCCTATAAAGTATAGGACTACATTAGCTGGCTTGGGCTGTAAATATTCGTTATATATACAAGACCATATTAGCTGGCTTGGGCTGTTGATATTACTTATATAGTACAGGACCATATTAGCTGGCTTGGGCTGTAGATATTCCTTATAAAATATAGGACCATATTAGATGGCTTGGACTGCAGAAATTCCTTATCTAGTACAGGACCATATTAGCTGGCTTGGGCTGTAGATATTCCTTATAAAGTATAGGACCATATTAGATGGCTTGGACAGTAGAAATTTCTTATAAAGTATAGGACCATACTAGCTGACTTGGGCTGTAGATATTACTTATATAGTTCTGGACCATATTAGCTTGGTATGGGATGTAGATGTTCGTTATTTAGTACACGACCATATTAGCTGGCTTGGGCTGTAAATATTCGTTATATATACAAGACCATATTAGCTGGCTTGGGCTGTAGATATTACTTATATAGTACAGGACCATATTAGCTTGGCATAGGATGCAGATATTACTTATATAGTACAGGAAAATATTAGCTTGGCATGGGCTGTAGATATTACTTATATAGTATAGAACCATATTAGCTTGGCTTGGGCTGCAGATATTTATTATAAAGTATAGGACCATATGGCTTGGCATGGGCTGTAGATATTCGTTAAATATTAATATTATCTTTCTTCCGTAGGTTACTCATCCCCTTACTTTCCCTGAACGCACAATTACATAGGCAAACAAGCTTCTTGGTTAAAAAAGACAGCAGTAAAATAAAAGGACAAAAAAATAAATAAATAGCAACCCACAAACAAAATGGAAATCACTCGAAAAGAAAAGATAAATGCAGGAAGCAGTTGTTAGATCTTTGAGAAATCTAGACGCTAGCTCTGGTCTGAAGAATTCTGACGCCATTTGATGTAAACTGAGTTATATCGGGCACATCACCCATGAAGTGATTCAGAAATCATCATCAAGCTTAGATATACAACTCGATTCATCAGCTACTTAAGATTTAAAATATTTTGGTAGCCGCAACTTCTTAAGGTAGAGAAAAATGCTCAGAAAATAATGAAAACACCAACTCTGGCAAGTGCGACCCAATTTTGAAATATACTTACAGTTTGCTAAAAAATGCTTGTTGAAAATGCATATCAGTTGTCAAATTATCGGAAACAACAACATGACGAAAAGTGTCACGACAAGCACGATGATATTTACCAACCTCTCATTTCATTTCACTCTTAACGTCTTGCTAAATAATCAGCTGTGTTTAATCATAAGAAGAGAAATATCGCCATGTGATCTTGTATTCAGTCAATCCGCATCAGACTTACATACTAAGGATTCAATCGGTCTGTTGATTTTAGCAAACATTGTAGTAGACTACAAAACTTAATGGCCTCCTTTATCTTAAAGTTGTTCCACTATCCTGCCAGGACGCAACGTAGCTCTGAAGCAGACCACCAAGCAGTCCTCCGGGTACGACCCTCAACCCGACTTTTGGCACAGCGAATTCGCAGTGGATGGGATGATTGATATCCCAGACACTACAGACCAACAAAAGACGACATGCACCCACACTTCGTCAGGATCTCCTGGCTGGTGGACATTGGCTTTCTCTCAAGCCGTACATGTGACCAAGTTCCTCATTTACAACAGAAGGGCTGGTAAGTGGGACCGTATATGTCGAAGCGTGCTTTATCTAAAAATAGTGAAAACTTTGGGCTTGTAATGAACACTCACAAACTCCTTTATCGATGCGGTAAAAACGGTAGGTGATTAGTGTACATGTTACTTGGTTCTTCTCCACACGATAAGAACGTTACCCGATTAGTGTAAATGCACAGGTTTACTTATCTACACGGTAAAATAGGCGGAGACAGGGTTTCCGTATCTACGTGGTAGACGGGTAGTGAAAATTTCAGAGCGTTCCTTATGTTCACAAAAGGCGGGTAGTGTACATGTCATAAAGTTCCTTATCTAAACGGAAGAACCGGTAGACGGGTAATGCATTTGTAAAAAAAAATCCCTTACCTACACAGATAAAACGGTGGGTGGATAGTGTAGATGTCACAGGGTTTCTTAACTGCACTGTAGGCGGGTAATGTGTACATGCCACAATGTTTCTTGTCTACCCGGTAGGCGGGTAGTTTGTTTCGTGGTTCTTTATCTACACGGCAAAAGCATTAAGGCGGATAGTATACATATCACAGTATTCTTTATGTACACACACAAAAAAAAATAAAAATAAACAACAACAAACAAACAAATATACTGTGGGTCTGTAATGGTTGTGTAATGGAACAGAGTACCTCATCTACATGACACAAAAGAAAAAAAAAACCTGATTGGCAAGTACCGTATAATGTGTCACCTGGTTTCTCATCTTTAACTTAGGTAAGTTTGCGGGTAGCGGTTATATGTCACCTATTTATTTCATGTACATAATGTAATGTGAGGAGTGATCCCCACCTCTGTGACCATGACGCCAATCTAGATGAAATGAAGAGGAAGGTCTTTATCGCAAATACGACAAGGATACTCATGAGCTACATAATGGAGTCGTGAGTGATAACCGGCATGCTCATCTACAGCAATGTCTATGGCATGCTAAATTAATAAAAAAGATAGCTAAAAATATTCTTCATAACATTTAAATAATTTAGATTATGAAAAACTAGGTCCTGAAAATAGAATTTTATCACTTCACTTTTCCGTTTCTGCTTTTTGTTGATCTGAACAGAATCCTAGGCTTTAGTCTGCTTAGGGCTATATCAGAATACTAAAAGATTCGCTGTACGGCCTTAATGATACGAAATTAGACATATACTACTAATAAAATTGTATTGCAACCATTAATAAAAGAAAATAACTTTGCTTGTTCGTGTGACGAAAATGGTGAGGATTTTATCACAGAACTAACCTTTTCTTTTCTTAGGCTGTCTTTACAGGTCGTGTGATTCTGGATACATAAAAAGCGACTATTCTGGAACATGCATTAAGCTCTACAATGACAAGTTGTCCTGGAAAGATGCAAGAAGTGTGTGCAAGACGGCTGGAGGGGACTTGGTCAAAATTATGGACAAAACAATGAATCAGTTTATTACAAGTAAGAAATACTCTCCAAATCTTACTTCATATCTTTTTCTAGCGATATAATATTATAGAGATTCCACGAAAATAATTGTCTGTCTTTGGACATAACAACACTTTTCTCCTAAGACTAAATTTTAAAAGTCATAAGGTTTTAAAATGTGTTAAATGTTTACTGAAATTGTTTCAGGTCTGGCCTCTACTCAAAACTACTGGATCGGACTACACGATCGAGAGCAGGAGGGCAGATTTCGATGGCTGGACGAGAACAAAGAGGTAAGCAGCAGCATTGCTAGACTAGGACTTGCAGGATCTAATGAAAAGTTAGGTTTCATCCACCTGTAACTAATCTTAATCACGGCAATATACACCTGAGAAAAATTTAAAACATTAAGTCTCTAGATATGACAATGACATTTCTAGAAAATTCAAATAAACTTTGTTATCACTATACCATTTCTCTAAACTATAATAGATTCAATCGATATAATGGATAGGCATACATACTATACCAATTTCTCTGGAGCTGATAGAGCTGACAAAATACTTACAACCAGGGCAATGAGAAAGAAAAAACACTCTGGATAAGGTTCATTAAGGATAATTATTATGAAATAAATATACAGAATTGTTCCTTTACATATTCATTCTCATATAATGGGGCATTCTTGTCACGTCAGTACCAAGTTTCAAGACCTGTTAACTGTATTCTCTCCCTATTCTGTTACATCTACACAGGCTAAGTACACTGCGTGGGTAAAGAGTGAGCCAAATGGGAAAGATAGAGAAAACTGCGTAGAAATCAACCACCCGGTTCTGCCTGATGGCACCTGGAATGACTTATCCTGCTCTGATAAGAACAAATTTATATGCGAAAAAAAATTCAGGTCTGTAATAAATTACTTGTTTTCCCTAGGACACTCTGATACCGTTTTAAATGTAAAGCATCGCTCTCATTCCCTCTAGTTCTAGAACACTTAGCCATTGAAAGAAACAAACATTCCAAGAAATTTGCAGAAAGTGGTTCTTTTCAAATTTTGATTTAATGTGATCGGATAGCACGGAAATATTAAATTAAAAAGAAATTTATAATTATATATATAAAAGATGAAAGTTAAGAGTAAGAATTTAAGGTTTTATGATAGAATCTTGATGAAAAGTAAGTACAATTTTATTTTCCTATTTTATGCACGATGATCTTATGTATTATGAAGAATTAAAAAAAAGTAATTAGCGAAATAATTTGACTAAAGTGCTGATGTAAACTATACAGTCTCTTTGTTGATATTTTCTAAAATTGTTGATACTTGCCTGAGGCATTTGTACAGCAATAAATGACGTTAACGGTTTTCTTTTCTTATTTTTTCAGTTAAGTTGAAATAATTTTCTCTCGGTTACAAACTTTAACGTGACGAGTTAAAATGCAGATTAAAATACCCATATCCATGTATCGAGTATTATAATGTGTGAGAGTGTGTTTTCAATTAATATTTGTTGTTGGATTTTTATTCTATGACAATGTAAATGTCGCCCATCTATGAACAGCTTACTGCTACATGGACCGCCTAAAGCACTTCTCGCTGACTGCCCGATCCACGTCCAGCACTGACCAAAGTTTCCTGTATATCGACCAACACCGGTCAGCCCAGGCCAGGTACTCTGTGGTCCCGCCCTCTAGGCTGGGCTTCCCTGTCCATGAGGTCCGCGTAGATGTCGGGCTACGCCGAGATATTCTCTCACTGTGTGAGGTGGAGGTGTTTGGCGGTGAGTCGGACACACTTTCACGCCACAGCACTTTTACGGGAACAATTTGATAGGACGTGTCAACTAACCCAGGCATTGACAATATCGAAGAAATCTAAGGAGTTGCTAAAGCAAATGGTCCATTCTTTATCAACCATGCATATAAAAAAAGTTGCAATAAACTCTTTCACAACACGAGAAATGTCCAGAAGTTTTAATATGACATGCTAAGAATTATTTGCTTTTCCTCTACTTTGAAGAATCAGTTTCAAGTGAAGCAGAAATTTTTTTTCGAAATAGTGTCATTGAACTATTATAGTAAAACATCTATTTTTCAAATTGAAACGATACCAGTATACCGCAACTTGTTTCAATCATAAGTTTGTTGCCTATATTCCGTTGAACGGTGTGATAATCAAAATACACTTCCCGGAATGAGTGAGATGACCTATATTTTACAACGTCAATTATTGCCAGGCACAGCCAAACCAGAGCGGCCTGGACAGAGCTATGCCTGGGTCATCACTTGTGGACTCCTCGGTGTTGCTCTCTCTCTAACTGTTGTCGCTGTGGGGGCGCTAGTCTGCAGGTAAGGAAAATCCTTCGAACGATTGAATAGGTTTATGAAGAAAAAGTAGAATCTCTCGAAGGCATTGTGCAACAGCACAGCGCCAAATTTGACAAAAGCTGGAGAGGAGAAGAATAACACCAAACTGAACCGACTTTCAACAGAATAACGCTCTCAGTCAAGTTTGAGAAAAGCTGGAGAGGAGAAGAATAACTCCAATCTGAACCGACTTTCAACAGAATAACGCTCTCTGTCAAATTTGACAAGAGCTAGAGAGGAGAAGAATAACACCAAAGTGAAGTAACTTTCAATAGAATAACTCTCTCAGCCAAGTTTGACAATAGCTGGAGAGGAGAAGAATAAGACCAAACTGAAGCAAGATATAACTGGTGTCTATCAAAGACTGCCTTACCTCTAAATCAGATGTGTATTTTTCTTCTGCCAAGTTACCGTTTTATAACACAATGATAGATTCGGCTTTATTCACAGATAGTGTATCATAATAATTATGACTTATGAAGAACATGCAATTGATTCTGTTCCTCTACTTTGCTACTCATCCTTACATGTGTCATCAACGAAAAACAGAGCTAATCTGAAAGATTAAATTTTAATATACAGAAAATGATACACGTATATTTTCCTTATGAACATGGGTTAATCTCTAAAAAAATTTTTTTATGAAAATTGGTCAATCTGTAAAAAGTTTATAAGATAGAATAAAAGGTTTTTTTTATCCTTTTGATGAACTTCGTGGGAATTAGCAATCTTTTAGATTCTTTGCAACTATGAAAACATCAGACACTAAATATCCCAACAAAATCTCCGAACTTGCAACTGCAACCACTCTTTTCACGTTTCCAAGTAATCACAAGCAATGTATGTGGTGAAAATATATTTCAGACCTTACTTTCAGTGATATTTCTTAGTCATGTGAGAGTAAATACTATTTATAAAAGTCTCTTTCCAGAGTTCGCAAACTTTCGTCTAAAAGCAAGATGTTGAGTGGTCATGAGGTGGATTATCCAAGAGAGATAACGGAGAGAGAAGCTGCCGGGAATGGTGGTCAGTGTCAACATTACCACAGGCCGCAGAACGCTCCAGACTATGTCCGTCTATATGATAATCACAGTGTTTATCACAACGGCGTCTCTAGAAACTTGGCGAGAGAATCTCAAGCTGACTTGATTCCTCCTGACTCACCTATGACAGCTGATTCTTCGCAACAAGACTTCTCGGAGGCGAAGGGGGCTAGTGGGGCCGCAAGTAAGTCAGGCATGTTCAAACAGACATGTGAGAGACACAATGGGTTTGTCAGGTGGCAAGTAAGTCAGACATGATAAAACAAACATTTGGGAGACAAAATTGATTTGTTAGGTGGCAAGTAAATAAGACATGATCAAACAGACATTTGGGAAACAAAATAGGTTTGTTGGGTAATAAGTAAGTAAGACATGATCAAAAAGGCATTAGACACAAATTTCTCGGATCGCAAATAAATCATACACGATTCAATAAAGATTGGGCACCACTCTGCTGTAGATCTGTTCCAAAATCTTCCACTTCATGCAAAGGTGTAGGTTTCTTGGTCAGACCTGAAAAGCATGGGAACTGGGAAGCATGTCAGACATGATAAAGCAGACAGTGGAGGTCTGTGTAAACTTGTTGGACCGTAAGTAAAGCAGACATAACAAGACAGACATCACAGATTTGTGGGAGAATAGAATCCAACAAAGCCTAAGTTAGTTTAATAAGAATATGAAATCGAGTAAAATCTAGAAAAACATTCGGATTTTGTTCTCTGTACAGTAGTCATGGAGAGATTTTCGTTCTAAGATGTAAGGTGAGCCTCACTGTTCTCATGCCAGAATCTATACTGCTTGAAACTGGTGTTGCTAGGAAATACAGATCAACCAGGCTTCACTCTACAATTATTTCTTAACAATCATGAGATATTATTTCTTCAGACAAAAGCATTGAGTCATCTTATTTTGAATAATAATCAAATGATGATTTGCTAATGACAATATGATTTCATGTTTTTAGTGAAACGGCAACTTTTATACTTGAAAAAAAAGAAACCATGAATGAATCTATTTCATAGTTTCAATCAAGTCCTAAAAGACCCCAATCTTTAAATGTAATATGTAACATTTATCTTTCTTTCTATAATCAGATAAAACAGCTTCTGCATCTTACTTCAACTTGACCAACTAATCACACAGGCAAGTCACAGAGATACCAAAGCGTCCTTATCTATTTTTACAGACTTACTCCTTAAACAAGAAATGATCTGGGTTTCAAGAATCATAATTCTATTTTAAACAATCTCTCAATGCGAGAAAGCCAAAGATAGAGAAATTTTAAAATATTTTCTTTCCATTGAAAAAATAATGTTTGGGTAAAACTAGAATATTCATATTATAAAGATCCTAACTTGAAACGTGTAAGGGGTCATAAGATTTTTGTACGCCGCCAATAAAATCCAAAAAAAAAAAAAATCTTTATATCTAAATATTGTGCTTAGAATTAGAATTATCGAAATATCTAGATTCTAAAAAAGATGGAAAAGTGGAGGCATATGATTTTGTCTGGATTATGTAAGTAAAAAGAGAGATATCAAGACCATTTATAAACCTCTTAGATACACACACGCATCCCAGCCTCGGCAAATTAACAGCAGGGTTCCGTTTGTAGAGCGGGGTTTTGAGCTAGTATATAAAAACCCAAAGAAATGAAATGAAAGAAATGAACCGAAGAAAAGGAAAATAAAATGAAAAGTAAGCAGGAAGACTCTGTTACTTACGCGTCTTAGACATTCTAAGTTAAAAAATGAACCTAAAATATCCAGAGAGGGAAAATGTGATAACAAAATCAGCACAATTTTATGCAAAGAAGAAAAGACGATGTCAATAAGTTAATAATTTTTTTCAGGTCTGACCAAGAAACCTTCACCCTTGCATGAAGTGAAAGATTTTGGAACATATCTACAACAGAGTTCTGTGTTTCCAACTTCATAAAATAAAGAACCATTTGGGAAGATGCACCATTTGGCATCCTATAATACGGAATAGAAAAAAATATTTGGAACACCAAAATCCTAGGCATTCTATAATATGGAATAATGAAACGCTTGGAACGATACAACCATGGGCATCCTATAATATAGAATAATGAAACGCTTGGAACGATACAACCATGGGCATCCTATAATATAGAATAATGAAACGCTTGGAATGATACAACCATGGGCATCCTATAATATAGAATAATAAAACGCTTGGTGTACCGGTACTCTAAAATCTCAGCCATCCAATGATATAGAATGAAGAAACATTTGGAACAATACAACTATGTGTATCCTATAATATAGAGTGAAGAAAAATTCTGAACACCAAAACCCTGAGCATCCTATAATATAAAATAAAGATCATTTGGAACAAAACAACCCTAGGCATCCTATATTATAGAGTAAAGAGACATTTGGAACACTAAAACCCTGTGCATCCTATAAATATAGAATAATGAAACACTTGGTGCACTAAAATCTCGGGCATCCTATAATAAAGAATAAAGAAACATTTGTAATACCGAAAACCTGCGCATCCTATAATAAAGAATAAAGGAACATCTGGAACACTGAAACCCTGTGCATCCTATGAATATAGAATAATGAAACACTTGGTGCACTAAAATCTCGGGCACCGCATAATATAGTAGAAAGAAACATTTGGAACACCAAAACCCTGGGCATCTACAATACTGATTAAAGAAACTTATTACACATTAAATTCTGGCTGTTATATAAAGTATAAGGAAAGCTATAAATTTTTAATCAGTTTAATAGACATTAAACTTTTCATTAAAAAGATACAAAGTTGAATCTTTACTACAAAGACAACCAATTTCATATCACACATAAGATGGTGCTATCTTTAGGATTAAATTTTACTTTTGGAATCCGAAAACTTTTAACCTTTTTATGGCCTTCAGCATCATAATTATGTTACTCAGAGCAACCAAATTGATAACGCGTCCGGCAAACTCCAGAAATTAATATTGTCTCGCAATATTTTGTTTCCCTTGTCTCTTATTGCTGTCCATTTTACGATTAACAGGTTTCAAACTCATGCATTAAATGTTTAAGCAGAATGTGTTTAAAATCGATTGAGTGCTTTAAGATTTATAATGATTCGTGGCCTCTTGTTTGTTTTTTATACAGGCATTGATTTTTTATATTTCTATGACTAGCCACTCATTTAAATCTGTTTCTATTCAATTTCCCTCACTTCCCTCAAGTTCTCTCTATCCCTGACTCTCCGTTTGCCTCTCTCTGTTTCTGTTTCTCTGCCCCTATTTTAACTTTATCTTTACCTTGATTTTATTCATGTATCCATTTAACCCTATAACAATCGCACGATATGAATAGTGATAGAATGATAATTTGAACATTTTTCTTTGGGCGCTAGCGAAATAAAAATATGTTTACAAACTAAGTTTTTATATCGATGGAAAAAGAATCCAGACTCTGCCATTTATGTACTGATTTAACTACCTCTTGGACATCAAGAAACTCACCTCTTCAACAGTAGGTGTTTAATACCTTCAATGTCTATAGAGGACTGGAGTGTATAATTTCTTTCAGTATGTCAGCTCATCTGTAACAGACTACAGATCTTTACTTCACTGAATTTCTATAGAGGACTGGAGTTTATAATTTCTTATACTCTGTCAGGTCATCTGTAGTAAGAGAATCCCAGTTCTCATTTTGAAATAAGAAATCTAAAAAATGTGAACTTTATAATCTAATCCACAGTAGTTTCGAAGTTTTATTTCACTGTTTTAAATCTACTGAATATTGTTAGAAGTCTTTCTGTTGGATGGCAGGTGACCTTTGATGATATCAGCTTCTCTTAGAAGAATGGTATGTCTTTTTTTTTCTATTTTAGCTCTTATCACACAGACTTAATATAGAACTTAATATTCAACGTAAACTGTGGTTAGAAGATTAGTTGACTAGCTGTACTATATGAGCTACCAGTATGTAGATTTGAAAGTATGTTTTGATTCTCACAACAAACGCATACGCAACTGCTTCATAATTATGTTTTACTCATATTTAGATTAGCGATTACGTAACCCTTTTTGACTCCTGATCTTGGAAATCTACTTTAAAAGAGAATGCTAACCTTGTTTTGTCTAGTTTTACATCTCCGACAAAGCCCAAATTGTTTTTGTAAGCTGCAAATCATAGTGGTTTTGCATTGGTTTGTTTGGCTCATTTGCACATTTTATATTTATATAATGTCAATGTCCAAATATGAAATGGACATAATTGTATTTTAATAATAAATGTAACCTAATATGTCTTCAAGTTAGATGAAATAATAGACACTGTTTGTATTTGTCCACGTGGCAGAAACTTATGGCGTAAATCACACATGGTTCTGAGTCGTTCTCACTTTGACTTTCCGTCTAGGCCCTCGCCAAAAAGGTAACGAATTTGTTTTTGGACGAAAATTAAGTTTGACGAATTAATATGTTTAGAGAAATGAAAATTAAGGCTGAATTTGAGTGTTGCGGATTTTTCTCATAGATTTTCAAGATAATAATTTGCAAATAAACTCCTAAAAAATTCCTTATATTTGATTTGTTTTTGCTTACAAATCTCCAGAGTTTTACTGTAGTTGTTCTTCCCGTTCATTGCTTAACGTGGCTCATGGTGCCGTGCTACAGTGGATTTAAACAAATAAAGTGTTAGAAAATGATCTGAATCATTATTAATTGTTTCCGTGTTTATCGTTATGTCTGTTTTTGATCTTTTATCTTTTTTTCTATTTATATTTAACGGGTGATGACCTAAACCACCTAACTTGAGGATCTGTTGTGTATGAATCTTTGCAAAGATTAACTGGAACAAGAAAAAAGACAGTAAAGTTTAACGTGAACAATTTAATGTAGAACATATTTTTACATTTTTCAAACGTTTTCAATAACATCAAGAATATATATATATATATATATATATATATATATATATATATATATATATATATAGGCTTAGGTCCTAGTTAAAAAGATATGCTTTTCAGCTATCTCAACTAGCATCACAAGCGCTACAGCTGAAGAATATGCATGTATCAACAAAAGTCAAGGATCGATAAAATTAGCAGTAGATCGTTATAAGGTCTTAGTTAGAGTTATAGAACTTAGACGTGAGAAAAGGAGCAAATGCTGATGGATACACGTATTGATTAAGAAGAAATCGAATAATGACTCTATATTATATATCAACTAGTATCCAATTTTTTAAATATTTCCCATCAAGCCTTATATAACCCAATAGTTTCGAGCAAGCTGTTAGTGTACATAAATACACTTTTCAAGAAGTTTGATATAGCCTACGTGTTTTCTTGCACTAGTGCATCTCCAATATGACAGAAAGAAAATCGCACATATTGTATTTGTTCATGTAGCATGAAGAAAATACTCGCTTTCAAAATAATAGACATGACAAAAATCTAAGGGCAAAGACTAATTTTTACCTGTTATCTAGAAATAATACATTATAGTAGAGGAAACGACTTTTACATCTCTGCCCAAACAGGGAATTTGGGTAGCTTCAGTGTGACCAGTAACCGTTGCTTTCTAGCGTCAATTATCCTGCCATATTAACTTATACTTTATTTATTCAAAATTTCCATGTAATCGGTAACACCGAAAGAGGTCTTAGATAATTCTATATCTATTAGCTGGAGTCTATGATCCTTTGAACAAATGGAGTTCCAGTGAATGGGGAATAACACTTCTGTACAACAAAACAGACACACCTAAAAATATCCACAATAAAGATCTCCTATGTGATTTCACATAAAGATATGCTGCATAGTGAGAAATAAAAAATTCTGCACAACTCGTCCCTCAAAACAGGTACTAGTGTAACCAACATAAGACCCGAAATTGGGTTGGAATGTGGAATCAACTCATCTTATCCGATTCTTTTAGCTGTATAAAAAGCTAAGTAATCGGATAATTAGATTCGAATCTAGAGCCGATTAAGGTTTTTGCGTAACCGAATTCGTCAGGTAAAGAACCAACACGCACTAACGTATAATTGCTTACGTTAGTACGTGCTGTCTTCTTGAAGTTATCGTCTTCTTTTTGTCTTTGCATTGCATTGCAAAGTAACGAAACCGACACCCCAGCGACAGTGTTTCGTTTTCTTACTGCTAGAAACACAGCTGCTTTGCTAAACCTGTTTTGAAAATGGCTGTGCTAAAGCAGCATCCGGTCCACAAAAGAACTACAAGAACTATTGCTATCGAGGACACTTCAGAAAAAGACAAATCTCAAAATGAAGCTGCCCCGGAGATCGGTAATGTAGACAGTGATGACATGAGTGTCGATATGTCGATCAGTGATTGTGATGGTGACCCCGATTATACTCCAGGAGAATGTGAAGTAAGAAGATGCAAACAGGAAGTCTTTGCTGCGTGTACGGAGTGCGAGATACTTCTATGCTATCACCATATGATTGAAGATGTTATTTCGTGTGATCATCACGGAAAAAAGAAAAGAAAGACAGTAAAGAGGTGAAAGACAAAGGACACAGTAAAACCTATCTCTATCGTCAGTGAGGAATATGGACCGACCTGAGAATTACACGGTTGAAGGTAGCGAAAAAGAAGTGATAAGAGCTAAGAAAGTAAAGTAAAATGAACAGAAAGAGGCAAAGACACAAAATGGGGCCTAGGACAAGAATACATAAGCAGGAAAATTAAAAAGACTGTGCCACCAAAACATATGGAAGCAAGATGCAGAGGGTACACGTGTGAAAAGTAAAAAAGACAATGTTTAACAATAACTGATCAGCAAAGACAGACTATCTTTGATTCGTACCATGCTCTTGGAGACTTAAGACTTCAAAGAGAATTTCTAGTGAAACATGTGAAATGCTCTAAAGTAAAGAGAAAATCTGCGGAGGGTGACTCAAGAAGGGCCAATACTAAAGAGTACTTTCTAACAGAAGAAGAAAGACATGTTCATGTTTGCAAAGTGTTTTTCTTTAGGAACATACGAAAAAACTGCAAGAACGGCACTGGACAAAGTGACAGCAACGGACACAATCGAAGCGGAAAAGAGAGGTGGAAGACAATCAGAAGCAGAGAGAGAGAGAGAGAGAGAGAGAGAGAGAGAGAGAGAGAGAGAGAGAGAGAGAGAGAGAGAGAGAGAGAGAGAGAGAGATATATATATATATAACATGATGTCTGAACAGATAGACCTATAACCAAAAGTAGAATCGCATTATTGTCAAGAGAAGTCAACGAGGGAGTTGAACTGAGTGCTGAACTGAGTAAGCGCAAGATGTACATACACCATGTTTCTCAGAGAATGGATACCGAGAGTAAAGCCACAAAGCTTTACTACATACCTGGATGTATTTAATGGAAAAAACCTATCAATACACCGACAAAATAAGACTAGTGTTCCCTGTGTGTTAATTAGCACCAAGGTAGTGAAGAGGTGAAAAGGAAATTACAAGAAAAGTTTGACATCCATGTAGGAGAAAAAGAAAAGGTGAGAGAACTGAAAATTGAGTCCAAGAAAAAAGCCATGGAAGATGCAAGCATTCTTTGTGCTACATTTGATATACAACAGCTCATGTACCTACCGAAGTCTTGTGCCATTGTTTCCTTTGGGATGAAACACAAAGCAGACGTGGATCATCAGAGATATCAACGTCTGTGCACACAGTTTTGAAATTCTATGACAGAAAATGCATTAAAAAGCATATCTCTTGGCCGACGGTTGAAATGGCCAGAATAAAAATTCTATCACTCCTGCCACGATGCTGTACACTGTCATCAACAGTAAAAATCTTGAGATCTCGCTGCGCTTCTTTGAGGCCAACCATGGACAGAGTGAAGGAGATTCTCACATAGTGCGATTGGCCATGCACTGGACAACGCTGGTGATCTCTTTGTTCCATCACAGATTTCCGCTGTAGTATCATTAGCACGCCCCAAAAGAAAAGTAGAGTGACTTGGTTCTACTTTGTTCTGGTTCGACACTTGTCATTAAACTGAACGTGCACAAATCTTTTTACATCTCCTTGCCCCATGACTAGAGATAAATTTTTGTTCACGAAAGGGCTTGCATCTTCTTTTGAATTTAAAGTTTTAATACTTTGATACAGGGTTTATGATATGATTTCCTGTACAGGCATTACTATGTAGCCTATTTGAATATGATAAAAATTGATAATGCGGCATTCACATCTAATATCACCACGATTTAATGGTATTATTGGTATTACTGTGAAAGAAAAACAAATTCTTCCTTGTTTTTTCATTTTATTTTGAAAGCATCATTATCAACACCATACTATTAAATACCATCCTCATCTTTCTCAATATCACCATCATAATAATAATAATAATAATAATAATAATAATAATAATAATAATAATAATAATAATAATAATAATAATAATAGTAATAATAATAAATAATAATAATAATAATAATAATAATAATAATAATAATAATAATAATAATAATAATAATAATAATAATAATAATAATAATAACAGTAATAATAATAATGATGATAATAATAATAATGAATAATAATAATAATAATAATAATAATAATAATAATAATAATAATAATAATAATAATAATAATAATAATAATAATAATAATAATATTAATATTAATAATAATAATAATAATAATAATAATAATAATAATAATAATAATAATAATAATAATAATAATAATAATAATAATAATAATAATAATAATATTTTTATTATTATTTTCCATCAAATTTAAATCTTTATTTTTTCGTGATAAGAATTATAATGCCAGTGCTATATGCTAAATGCATCCTGACACTAGTATGCGCCAAAACTAGACAGGAAAACAATTCATAAAAAATAATTAAAAAAAAATACATAAAAATAATTATATCCGACTCAACGTTAAATCTCAAAATGAACCTGAGGTACAGGGTAAAACCATAAATAAAGTCTTAGGACGGAATAGTGAAAAAAAAAAGAAAAAAAAAAAGGAAAAAAAAAAGGAAGAAGAAGAAGAAGAAGAAGAAGAAGAAGAAGAAGAAGAAGAAGAAGAAGAAGAAGAAGAAGAAGAAGAAGAAGAAGAAGAAGAAGAAGAAGAAGAAGAAAAAGAAGAAGAAGATGAGAAGAAGAAGAAGAAGAAGAAGAAGAAGAAGAAGAAGAAGAAGAAGAAGAAGAAGAAGAAGAAGAAGAAGAAGAAGAAGAAGAAGAAGAAGAAGAAGAAGAAGAAGAAGAAGAAGAAGAAGAAGAAGAAGAAGAAGAAGAAGAAGAAGAAGAAGAAGAAGAAGAAGAAGAAGAAGAAGAAGAAGAAGAAGAAGAAGAAGAAGAAGAAGAAGAAGAAGAAGAAGAAGAAGAAGAAGAAGAAGAAGAAGAAGAAGAAGAAGAAGAAGAAGAAGAAGAAGAAGAAGAAGAAGAAGAAGAAGAAGAAGAAGAAGAAGAAGAAGAAGAAGAAGAAGAAGAAGAAGAAGAAGAAGAAGAAGAAGAAGAAGAAGAAGAAGAAGAAGAAGAAGAAGAAGAAGAAGAAGAAGAAGAAGAAGAAGAAGAAGAAGAAGAAGAAGAAGAAGAAGAAGAAGAAGAAGAAGAAGAAGAAGAAGAAGAAGAAGAAGAAGAAGAAGAAGAAGAAGAAGAAGAAGAAGAAGAAGAAGAAGAAGAAGAAGAAGAAGAAGAAGAAGAAGAAGAAGAAGAAGAAGAAGAAGAAGAAGAAGAAGAAGAAGAAGAAGAAGAAGAAGAAGAAGAAGAAGAAGAAGAAGAAGAAGAAGAAGAAGAAGAAGAAGAAGAAGAAGAAGAAGAACTGACACGCATATTTACCTGTTCAACTCCAAGACTTTAATATTATACTGAGATAATTATGTCCTTTTGTATGACTGTTGGCCTGTCCCTCTGAATCTCTTTCTAACTGCCTTGTACTCGTTGAAGTAATAGATCTTACCATAATTCAGTCACACTACACATAAGTTTGAAGCGGAGGATTACGTTGTTCTTTGTCCTCCGCTCTGATCAGGTATGACTAAGAGATGTTTTGTTTCCCTTACGATCGTAGAATGCAAAAGAGATGAAACGAAGACCAATTAACGTATATATATATATATATATATATATATATATATATATATATATATATATATATATATATATATATATATGTAATATATGTTGGTTTAATTTCATAAAATACGATTCAGTTATTTACAAAAATAGGGTTTTAGGTTAGGGCATGCAGTATGCATGATTTAAAAGATGTATATTACAAAACCGCCTGTTAAATGCAACAATGCATCTACAGTATACCGAGTTTACAATCCGGAGCTGGCAGTGATTGAAAGGACAATACATCCTATGATGAGTATCTAATTGTGAAACAGGAACGTCAAAAAGAAGAAATTTTGATCAACGATAAAGTCATATTATTGTGTTCTATAGCAGTATCAATATGATCAAGTAGTTAATTAAAAAAAATCATATACCCTGCCTAAACATCATTTTAAACATTAACTATACATACAATCACACACACACACACACACACATATATATTAATATGTATATATATATATATATATATATATATATATATATATATATATATATATATATACATAAATATACTTTACTTACTATTTTTGATGAATTCTTTGTGTTGTGCTCAAATTATTAAAAGCATCGTTTGATAGCTTAGGGTAAAAGCAGAGTCAGCTGATTTTTGGTATTCCATATAGCCCTCTTATATGACTTGTATTTAGATTCACTACAAATTTAAAAGAATAAATTGAGCTAAAGTTAAAACCTTTCTTATTTGCGAAAAGATCTGCAATCTATCCATGTACTGGAAACAACTTCTGTTCAAATCCAACCAATAAAAGACTTTAAACGCTTTATATATGTCAATGAAGTTCCGAAGTTTTCTAGGTGAGCACTAACCAATTACTCGACCTTTCATGACAAAAAGCATATTAAATGATTTTAAAATAGATCTAAATGGAATTTACAAAATTGACTTCTTTATTGGGATAAAAGGCAACATAATACAACTGCGTCGTCTGTTTTAACTTCTGCTATTTTTATTTTTTTTTAAACTTGTTTTTGATTCTGAGCTGTTGAGTGTAGACTACTTGGTGGTGAAGGTCTATAATTAAAATCGTATTGAGTGAAGGTTGGTGAAAGGGCAGGATACCGTCTAAACAGTTTTATTCTTCGTCTGAAGTAGTAGAAATTGTTTAATGGTGTAGAAGATAGTCTTCCAGCAGATCAAACAATGACATAGTTTATGCACACTCGTGAAGCCACCTGCTCTAGAAGCTTAGCTTACAGCAAGGTTGTACACGCTGGATAGGATCGTCATTTCAAAAGGTTTTTTTTAATTTCTCCAACCATTATGAACTAACCTTGTTACGTCTAGAGCTAGATTAGATACAGGTTTTCTTTCAGCACAGAAAGAACAGCTGGAGACCCACCTGAGGAAAGCATATTCTGACCCAAATAGAGAAATACCTCTAAGTAAACCTGCAGGTCTGGTTGGCCAGCTGCTCCCGGAGAAGAATGCCTATGGAAGATGTTGTAAAATTCATCTCACCATTAAACAAAATATCTAAGTTAATTTCGTAAAACAAAAAAGTCTCATAGACTTCATTAGTTGGCCCCCACTATGTAATACATCAGGTCTCAGAAGAGACAAAAATGTATGGGTGTGTAGGGATTGAAAAAAAAGAGCAAGATACAGACTGAAAGACAGACAGAAAGAGAGAAAGAGAGAGAGATCGAGAGAGAAGTAAAAGATCAGTTCTTGGAGGAAAGAAGAAAAAGTTGAGTGTTTTGCCTGGATTGAAGAATTAAGAGGTAGTAAACGACGGAAGCGACAATGAGCGGACGAAAGTAATATGGCAAAGAGAATTCTTGTGGAAAAAGAAATGAGATTATCAAAAACAGGAAACGATGTTAAGTAGCTTTTGTGGTAAGAGAAGAGAGAGAAGGGAATCGGAGAGGGGTTAAATGCGGAGGAAAGAAATATAGAGACGGGAAGAACAAGTGGAAGAGAAAGAGAGACAAGGGGAGGAAAAGATAAAAAAGCAGGAGGGATAGATAGTGGAAGAGAAATATACATATTGAGAGAAAGAAGGAGAACATAATAGGCGAGACGGAGAGAGAGGGAGACAAAAATTACGTGTTAAAGAACTACAAGAGTAAAACTATCGAAAAATACCGTAGGCATTATAATAAAGAGTGTTTATGAAAACGTGAGATTAACGTCCTTTTCTTGGCTTACCGGCTGTTTAATTAATGGAGCTGTTTTTTTTTTAATTCATCTTCGGATTGCAAATTTTTGAAAGCAATTTTTTTGAACTTTTTTCACGTTCTTGAACATGCAAACTCTCCTTTAACTGATTAAAAATCTGTAAAAGCTGAGTTAACGGAACTTTTCTCTTGATTCAATAATCGTTTTAGCTATAAAACTCGACCTCCTTATAGTGATGAATCAGAATCATTATTAGCCTGCGAGCTACAGCAGGAATACCCACTCAAAGATAGATAACTCTAGGGCTATTGCGACACACAACCTTACAGCGAGTTACTTGCCATGAGAGTTAATATATCATAACTATGATACACAGTTGGGTGTATCATTTGTACACGTTTGCAAACTGTGGGATGGTGCAATTTGCGCTGGCAAAAGCGACATCTCAAAGGTTATTGGAGACACAGCTTCACTTTTACTTGAAGAAAACATTGAACTTTATTGTAATAGGGCATATTGAAATATCCTGAAACGAGTCAAATTAGGACAGCATCAAAATCTTCATCTTTTCACAAAGTGCAATAAGAGCAGACACATACGATTAAGTAAATCATCCATATATAAAAACATGATGTTCTTTTACATGTTGATATAGGAAAGCGTTAAAACAATTACTGACGATACTACAGGTTTTTGACAGATACATCGTCGGCGTGTGACTTTGTGATACATTTTCTGTGCCGCCCAACACGATATGAACAAATTGTCGAAGATCATTCATTGTGAACGAGTAATATCAGCAATAAAAAACTGCTGGTATCCGTTTTTCTTGTCATATTACACAAGTTTAAGTGAGGTACAAACTAGTTTTATCTGACAGCAATATTTACACAATCATAATAAGCCAAAATTGACTTTTTTGTTCAGGTACTTAATTCTGCTGTCTGTAATTGGCGATCCAAATTTAAAAGGTAGTAATGTCTGCTAATTAAGCACTTTTAATTCAGTTAATTTGTGACTAGACCTAAAAAATTGAAGATATAAAAAAGATGACAAAAAGCAAAATATTAAGATTTGCAGTTGTTAAACAATGTTTATAAAAATGTGAACTGAAAGTAATAACAGCTTTTACATGTGACTATCATTAACTACTCTGATAAGCAAATTTCAGAGGCACATTTAAAGAGTTAGAGATGACATAAAGCATGTGTCTTTGACAAAATCCATAGTATACAATATGTTTCAGTAAAATCATACGAAAGAATGATGCTGTACCTATCAATTCTTGACAGGCGCAGTTCAGGCAGGGTTGGGCTAAGTAGGTGGGACTCGAGTTCAAACACTTGTCGCAGTGACGATCGAATCTTTCTGTTAATACTTAAGCTGATGTGCAGTGTTCAATAAAATCAATGGAGCTGAAAAGATGGAAGTGAGAGAGAGAGAGAGAGAGAGAGAGAGAGAGAGAGAGAGAGAGAGAGAGAGAGAGAGAGAGAGAGAGAGAGAGAGAGAGAGAGAGAGAGAGAGAGAGAGAGAGAGAGAGAGAGAGAGTTATTCAGGCACGTGGCAATTGGTGAAAAGAAAAGGAGGAAAGAGAGAGCGAGTGAGAGAGAGATAGAGAGATAGAGAGAGAGAGAGAGAGAGAGAGAGAGAGAGAGAGAGAGAGAGAGAGAGAGAGAGAGAGAGAGAGAGAGAGAGAGAGAGAGAGAGAGAGAGAGAGAGAGAGAGAGAGAGAGAGAGAGAGAGAGAGAGAGAGTTATTCAGGTACGTGGCAATTGGTGAAAAGAAAAGGAGGAAAGAGAGAGCGAGTGAGAGAGAGAGAGAGATAGAGAGAGATAGAGAGAGAGAGAGAGAGAGAGAGAGAGAGAGAGAGAGAGAGAGAGAGAGAGAGAGAGAGAGAGAGAGAGAGAGAGAGAGAGAGAGAGAGAGAGAGAGGGAGAGAGAGAGAGAGAGAGAGAGAGAGAGAGAGAGAGAGAGAGAGAGAGAGAGAGAGAGAGAGAGAGAGAGAGAGAGAGAGAGAGAAAGAGAGAGTGGACGAGAGATAATGAAGTAAAAAATTGAGGAGGGATAGGACGGAAACCATACGGTCAATTGTGATATGATTCCACACAATCAGGTTAGACGATAAAAACAGCCAAACAGAGAAGGCACTAGACATAAGTAGATATACAGATGGCTATATAGACAGATAACAAGATAGAGGTACATATATAGATATATATGTATAGTACGTGTATATTCAAAAAAGCATAAAAGCAATATGAAGAGCTGCGTTGTTTGTCTGGATTTGGGTTCGATTATAAGATATAATTATAATCATTTCATATTTTTTGTGTTGACTTTTATGAATATTATTGCGATTCAAAAACCTAAAAGTAATTGCAATATACTATGCATGATTGGTATCAAAGGAACTTTTTATAAATGCATATTGCTTCAATACATTTATTGTTTTCAAATTTAAACACATGCTAAAGCAATAAAAGAATTGTAGACTTTAAATGTAAGCCTTTCTTTATGCTCCAAACTATATGCATTAATCCATCTCTTAATTACTTTTTATGTTGGGTTATTGTAAATTACTTTTTCCTGTTTGATACTTTGAAAACTATTTGGCATAGAAAGGAAAGCAGAAAATCCATGCTCTTCATGATTAGAATAATAATGTATAATAATATAATGTATTTACACTTTTAATCTTACCTTTACATTACCAGCACGAGGCACGTCTTCACCCTCGGATACACATAAACTTAATGGATAAATCACGAATGTTAAACATCACGGTATACAATATAGATGGGTGATTGTTGTTGATTTAATTGCAATGTCATTTTATCACTGATTTAATCGAAAATCTATTTATATAAATATCATCCGAATTCATTCAGTTTTAAAATATCGCATGATTAGATATCTAAAAAAACAACAGTTTCGTCCTAAGAAAAAAATACATATACATTTATACAAAAACTGTAAAACACACACACACACACACACATATATATATATATATATATATATATATATATATATATTCTTTTCCTTTCGTCCGTTGAGGGGGAGGTGATTTGGGTTTTTTTTATTTATATTTGTTTTTGTTTTTCGTAGAATTTTGCTTGTACCTTTTTTTTCGGGCTGCACTGTATAACTTTGCTGTTTTGTTGAATATACACATCGTATTTCTGAAACTTTTACATAGTTCTTTAATGATTAGGAAGTTCGTCGTTACTACCTTGACGGATGTCGTTGATGAAGCTCTTTGTATGGTTGATACTTCTTAAATATCGTTAAATTATCATTTTTAGGCATTATTTGGGGTTTATTTTGTTGAAGAGAGCACTTCGTCTCCGTAAAATCATATGATAATGTTAAGACGTTCTGGTTGTGAAAGGAGGAATCTTCACACTACTTCGCACATTTTGGCGTTGTTCAAACTTTACGTTGCTACCTCAAAGTTTAATTTGTTTTTTAAATCATGAAATTCTGTCCCTATATTATTTTGTTTTATCGGTCATTATTTTCTGATGTTCGCCTGTGAACACCGAATATTTTGCGGCAAATCCAAATGTATTTTGGAGACGTTGTTTTAATATACACGGGTAGATTTGAGAAACCAGATCATTGTCTAGGATATATTTATTTATCTTTCCGTAACAGCCGCGTGTTGCACATATTAGATTTGAGAGTTTTTCACTACTGTCGACGTAGAGAGAGACTACGTGTGGAGGACGAAGTTGATCACAGTAATAATGAGCTTTGAAGTTAATGCCATTCGAATTATTGTACCGATTTGACATCACAACCCACAAGCGTGAGACATTCAAAAGTCAATGTTGCAAAAAGAAAAACAATATATATACATATATCTGTAAATTGTGCACAATTTACAACGTCCTAGTGGTTTCAAATAGGATGTATGCGACATGCGACATTTTTGCACACGAGTGTTATGAGCTGATCAATAGAATTCCAAAAAGAGAATTATTAAAGCTAATGTAAATTAGTGCTTTTCTTATTTAGACCTACAGCTATAAAATGTGTTGAGTTTTCGAAGATATCCCAAAGCAACAGACGTCAGCAGCAACATCCTACACACAAAGAACAAGAACTCTACCCGGCCTAGAAGATGAAGACCGCTGTGATCCTGATCTTGGCCATGGCGATCGCTACAGCGGCAAGTACCAGTAAGTAACAAAAAAATCTTTATAATTATTTAATATGTATTGAATCTCTTCTTCTTTGTTTACGCTTGAACTATATACCACCAATTCACAACGTTAGACCTCATCCTTTAACTTCGTCCGTACTATTCAACATCACAGAGTTTGTCGACTGTCTCACTCGGAAATTTTTCTTATCACAGAATCATGTTACGCAACACATTGTCAATCCACAAAATTCATAATGAACTATGTAGCAAATTACTGGCTCAGTGGAGGACTAAAAATATGACCATGCTTAAGTAGTAACAGTAGTAGTAGCAGTAGATATAGTAGAAGTTGTAGTAGTAGTAGTAGTAGTAGTAGTAGTAGTAGTAGTAGTAGTAGTAGTAGTAGTAGTAGTAGTAGTAGTAGTAGTAGTAGTAGTAGTAGTAGTAGAAGTAGTAGTCGTACCAGTGGTATTGGTAGTGGTAATCATGGCAGTTATTTTAGTTTAGTAATAGTTATAGCAATAGTCAAAGTAGCACTTAGTAGTAGTAGTAGTAGTTGCAGCAGCAGCATCAGTAGAAATAGTAGTTGTAGTAGCAGTAGTAGTAGTAGTAGTAGTAGTAGTAGTAGTAGTAGTAGTAGTAGTAGTAGTAGTAGTAGTAGTAGTAGTAGTAGTAGTAGTAGTAGTAGTAGTAGTAGTAGTAGTAGTAGTAGTAGTAGCAGTAGTAGTAGTAGGAGCAGCAGCAGCAGCAGTAGTAGTAGCAGTGGTAGTAGTTTTTGCAGTAGAAGTAGTAGTAGTAGTAGTAGTAGTAGTAGTAGTAGTAGTAGTAGTAGTAGTAGTAGTAGTAGTAGTAGTAGTAGTAGAAGCAGCAGCACTAGTAGTAGCAGTGGTAGTAGTAGTAGTAGTAGTAGTAGTAGTAGTAGTAGTAGTAGTAGTAGTAGTAGTAGTAGTAGTAGTAGTAGTAGTAGTAGTAGTAGTAGTAGTAGTGTAGAATTTCATAGCTGTCCATTTTTTCTATTTTCATGGTTTTTTTGTTTTTCTTTTGTTTTTTTTTCCTTTTTTTAAAAGAACTTATTCTTGACAATATCATGTGCTTTTCATATGAAGGTCAGATGATTCGTAATCTTGATATGTTTTTTTTCCCCTGGAAACCAAAAAAAACCCCTAACCTATCCCTATTTTAATTTCTATAGAATGTCTAATGTTCCCGTCATCTTAACGTCCGAGCGTCTGTCGGGGTAAAGTATTTGCAGCTACTAAATACGTAAATGCATGCTGCGGAAACGGGAAGGATCGCCCTAAAATCACGCGTAGTAAATGGGGGCGTCTTAGTTGTAAATGTCCATAGATGGAACAAATTAGTGTTAGGATGTTTAAAGTTTATCTAACATAGCTTCTTTGTATATGAAAGAAAGCAAGCAAGAAATAATCCATTATATAAAAATGAATTCGATTCGTAGATCCAAACTACCAATAAATCTAAATAGTGCTAAATTTCTAGTTCAAAATCTGCATTGTTTATATATATTTAGAACCCTGACAATTTTCTTCTTTCTGTTAAATAGGACGTAATTTTTTTTCAGTTTACACGTACGTATCATACAAGATTTTTTTAGTCTTAAAATTGCATTACTCCACATATTTATGAAAATATTTTTTTTTGATTCTAGAACTGAAGTTTAAACAAAAGAATTTCTTAATGACTTCTAAATAACATTTTCTCTATATAGATCTGCATAAGGTTATTTAGAGTAATCCACAAATCTTACCGCTTATAGACTATTAAAACCTTGTGTGATAGCTATGGTTTCCCTTTTTAGTTTTAACGGAATTGAAATGTTGTCAATTTAAAAAAAGGGTTATAAATAAGTACTTTAATCAACATAACAATGATATTTAAACTTCAATGATTTAAAAAAAACCGTCTATGGCTACACAAACATGCAAAACAACAACGTTTTTTATATTTTAATACAATGGGATTTTGTTTACCTTTTTGCAGATTTCTTGATAATTTTTGAACACCTCTTGTCAATGTTTTTCAAATTACTGCTCTCTGTTTGACAGGTTTCGATGGATCCACCTAGGATAACACAAGAGCCAGTCTCCTGTACAACCGAATATGATGTGGAAATCAATGTTGCAGGAGTATTAATAAAATTTCATTTCAAAAACGAAAAAAGTAAATTATATCATAATTCTTTTTTTTTTCATTCTAAAGTGAACAAATTTGTCCACGGTGAAGGCGTGTACCATGCTGTGAGCGCTCATTTTCACAAATAGAACAGAGCAATTTATTTCATTTTTTAAAACAATACTTGCCTTTTTTGGTTGAAGTTTGATTTTCTTGGATGGGGGAATGAAACAAGACATACAGTTGCAAAACATTTTTTAAATAATGGAAGTTTTAAATATTGGTCTAGAAATCGAAAAAAATTACTGTAGCATGACGGTTAAACGTTCATAAAAACATTTAAGTGGTAAGTTTACGATGAAGACTGAAACCGAAAATAACTTTAAAAGAAGAAATGGCCCATCACAGTTAAGTACATCAAATTGAAAGTATATGTTGTTGAAAAATTTTAATTGTATAAATTAAAAACAGATGGAATCAAATACCAAGACAAATGACCTTATGATCTTGCTGCACATGAAAAGCTTAAGATGATAATTATCTTAACTTCTGTAAAAATATCATTACACTCCTTTTTATATAAAAGGCAAACCTCATGTTGAACATAAAAAACATCAAAAATGCTTTTTTATTTAAGCTTTTTTTTCACATTCTCATGAAGACATAGTATATCCCATTGTCATCTAATCAACACAACTAAATTATGTATATAAAGATTTGAAATAAAAATACATAAACTCAATCCAGCCCAACAAAGAGGCTGTAGCTGTGAATTAGGGACAAGATTTTGCAATACCAGTCATTATCAGATTGTGTCGATTCATGTAGTTATGAAAATACCTGATCTCTACGAGTTAAAGGAACGAGTAAAGCCTTGACTCATATACATACAAGCTGCTTCAGAAAATCACAATAGAACATTTTTTCGATAATCAGCATTGTTGTGCTACTAACTGTGCAAACCCCTGAACAGTTAGTTCAGACAATTACAAAATTCTTCAATTCAGCATCTGCGTAAATATCTTTTCTACGATCTCGAGTGCCCTCCTTACCTCTCTCTTCAAAGAGTTTTTTTTCCTTCAGCAAGATAATAATCCATCAATTAATATTTCTCTGCGTTGTATTGTGATACTTTGCCCTTGATATGCTTAGAGAATCTTTGAAATCAGTATTTACTTTAATATGACATAAGTTTTCCATCGATAGTTTTTTTTTTTCAATTTTTTTTTACTTGTATAACTTGAAACTTTTAAAATGTTCCTCTCTCTGATGGACTCAAAAATTCTAAATGATGTGGGTTTAAAATGTTCCTCTCCTGATGGACCCAAAAATTCCAAATGATGTGGGTTTTAATCGAGACAAACGAGACTCATTGTATATTTAGAAATATGTACCTGGCTTTCCATATTCATTTCATAAATAACTAGTAAAATATCTATATCAGTCACATTAAACAGGAAATGTTCCTAAAGACTTTCAGTACACAATAAAGACAAAGGTATAAAAAAAAGCTGATAGTAAAGTAAGAGATGAGTTCATAAAGTTAGAGATAAGCTGATAGGAAAGTTAGAAAGGAGCTCTAAGTAAAGTTTGAAATGAGCTGACAGGAAAGTTAAAGATGGGCTGATAGTAAAGTCAGAGATGAGCTGAAAGTAAGATTAGAGATGAGCTGATTGTAAAGTTAGATATGAGCTGTACGTAAAGTTGGTGATGAGCTCATAGTAAAGTAGAGATCTTCTGATAGTAAAGTTAGAGATGAGTTCATGAAATTAGAGATGATTTGATAGCAAGTTAAGAGATGAGCTGATAGCAAAGTTAGACAGGAGCTGATAATAAAATTAAAGATGAGCTGATAGCAAAGTTAGACAGGAGCTGATAATAAAATTAAAGATGAGCTGGTAATAAAGTTATAGATGTTATGATAGTAAAGTTAAAGAAGTACTGATACGAAAGTTAGAGATAACCTGTAAGGAAAGTTAAAGGTGAGCTGATAGTAAAGTTAGAGATGAGCTGATAGTAAAGTTAGAGATAAACTGAGAGTAAAGTTAGAGATGATTTGATAGTAAAGTGTGAAATGAGATAATAGTAAAGTTAGAAATGAGCTGATAGTAAAGTTAAAGATGAGCTGATAGTAAAGTTAGAGATGAGCTGATAGTAAAGTAAGAGATGAGCTGATAGTAAAGTTAAAGGTGAGCTGATAGTAAAGTTAGAGATGAGCTGATAGTAAAGTAAGAGATGAGCTGAGAGTAAAGTTAGAGATGAGCTGATAGTAAAGTTAGAGATAAACTGAGAGTAAAGTTAGAGATGAGTTGATAGTAAAGTGTGAAATGAGATAATAGTAAAGTTAGAAATGAGCTGATAGTAAAGTTAAAGATGAGCTGATAGAAAAATTAGAGATAAACTTATAGTAAAGTTGGATATTGGCTGATAGTAAAATTAGAGATGAGTTTTTAAAGTTAAAGATGCGTTTACAGTAAAGTAAGGGATGAGCTGATAGTAAAGTTAGAAATGAGCTGATAGTAAAGTTAGAAATGAGCTGATAGTAAAGTTAGAAATGAGCTGATAGTAAAGTTAGAAATGAGCTGATAGTAAAGTTAGAAATGAGCTGATAGTAAAGTTAGAAATGAGCTGATAGTAAAGTTAAAGAGGAGATGATAGAAAAGTTAGAGATGAGCAGATAGTACAGTTAGAGATGAGTTGATAGTAAAGTTAAAGTTAAACTGATAGCAAAGTTAGAGATGAGCTGATAGCAAACTTAGAGATGAGTTGATAGTAAAGTTAAAGTTAAACTGATAGCAAAGTTAGAGATGAGCTGATAGTAAAGTTAGAGATGAGTTCATAAAGTTAGAGATGAGCTGATAGTAAAATTAGAGATGAGTTCATAAAGTTAGAGATGAGCTGATAGTAAAATCAGAGGTGAGTTCATAAGTTTAGAAATAAGCTGATATTAAAGTTAGAGATCAGCTGATAGTAAAGTTTAAGATTAGCTTGTAGTAAAGTTAGAGATGAGTTTATAGTAAAGTTAGAGATGAGCTTATAGTAAAGTTAGAAATGAGCTGATAGTAAAGTTAGAGTTGAGCTGATAGTAAAGTTTGAAATCAGCTGATAGTAAAACTAGAGATAAGCCGATAGTAAAGTTAGAGATGAGCTGATAGTAATGTTAGAGATGGCTTCATAAAGTTAAAGATGATCTGATAGTAAAGTTAAAGATGATCTGATAGTAAAGTTAAAGCTTAATTAATAGCAAAATTTAGGATGAACTGATAGTTTAGTTAAAGATGAGCTGATTGTAAAGTTAGAGCTCATAAAGTTAGAGATTATATGATAGTAAAGTTAGAGATGAGCCGACAGTAAAGTTAGAGATAAGCCGATAGGAAATTTAAAGATGAGATGACAGTAAAGTTTGAGATGAGCAGATAGTAAAGTTAAAGTTTGAGTAATAGTAATGATAGTTTAATTTAAGATGAGCTGATAATAAAGTTAAAGTTTAGCTGATAGCAAAGCTAGAGATCAGCTGATAGTAAAGTTAGAGATGAGCTGATAGTTAATTCAGAGGTAAGTTCATAAAGTTAGAGATGAGCTGATATTAAAGTTTGAGACGAGCTGGTAGTAAAGTTAGAGATGAGCTTATAGTAATGTTAGAAATGAGCTGATAATAAAGTTAGGGATGAGCTGATAGTAAAGTTAGAGACGATCTGATAGTAAAGATAGAGATGAGCTGATATTAAAGTTAGAGAAGAGCTGATAGGAAAGTTAGATATTAGCTGATAGGAAAGTTAGAGAAGAGCTGAGAGTAAAGTTTGAGACTAGCTGATAATAAAGTTAGAGATGATCTGATAGTAAAGATAGAGATGAGCTGATAGGAAAGTTAGAAAAGAGCTGATAGTAAAGTTAAAGATGAGTTCATAAAATTAAAGATGAGCTGATAATAAACTTAGAGATGTTCTGATAGTAAAGTTAGAGATAAGCTGATAGTAAAGTTAGAGAAGAGCTGATATTAAAGTTAAATATTAGCTGATAGGAAAGTTAGAGAAGAGCTGAGAGTAAAGTTAGAGATGTGCTGTTAGTAAGGTTAGAGGTGAGCTTAGATGATTAAAGTTTTGGAAGAGTGTGTAGGAGTAAAGTTGTTTTTTTTAACAAATATCAACATCATGAAGTCATTTACAAGCATATGAAAATCCATTGAATTTGTGTCCCTCCGTGTAAACATCGCTTTAAAACTTCTTTTGCTTTGAAAAAAAGAAATGCCAGAATAAAATCTTATTTCAAGTTATTTTCTTCGGTTTTTGAAAAAAATATTTTTCGACGCATATGGAAAATTCAGGTTGACTTTTATACACAGTACCATTTTAATGCTTGCATACTTATTTTACTGGGAAATATATACCTCTTCGTCCATATAATTTGATATGCTCTCATCATAAGCCTTTTCAGAATTTCATATTTGACTCATTATGACTGATGACAAATCTAAGATAATGGTAAGTGCCAAGTACCGTTGAAGAATTAAAATTCAACTGCAATAAAGATCCAGATCGTAGGCAGAGCTCTAAAGACCAGATACTTATCACACAGTTATTATGAATGACGGGATTATAGAACTCATCATAATTTTGTAAACATGATCAAAGCTAGAAAGCCACAGAGAATAATACAGTCTAGAATGTGATGGAAACAAGTATCCACTTAATGTGTACTTCAGAGACATGCGTGAGAGAGAGAGAGAGAGAGAGAGAGAGAGAGAGAGAGAGAGAGAGAGAGAGAGAGAGAGAGAGAAAGAGAGAGAGATAGATAGAGAGAGAGAGAAAGAGACAGAGGGAGACAGAAAAACAGAGAAAGAAATAGAGAAAGAGCGACAGGAATAGATAGAGAAAGGAACAGAGAGTCAGATATATAAAGAGAGAATGATAGAAAGTAAAAAAGAATTGTACGAGAGAGAAAGAGAGAGAGAGAGAGAGAGAGAGAGAGAGAGAGAGAGAGAGAGAGAGAGAGAGAGAGAGAGAGAGAGAGAGAGAGAGAGAGAGAGAGAGAGAGAGAGAGAGAGAGAGAGAGAGAGAGAGAGAGAGAGAGAGAGAGAAATCATGGTCACAATTAACAGATAGCAGGAAGTAAGACGTCAGGGAAAAACAGACAACGGGAAGTGAATAAAAAAATCTAGGGAAGTATTTCTCAGCTCAACAAGGAAATAACTGTACCGCACCAGAATCTTTAGAGACGTAAATAGCACGCTAACTGCGAATAAAATTTCAAAGTGCTCAATGGTTTAGCATTATAATATTGGCGAGGATTGCAGACAGGAAAGACCCAGAGCTCAAAATAGCTGGTGGACTGCGTTCAAAGGAAAGTTTTGCATTTATACAATGTGCCGTTAAAGATAAAACATTTTCAAACTTTTAGTTAATTATTGTGCCTGTGTCAGTTGTAAAACAACACCATCTTTGTGTTTATAATTTAGAAAGCAATACAATTTCACCGTATAAGTGCAATATTAGAGTGTTGATCTCTGAACAAACATTAGCAAAGGAAGGAAAACTTCTAAACGGAGAGAAAACCATTGATAGTGTTATCTATCAAAGACTCGACATCTTGGAGAAAAGAAAACAATAAACTTATGAAACATGTTAAATAGGGCATGTTTTTTTCCTCCAGCCTACCTTCATCTTTTTCGATGCTCTGTCATTAACACAGGTCGTTAATACGAGCTTCTAGATATTCCACGAACTGATGATGTTGAATTATAATTGAGTGCAATCAAGAAAATTGAAGTATAAAACGTAAAAAAATGCTTCTTCTACTACTAACGGTACTGTTATTGCAACTAATACTGCTACTACTGTTACTATTACTACTAAAGCTTTGACTACTACTACTACTACTACTACTACTACTACTACTACTACTACTACTACTACTACTACTACTACTACTACTACTACTACTACTACTACTACTACTACTACTACTACTACTACTACTACTACTACTGCTGCTACTACTACTACTACTACTACTACTAATAAAGTGCATTTATATAGCGCATATCCAAATGATTAAAATGCTCTACACTACTTCCACGACTACTACTACTACTACTATTACTACTACTACTACTACTACTACTACTACTACTACTACTACTACTACTACTACTACTACTACTACTACTACTACTACTACTACTACTACTACTACTTCTAGTTTTACTACAACTACTACTACTACTACTACTACTACTACTACTACTACTACTACTACTACTACTACTACTACTACTACTGTAAATATGACTACTACAAC
>JAWDGP010001365.1:0-13788 GCA_033675545.1 Elysia crispata
TTATATATATATATATATATATATATATATTTATATATATGTATGTATGTATGTATGTATGTGTGTATTTATGTGTGCGCTCGCATGTGTGCATGCATGCGGGTGTAGAAGAGCCAATAACATACAAACCTAATTTTTTTTAAATTAATTTCATTTTTTTTTTTTGTTTCACATGTCATATTATAAGCTTAAAATTTTCTTTTTATGTAATTCTTTAATATCTAAAGGTGGACCAAGAAAAAAAAAATCAACATCGAAATGAAATCAAGCTTCTGCAAAATATACTTTATATGTCATGGAACATATCTGTGTTTTGTCCCCCCCAAAAAATTGTAGATTTTGTAGATTGAGGGAAAATAAATCATTTATTATCTGAGTGTCAGAAGTTTTAATTTGATTGAAGACTTAATTATAATGATTGCACATTAAATTGGAGATGATGTAAGATATTTCATGATATGAAGAAATGAAAACAAATGTTGTTATATAATTATCAACTATACTATAGATGTTATTATAGATAGAACAGTAACAAGAAATCTGATTTATAATTTATAAGCAAGAAAAGTCATTGAATCTCCCTTCAAAAGATGTTTTTTTTTTAATTTTCCAAAAAAGCAAAGCAGTTTATCCCAATAGTATTGTCTGAATGATGTGCCACACATAATAGTATCTCACAACAAAGAATTTTATAAACTATAAAATATGAAAATACTGAATATTTAAAACTATTGAGAACAAACTTTCGTCTCTGCATTTAAGCTTTTTAAGTGTAAAATCATAGAAAATCAAGCAACCACTTGTTAGATACTGGCTATTCCGAATATTTTTTTTCCTTGATTTGAAATAGCATGTTCAAGATAATTCAAAGTGTATCACATAATTTCAAGATTTATAAGATAAAAAATAAAAGAAAAGGCTAATAACTTGATTTTAGAAGGATAAATTAATAGAACAAAAAAATTCACTAAACCATAGCTCCTAGATCTAATTCCTAAATATAAAAAAACTGTTTTGATCACTGTAAAAAAATTTTGCAAAGAGGAAAAGATAAGTAGACTTGTTTACCTATGAATAGTATTATTGATACTTCATTTTTAAAAGACTTTGTATGTCAAAATTAATTATTGCAATACTCATTTGCCTTAAGGTTATGTAATAGTCTATTTTTATCATAACAACAACAACAACAACAACAATAATAATAATAATAATAATAATAATAATAATAATAATAACAATAATGAGGAGTAGGAGGAGGAGGAGGAGGAGGAGGAGGAGGGAAAGCTGCATAGAACTCTTCAACATATAAGATCATGATAGTTATGCTTTACTATTTCTTACTTTTGAGGCCAATATGTCAGACCTAACCAGTGTAACCAGTGATCAGGAACATAAGCCCAAACAATGTATAGTCCTGGAAAAAAAAAGCATAGCAATAAACTATACTGTCAATTAGCAAAGCATAAAACCTTTAAACATGAGAACAGAATGCCATTGATTTTTTTATAATTCCCTTGTAAAAGTATAAAAATACATTTAATAAAATTGCAAATTGCATATAAGTCTTTGTGTTTGTTACTATTTTAAGATGACATTCAAATAAAGCGTTGATCTTTGTCAAACAATAGTTTTTGCAAATAGGTTTATGGCCCTCTTCCAACACAGATATTTTGAATCATATACATGTTTGACATTCATTACATCAGTTTTCTCACAGTCGGTGGCAATTTTTACCACTATCAACAATATCTCAATACCTGTGTTGATAACATTGTGGCTTACTTCCTTTTGTAATTCAAAAAGCAAAATCATAAGACAAGCATACATTCCAGTTGTAATACACCAACTTTCCAGTGTAACAGTTTTATGGCAATAGACTTCATTAAGTTACAATTCAAGCTTCAACCCAATGGTAAAAGAAATCATTTCTAGATAAACAGAGCCATCTAACCCGCTACCTCATGAAGGCAATAGAATCACAGTAAAGCATTGACACACAAAAAAAACAGACCAAAAAAATCATAAAATATATATATATATTGGGGAGGCTCATGAAAATGTTGGAAAACACTAAAAAAGAATTATAAATAAAAGAATGAGAAAAAAAAAAAGAGGAATTTGTTTCCCTGATCCGCCATTAATTCGTTCTGCTGTTGGTTTAAATGCCATCAGACATGATTCTACAACAATATATATATATATAAAGGTTTGATAGCTATTCAGTTCTGTATGTAAAATTAATAATTGTTTTGAGACCTTAGGTCCTGATCACTCTGGGGAAAAAAAAGAGTGTCATGAGCCTATTTGATACAGTGTTTTGCAAAAGTTTTGTTGTTACATATATATCAGTACCATTTAAATCAATCTGAGCAATAATTATTATATCTACTCGAGATTCATTTGGGCAGTGTTGACAGTGATACAACTGTAATGAAGATTAATACTTACCAAACAGTGCAAATGAGGCAATATATAGGGCAAATCCATATATTGCTCTTTGTGGTGTTGGAGAGGGTGAGTGTTCTTGTGGCATTCTGTAAAGTTAGCTAGTTAGAGAGAATAACCATTGTAATATGAGATAAAAGAATATAGAGAATGAAAACTAACCACAAAGGACAGAAAAGACAAGTTATAAGATCCAGACCATTCAAAGATTTCCTACAGTCACTAGTTCTACAAAGATCAAACTTCAAGGTGTTTTATAATTAAAGCCATGATTTGTAAAATAGATCAACCAGATATTTAAAAAAATACCTCCAGAATTAACCAATTGAAAAAAAAAAGACTTTTCAGCTATAGATAGGTGAAAAGCGGCAACCCTGTAATTTATTGCAAAATGATTGCCTGTAGCAATGAAAAAAGGAGGGTTTGAGAGAAGAGAGATACAGCCAAATCCCTTTAAATTCAAATTCTTGGTTAATTCCAAGAACTTAAATTTTGACAAATACATGTATGAAAAAAGTATTTTACATTGAAGTGTAACCTTTAAACCTAGTGATTTATAAGATATTAAATTTTGCCAAATACATAAAAAAGCATTTTACATTGAAGTGTGACCTTTAAATTATTTCCAAATCACTAGGAGATTTTTTTTTGCGACTAAAGGCATATGGAGCAACAAGCCTTCACAATGTGAAACTAAGTGATGTACACTGCCTGTCATCTCTTTATAAATATCTATATTGTGAAACACTTAGTTTCACTTGGGAAAGGCTTGTTTCTCTATATTCCTTCAGTGGCACCAAAAACAATTTCCTGGTGATTTGGAAATAAGCATTTGAATTCGAGTCCATGTGGAGGCTTGTTTTCTTTTTTTATTTCCTATTTAATCTTGGTTCTTGTCCCTTTTATCGTATCCGCATAGATACATAAGTTATTTTTGTGGCATATGCATTACTTAAATAGTTCTTAAAAACTTAAAACTATTTGCTTTTAAATGGACTTTTGTCTGAAATCTGCTTGTCTCTGCACGCACATATAAGTATGCATGTCTGAGCGTAAATGTGTATGTACGTGTGTGTTTTCTTTTCCAAAGCTTTTAATTTTGTGTTCAAATTTAGGTGAAAGGTTCTTTTATGTGAATTGTAAATTCAAGATCATGGCATGGTGAATGATCTAATAAGAAATGAAAGCAGCGAGGTGGAAAGAACAAGAGTGATTAACAAAAATTTAGCAGCACAATGATCTCAAAAATAGTAATAATGATAATAATAATAATAATAAGATGATGATAAAGATGAGATAGTGATGAATATGCCACAAGGACACAAAAGCACCATCATCAAGAATAAGGGCACCATTGAGTGTCAGAAATATGGAAAGAGACATTTGTGCTCTCTGTAATCAGTCCCTGAGTGACGGTCAGAAAACAAACATGGTGGCACAAAAAGGTGTTGCTGATCTTCAGAAGGCAAGTGATGTGAGAGATAATGAGGCCCTGGAGACAAGTGGGCTGAAATGGTGAAAGGCTGTATTAAATATGTCCAGGGTTTGCATGCCGCTGATGCAGTCTATCATCAGCAATGTAATATAAATTACAGAACTGAGAGAAACATTCCATTGGCATTTCAATCCCATGGCGCAGAGTGAGAAAACAAGAAAGGATGGCCCCAAGAAGAGGATCCACTCACAGCTTTTTTCAAAGTAGTTTCTTTTATTAAAGAAAATGACAAGGAGCAGCTTTAAGTGGGTGACTTGAGCCAAAAATGCAGCAGTATTTGGGAGGTGAAGAGCCTTACTTTAAAGAGCACATGAAAAGGAAGTAGGTGAAAACTTTGGATAGTGACACTGTCATCACAAATAATAATCAGGGCAAGGATATTGTTATCACAATCCCAATGACTGCTGAAAAAAATAGAAGACCAATTTTGGAAAGAACAAAAAGAAAATGAAACCTCCACAGAATAGTTGAGGATCATCCATACCAAAACTAATCTACACACATGTAAAGGATCTACAGTACTCTAAAAGATTTTTATACTAATAGAGAAGTTGTTGGTGATCTTGACGCTTATATGAATTATTGACCAGCTTCACTCACTTTTTTTCTACATATTTTGATGTGTACAAACAAACAAACAAAAAACAAATTGAAAACTGCTTTAATAGGTCAAGCTCTGATGCAAGCAAACAGGTGCTACATGATATTGGTTTGATAAATTTTAGACTTTTCGTTAATCAGGTGGCTATGATGACGTCATTTTTCTGAATTTAACCACCTTCCAACATTTCTGTCATCCTCCTTTTTTTAAGTGTTGTTTTATATTGTTAATCCAAACCATTGGCCATAAAATCAAAACTTCATGACATTTATGGATTCATCTATCAGGCCTGTGCACAACATGTAAAATTTAAGTGTTTTTCCTCCTCTTTCTTATTGTAGCTGAATTGGAATTTATAATTCATTTACAGTCTTTTTCTTTTAATCCAAAGAGTTTGGAATGACCAGACTAAATTGTATTGTACTTAAATTTACCAACCTTAAGCTTGAGCTTTTTGCTTGATAATGGGGAGCTCTTAATTCAAGAGCTTTAACTGTACACACTTGATTAAATCAGGAGACTATAGTAAAACAGCTATTTGAAATAGAAGGTATGTCCTAAAAGTCATAGCAAAGAGGCTGGTATTGATAATTGAACTCGAAGATTTTGAATTAATATAAATCCACCATTGAACGAAACTGGCATATTAAGTAAAATTATTTTCTTTATCAAATGCAATAAATGATGTAATTTTTAAAAACATATATCTCTTCTTGTTCTCTGCATATCAATAATAGATGTAATGCTTTTGTTCAAATAAAATTCAGCATAAAATTCTACATGCATATCACTTACCGCTGAATATTTCAATGCCTGAAAATATATAGATCCAAGTCCTTATAAATGACCTCATATCAAACAAAAAAAAATATATATTTCATGTCGGACGGTCATACCAGGTGCTTAAATCAGTAATTGATTTTGAAGATATCTGATGCAAAAAATACATTGCGGGGTATTTTTAAGCTGTTTGTAGCTCTCTAAATCTAATGATAATTGATAGGATAAAAGTAAAACCACTTGGCATGATCTATTGGAAGTTAAGCTCAGATCACTCTTTTCGTTTTTTTATGATCTGTACATACTTCATAGGGCTCAAAATGAGAATTTGCAGATAGAATGGAATCGAGACTGTCTATAAATAAGAATAAGGTATCCATACCTTGTAGTAAAACAGTTCCTCTTCAAGTACTTGATGACAGTAAATGCCTTCTATTCTTTAGTTCCTAGTGCATTACTCTCTGCTTGACAAACTGTTACTTGTGCTAGTGTTATTATAATTGCAGAACTCTTGCCCTGCTAGCTCTCCCTGATATTGTGCTACACTTTAGCTGAATTGCTCTTTTCCTGCTCCCTCCTCCATGGCTTTGGTACTTATTTTTAAGCTTCTTTTTCATCAAACTGCTTCACTTGCAAGACTTTTCAAATGAATCCCTATAAGGGTCTAACTTCAGAGCACAGGTCACGCCAATCTATCTACATCATAATGATATTGTAATCATTTTAGGACTAGCATTAGCATGGCTGTAACTCGTTTTTTCAGAAATTCAAGTAAAATATCTTAGAACAACATTAAAATTGGTATTATTCCTAGCTTTATTTCTCTGCAATCTAGTGAGGCCCAGACAAGATTTAACCCCGGTACACAACAAGGTCTTCTTTAACTTTCATTACAAATCATGCCATTTTTCTCACTTTGCTCAGTGTCTCTTTGTCACAAAGGATAGGTCTCTCATTATATCTAGACATCTAGTCTCAGATGAGACTGAGAGTAACCTGTTTGGTATCAAATACAAGAGTAATGTGGATAGGAATAATTCACTCTAGATTACTGAACTGAATTCCAAACTCCATACAATTAATATTTTTCTGTTTCATTCTCTGCTCACCTGCTAAATTTAGAAATCTAGATCCAGATCTAGATCTACTGACTAGACAATTCACCGTGATGACTGTGTTGGTAGATCTAATATTAAAAGAAAGTGCTATTAGATCTAGATCTTGTCACTAGAAGCTTGATTTAAAAGCTGAATTTATCAATCTTTACCTAACAAAAATTTCAAAGAATACATGTTTTTTTCCGTTGGAAGAAAAAGAATTAGATTTTGAAGCCTAAGTTACTAGATTTCTTTCATTATAAATGCCTGGAGAGGGCATCTTAGTTCACATCGGTTCTGTGGATAAAACGTTGATGTATCTCGATCATATATAGATCTACATGTGTTGCGTTTATTTAAATGCTTACTTAAGTAAATATCGAAAATTTTACTCCCAACTTCATTTTTGTCTGGTTAGAATTCTAAAACCTAACATGGTAAAATTGCAGGTATTGGCCCACCGCACGTTGGGCGTCACAATTGAATGTTTCCCGACGAAAGCGAAACTTGTAGTAGCAACAGATAAGAGACAGAGCTGAAATAAATTAAAAATCTTTTTCTTTGTGTAACCCGAAGCAAAAACCAAGCCCAATCTTTTTCTGTGGTCCCGACCAAACGAAGCCCTCTTTGGTGTGTAAATTAGTCCGTACAGTAAAGGGAACTCTTTCCGTTTAATGGGACTTTAGAGCAAGACAAAAATGCTTATAATGTTATATCTTGAAAATTACTTATTTGTGACGAATAAAACCTTAATACTCATGAGTCATGTTCAGCATTTCAAATCATTCAGAAAAACACAATTTTAAAGCTTAGGGTGAGTTGGGCCGCTATCTGCAATAATACCAATCTAATATCTCATAAATAATCATATTCTCTCTATATCTAGATCTACATGTATGTCATATTAAGAGTATCGTCTCCAAAGTTCAATAAAATAGCACACGTAGCTCTATTAAAGATAAATATACCTTAGACCTGGATGCATATTGTTATACTTTCGTAGATAGATCTAAATCTAGATCTATATCTAGCCCGATACTCTAAATATGAACCTAGTAGCTAGTAGCAGTAGAAAAAGAAATACATGTAACTGAAAACTACAGCTAGTAGTAGTAGTAGCAGCAGCAGCAGCAGTAGTAGTAGTAGTAGTAGTAGTAGTAGTAGTAGTAGTAGTAGTAGTAGTAGTAGTAGTAGTAGTAGTAGTAGTAGTAGTAGAAGTAGTAATACCGTCGTTGAGGTAACAGTGGTATTAGTATTAGTAGTAGAAGAAGAACTAAGAATCAAAAGCCAAAACACGTCGGATGAAGAGAAAAAAACAGAGCTCAAGAAAGAAAGGAACAAAGTGTTACATGACCTAAAAAAAGTCAAAGAAGAAAGAGAGAGAAAAATAGAAATTAAAATAAGCGATATTGACACAGCACAAAATGACACGGCCATGTTCAAAGCTGTCAAACTACTAAACCTAGATAGAAAATATGAGGCCATTGAAGTTGAAGACGAATCGGGAAAAACTGTAGCACACCCAAACGAAAAACTAAACATCGTCACAAACTTTTTTGAGAGTAAATTTCAAAACCCAAATAAACCATTCATTGAGGCATTCTTCGGTGAACCTAGAAAACTAAAAAAGCCAATAATAAAAGAAGAAGTAAGAAAAAGTATAAATAAACTTAATAACAACCGGGCACCCGGAAAAGATGGCATTCAAGGGGAGCTTTTAAAATATGGACCAGAGACGATCGACAGCTATATTGCAAATATTATTAACCAGTCCTTCGAAAAACATGAAATCCTTGACATCAACGCGGGCGAAATCATACCGTTACCAAAGCCAGGAAAACCAAAAGGTCCGCCTAAGAATCTGCGACCAATAACACTGCTAAACACCATCCGAAAAACTCTTTCAACTATCGTACTTGAGAGAATAAGACCACATGTAGAAAAATACATCTCTCATAGTCAAAGCGGTTTTCGTCCAAATAGAAGTACAGCAGACGTAGCATGGACACACAAATGGCTGGCCGCAAAAACACTACATGTACAAGAAAAGATAAACATAACAATTACTGGGATAGATATGTCAGCAGCCTTCGACACAATAGACAGAGCAACCCTCCTTAACATACTCGAAACCATCATCGAAGAAGACGAGCTGAGATTAGTGCGGTTCCTTCTAAGCAACACCTGCCTAAATATAAGAATAGGAGGAACAAAAGAGGAAAAGAAATTTACAAGTAATATAGGCACACCTCAAGGAGATAGCCTTAGCCCGATCCTGTTTGTGGTATATCTTGAAAATGCTCTCAAAGAAGTCAGACCGATACTTCCTGAATCTGAAAAGACTCTTCCCAATGAAATAGCATATGCAGATGATGTGGACTTCATAGCACGAGAGAGAATAGACGTAGCACAGATACAGAGGGTTCTAAAAAGATACAATCTTGAAGTTAACGTCGATAAAACAGAATATACAATACTGGACAGAAATGAAAAAAGCTGGAAAAACACTAAAAAAGTCGGAACCCTAATTGGAGACACAGAGGATGTACAGAGAAGAAAGCAACTGTCCACCGCAGCCCTAGCCAAATTACAGAACATGTAGGTAAGAGGCGACAAACTTAAGAAGAAAACAAAACTGAAGCTGTATAGAGCACTTGTCAAATCTGTCTTAACTTACAATTGTTCTACGTGGGCACTAACACAAGCTGAAGAAAAGAAATTGGATGCGTTTCACAGCAAACAGCTGAAGCGGGTTGTTGGGATAAGATACCCAGTAAAGATAACAAACAAGGCTCTCTACAAGCAATGCAATGAACGCCCGCTTTCACTGTATGTTTTGGAAAACAGATGGCGTTTGTTCGGACATATACTGCGACGCGACAGAGAAATCCCAGCCAATAAAGCCATGGAAGGATTCTTTATTCCACAAGGGGACAAATACAGGGGAAGACCAATCACTACCTTGCCAGTGGTCTTGAACAACGACTTGTCCCGATTAGAAAGTAATACTTATGGTCTTAAAACCTTCAAAGGCATTGAAAACCTGAAAAAGATCGCAGAACAGAGGGATCAGTGGAGTATACTGTGCACAGGAATACAAAAGGCAGCCGAGGTGTTGCAGTCTGACGACTACGATGCGGAACGGCGATAAGTCAAGTCAAGTAAGTCAGTAGAAGAAGAAGAAGAAGAAGACGAAGAAGACGAAGAAGAAAAAGGAAGAAGAAGAAGAAGAAGAAGAAGACGAAGAAGAAGAAGAAGAAGAAAGAACGGACGAGGAAGTCTTACATTAAAAGGCTTTTGTTGATAAACAAAACGAACAGGTCACTTTGCATGAGAGTTGTCATAAAAAATGTAATTTTTACTTTTGTCAATCTAGTGGCTCTCATAGATCTCTAGCTATCAAGTGTCTTCAAGTAAATAATAAAAAAAAGAATATCCTCTTATTGTACTACAAATATAATGGGTATTAAATGCGCACTTGGAAAGCTTATTTTTAAAAACTTCTTTCCTTTCAGATGAGATGTATTATAATGTATAGTGCTAGCTATCATATTGATTGAGCATAATGAGAGCAAACATTATTTAATTAATGATGGCTTGATAAAATAAAAACCAATAATCTTGTGGATTTTTAGGGATCAACCCAGACTAATTTTATGTGTAAAAAATCTCAAATTTAACTAGGAGACAATTTTTTAAATTAAATAATTGGTATTATTGTTTGATAGTGATCAATTTAAATAGCTATCTCAAAATTAAAATGCGTCTGCAAAGTGCTGTTCATAACATAAAGATAATATAGAGCTGAAGTAAATGTTACACGTGAATATTTGCCCATTTGCAGTAGTAGTAGTAGTATTTCAGAGGCATCCATATAAATTTTCTAAAAAATGAAAGTTTTGAGGCAATCTCACATGCTTCCACACTTCCAGGATATCAGTGTAATATAGTTGAAAATAATTTTAAAGAAACTCAATGCAAAGAAAAAAATGGGGAAATAAGTTAGAACAATTTCATAAACACATACAAAAGTAAGTATTTTTTCATTGCAATTTTTTTATAATTAACAAAAGAAACATGCCATAGATCAACATAAAGTTTAAGTATGAACTAGTTTATTGTCATAGTATATTTTGTTGGATCATCTTATTTCATTTAATTCTGCAGCTGTAATTTCAAAGCTTATATATAAAGATGAGGGACAAGAAAAAATCTTGACCAAATGCCATGCATTCTGCAATTTTGATTATTCTATTTTGAGCTAAATTGTAGTAAATAAATTTCACAGTTTTGTAAGAATGAGAGGTTGGTGATGAAATTTTAGTGTCACATGTCGATAAAACAGATGAACACACAAAGAAACTACAGTAAGATTAAGATATAACTACACCCTTAACTTCTGAGAAACTTAACATCTTATGCACAATAAAAAATGGAATTTGTTTTTTCAATGTACTTTGGCAGAGAAAAGGACCACAAATCCATATTTGCTAAAACTATAACAGTGTGTTTAAAATGTCCAATGGATTCTCCTTATGGTGTTTGTGATCTTTTTGCTCAAATTTGAAACAATAATACACGATGAGCTTGCAAATCAAACTTATGCACAACAAAACTCTTTTCTGATCATGCTCTCTTAATATCAGATAGCTGTAGTTATTATTGAAATAGTATTAAAAGGAGGCATAAATAAGCCACAAAATGAGGAATAGCTTTTTTTATGAATTTCATGCCTTTTTTTTTGTAAGAGTTGTGTTGAAAAAGACTATTTTTACAAAAATATGATAAATAAAAGTACCAGTAAGCTTAGAGCAAAGTAAGACATTATTTTCAGCCGTTTTTCATGCCTCCAAACAAAATTTTGGTTGTTAACTTTAAAAAAAAATACCAACTTTTAAGCACAACAAAGGATAAAAGCTCTTTCCTAAAACAGAACATTTACAAGAAAAACAAAGTGTAAGTAACGATACATTAGGTAATGAGGAAAGATAAAAGACATCATCTTATCTTTGAAAAAAAAATTCAAGTATCAAAACGTATTCAGAGCTTAAAAATATAAAATCACTTGAAAGTATAAAAAAAAAGACAATTCACATGGCAAAAGTTGGAAATCAAGAAGATTGGCCCAAAAATAATATCAGAGACATGAAAATAAAACTAGGACCTTAAAAATTTCTGCAAAGGCAGTAAAAAAAAAAGCATCCCATGACAAGAAATTGAACGCATAATAATATGAAAGAGTGTTCAGTTACTGGATCATGTTTGCACTGTCAAAAATGTAAAAACCAGCAAGTATTCTAATTTTTTAAGTTTTGTATTGCATCAATGATAAGGTTATCAAAATCTGCATAGCCAAAACCATCTGTCCCAATGGCCACCCATCCATGTAGAGGAATAGAAGCTGTAGCAATGTTGAATACTTCTTTGGAGTCCAAAAATCCAGTGACATTTCCTCCCTAACAAGGAAAAAATTCATAGAAAAGTCACTAAAGGAATATGCAAAAGTAATACCCAGTACAAAATAATTAATAATGGAGCTTAATTATTCAAATTCAACTAAAAGCATTTCATACTATGGACCACAAATACTGTGAGGGAGAATAAAAGAATTTTATAAAGCCATGATCATTTGAGAAAGAGCTAAGCAATGGAGCTTGACCTAAAGATACATTGTGTATTAACCCTATAGTTACATTATCTTTGAGCATTTCTACATGGGGGTGAGAATTTTGTGCCCATACATTTTAAATAGGGAAAAAAGAAACAACTGATTCTTACTTAACTGTTTATCTGGGGTATCAAAAGTTCCCTACATTTTTAATGCGAAAAACCCTGTGACACCTATCCATACACCAGGGGTGACAAAGTCATCCCATTTCTACTGTCTGAAATAAATCGCTATCCTTGGTTGGAATGTTCCATGTCTGGGTCATGGTATTCACTTAGTCATACTTGCTGTTCCCCAACCACTATTTAGCTAACCATTTTGATTCCTTGAAAGAAATAAAAGGGTCTTTATGACTTGATTTATATCCGGCACAAGCCATTTTTACCCCCTACCAATGGACAAGTAACTTTACCATCTATTTGCTTTGAACAATGCAGAATCTTGAATTTTTTTAAGAGTAGTCAAAGTTTTATTGGGAAACAAAGTCAACCTCGACGTACAAATAGGGTTAAGAAATGTTGAAACTTATGGAGATTTGATGACATTCATTATTTTGAATACTTTCATTTCATTATAGAATTTTGTTCATCAATGTAGGTGAGATTACATTTTTCTTCTCTTTTTTTCTTTGGTAACAGTAGAACACTCATGCAAAACAAACATTAAAGATAGATCACTTTTGGTCAGTGCAGGCCATAAATTGAAATTTAGTGATTGAATATATAGGAATTTTGTGATCTAATGAGTTCAAGATGAAAATATATTAATTTTCAAGTTTAAGTTCATTTAGGGATTCCTGAATATTAAATAACTTATAAAATTTTTGTTTTATAATGTGAATCTTAAGCTCATATTCTGACAATAAATGAATATAAGAGTTATAAATACCATATATTCAGATCCTGCCTAAACTTTCTATTTCTATCATTTGACACATCCGATCAATACTTTATTCAATATCAGAAGATAAAGCTCTGATTCCAGTGCTCTTAATTGGCTATAGATAGCTGTACATCTCTTTGTCATCTTGTCTTGTCACAAAATCCTCTTTCAAGAAATAATTGTAATTTTTTTAAATAAGCACTTACTATAATAGCAAAAGATAGCTTGTGCCAACCACTCTCAATAGTAAGCTGACCTTGAGCCAAGACTTTAGTCCTTGCTGAAAATGTTAATAGCAAAGCTTTTCAGTTTGGTGTAATCATATCTGATTAACTTTGAAGATAATGTTGATTTGAATTTTATGATATGGAAGACGTATTTCAATATAAAAAAGTGCTATTATTTCTATGCAACAAATTCTGTGTGTCATTTACTAAAGATGGCCTGGAGATATGAATAACTACCATTTGATAAAAATATAATCAAATCTTAAAAATTATTTTTTTCCAAAAAAAAAAAAAAAAGGGGGGGAGATTCAAAAGACTGCCAAGAGTATTTTACTTGATTTTAATTTCTGAAAACTTACATTTTTTATCTGACTTATAATCAAAATATATACCGGGTAATTAAAAACTTCTTTTCACACTAACTCATAAATCTTGATAGCCATTCCTTCAAATTTACATATTTATAAAATTTTCAATTACAACACTTTGAATCACAAAAAGACACAAAGAGTCCCATAATTAGCTATTAGTCTTTGTTGCTTTTTTTCTTTCTTTTTTGGCTCCTGAAAACAAAAAGCTTGCTTCACTTA
>JAWDGP010001366.1:0-20000 GCA_033675545.1 Elysia crispata
AAGGAGGCTGGTATAATTATTTATTTGGGGCGCAGCAGTAGGTCTTTAGAATCTTTAGTATATCAATTATCAGCCAGCAGTAGGTCTTTAGAATCTTTAGTATATCAATTATCAGCTTGTGGGTGGAGCCAAGTGTGCTTCTAGCTTGTTAGTAGACTTAGTTTAGTGGCGGGAAAGTAGTCTCCGCCCCTCTAGCGGTTTATTCTTTTTTTTCTTTAATAATTCGGAAGATACTTCTTTGCTCTTTCATTCCTTCGTCCAGCTGGCCAGAGAGAAGCTTTTCTTCGGTCGGCTTTCTTCGACATATACAGTGTACTTTGATCGGGAGATGCTAAATGTAGTTCGTAGATGTAACGATGCCTTCCGTAGATTCTATGATCTCGGTCGGGTGATGCTTTAGTTGGGGAAACGGGTTGTGCCGTTCGACGGAGTAGATTTTCCTCGGTCGGCATTAGCCCTTGTTCTAGGGACAAACTGGGAAACCAGGGAAGTCTTTGACAGGGGGCCTTGCCGACTGAGCTTGGACTATAAATTGTAGAGCTCGGAAAGACTCGTAGTCAGTATCTTTTTGGAGTATCTGGAGGCCACGTTGGAAGTGCCAGTAGTATCGTTGGAAATTTAGGGAGAAGTTATTGTGGAGATTGTTGAACTATTGTGAAACTTGTGTTGGATTATCATTTGTTTTAATTCTACGTGATTATTACCGTGACTCGGGCGTTGGCTGACTATTAGGCATTTTGTTTGGATCAGTTCTATTTTGACTATTAGGCATTTTCATTACCGCAGGCATTTTGTTTGGATCAGTTCTATTTTGACTATTAGGCATTTTGTTTGGATCATTTCTATTTTGACTATTAGGCATTTTGTTTGGATCATTTCTATTTTGACTATTAGGCATTTTCATTACCGTAGGCATTTGGTTTGGATATCTTCTGTTCTGACCATTTTATTAGTATCTTCTATTTAGTATTCTGACCATTTGTTAGTACCTTTATTGCCTGATTGCTTGTCGATCATCTTTGTACCTTTTTTATTTTATTCTTTGAGAATTGCTTCCATTCATTGATTATTCGTGGAATAAACATATTATAGGTGGTTACTTTAACTTTTCTCTTTTGTGTTCTTCGTCTGGAGTGTAGCTATTCTGTTCTTGTCAAGTCTCGACACCCAATCGTATTAGTTAGGGAACAGTGGCCTTAGTACTCCACTGATACTCAAGGATCCAAGAGTGTGAACTCTTTAGTATTGCACGGCTGCTAGGCACGCTACCATAACCAGTTAGAGCCGGCAATTACTTAGAGTAGGAAGAAGCACTGAGCTTCTATAGGCAACTAGACCAGTGGGTCCTATTGTAGTAGTGACTAAGTTAGTTAAGGGAATATCCACCCAGCTAGGTAGGGTTACATATATAAAGCGACCTTCAGGTCTAAGAGAGTGTCTGTGCTTTATAAAGACCGTCCTCCAATCTAAAAGTGTGTGTACCTCTATATAAAGCGACCTTCAGATCTAAGACAGTGTCTGTATCTCTGTATTGACCGCTCTATTGTTGATCATGGAGGAGATAGTGCTGAATCAATAGAACATGACGATAAAAAGTGTCAGTGTTGGGGTTATGGCATTTAGTGACTCATGCCATGTCGCACCTCGCTTGAAACAAAGGTGAGTTCTGCCACTAAAGTGATGATTGGTGATTGACCTTGAATGTGAATCATATCGTATTATGTTATCAATATGAGGGATAAACCAATGATACTGTTTCAAGTGGTTGCACGAGTTATGATAACTGGAATAATTTTTTTTAAACCTGGACTCTAAGACAGAGGCCATTCTTTCCCTTGTCACCATCATGGCTTCTACTATCACAGCCTAACGATCGAAGTGTAGAAGTACTTGACCAATCTTTGCCGTGGCTGGAGAGATAAACTATAAAATATTTCACAGTTTATTGCTTATAATCAGCACGCTGTATTATCTATCAGACTCTGATAAAATACCACACAGGCACCGAACGCATAGCTTTATTTGAGCAGGGTTTAGACGATCAATGTCGTGTTATCAAGACCCCATCAAGGTTTATCTATTGTTTTAACTACGCTTTGGGACCGCATTATTATGACCCTGAAAGAAACTAAGGTACATTAAAAAAATCTAGAATTCTAAGTACAGTCAACAGCCTTCTTGGCTACCTGATGACGTATACACGCAATCAGGTGTGATCAAATATTATCTAAAACTCATCATGGAAGCTCTTTATCTTAGGGGTTACAATTGTTTTAGATAAACTGATTATCTTTTTTTTTTTTTTCTAAGGGAGAGAGGATTTGGGTTTTGAAACTAAAACGTGAAAATTTTAGCGTTTTGTGTAATGCTATATTAGCTATTGTCTTACTTTTCTGGTATCAGACCAGAAAGTTTATTACAGAGCGGAATATTGTGTTAGAGAGTTCTAGTTTGGAATCATGGCTTCCAGTGTGATAACTCTGATTTTTTTCTCTTTCCTTTACGTCGGTAAATGATGTTGTTATCACAGTTATGACCTGTCAGATTTATTTGTGATTGTTTTGAATAAGCAATAATTAGAGCAAACCTACAAAATATGATTTTACTTAAGTTAATCAATTTTTTTCATAAACATATCATTGGTAATTGTTCATGAACTGTTTAAAGCATTCAGAATGTACATGCATTATCAGATTTACTCCACTTTGATAGAAAATCCCCTGGGAAAAAAACCTCTTACTCATAAGTTGAAGTTTACGTTAGTTTTTATATTCTTGGATTTGTTTATTTCTGTTCCTCATTTACAGTACCACCTTGATAACACAGAGAAGTCTACAAATCTGTTTGTTTACATAATTATGTAGGCCTGTAAATGAGTTCAGAAAAAGTTTATACTACCTATTATAGCGATCTAGATTCTTTCATTTATTTGAGCTCATTTAAGATAAAAAGGTAAACACTATTCTAATTTAGCACTCAACTAAACAAGATTTGTATAATTATGTATACATATAGGCTTAACTGTCACGTGATCGCCCCAGCCATGTTCATACCGAGCTCTTCTCCCCCTCAGGGTCAAGCGGTCACCGTGTCCAGTACGCGCCCTACCATGACCCCCACTGTGGCGGCAAACAGGTCATCGTCCACCTGTTCGGAGGGACATGGCCGGACATCGCGGCCGAGTGTGAGCGCTACCTGGGGCCCAAGGGATTCTGTGGCCTGCAGGTCAGACGCGGTGGTCATTGTCTGTGTGATTGGTCACTGTTCTGGTCAGCGGGGTTGGATGTGGAGAGGGAGATGGGAGATGGAAATGTTGTCATGTTCCATAGGCAATTTTTTGTTTGTTTGTTTTGTTAGCTGACATTAGTGGCGTGTCGTTCCTTATAGAAACATTATTTTAAAATCTGAAACTGACAGGCTGACAGATGATTATTATTATTATTATTATTATTATTATTATTATTATTATTATTATTATTATTATTATTATTATTATTATTATTATTATTATTATTATAATTATTATTATTATTATTATTATTATTATTATTATTATTATCATTATTATTATTATTATTATTATATTTTATAATTATTATTATTTTATTAAATTTATTTATTTATTATCTACATCGCCTTACGGTTAATAGGTATTTCCTCGAATGTATTACTTTTTTCATCCTTTTTTGTGTAAGTCAACAGATATTGTGCTCGATTTGATGTTTTAAGTTGTTTCGTGGATATTGGTATTACATTGACTGAGTTATCGGTCATCCATGTTTATAATCTACCAGATATTTTGTTAATTACTATACCCTATATCGCGTCATGGCTGACTCTACAATTGTTCTAAAGTAAGAAAAAGATAATTTTCTAAGGCAGATCTAAACAGCCTTCTTCTTTTTTCTCCCCCACACTGCGAGAGCAGGTGTCTCCTCCCAACGAGCACTGTGTGATAACCCAGAACAACGACAGGCCATGGTGGCAGCGCTACCAACCGGTCAGTTACAAGCTGGTCAGCCGCAGCGGTAACGAGGCTCAGTTCAGAGACATGGTCACTCGCTGCAAGAAGGTTGGCGTCAGGTAAGTGTACAGGATGTGAGGTTCAGAGACATGGTCACTCGCTGCAAGAAGGTTGGCGTCAGGTAAGTGTAGAAGATGTGAGGTTCAGAGACATGGTCACTCGCTGCAAGAAGGTTGGCGTCAGGTAAGTGTAGGTAGAAGATGTGAGGTTCAGAGACATGGTCACTCGCTGCAAGAAGGTTGGCGTCAGGTAAGTGTAGAAGATGTGAGGTTCAGAGACATGGTCACTCGCTGCAAGAAGGTTGGCGTCAGGTAAGTGTACAGGATGTGAGGTTCAGAGACATGGTCACTTGCCAGTAAGAAGGTTGGCGTCAGGTAAGTGTACAGGATGTGAGGTTCAGAGACATGGTCACTCGCTGCAAGAAGGTTGGCGTCAGGTAAGTGTACAGGATGTGAGGTTCAGAGACATGGTCACTCGCTGCAAGAAGGTTGGCGTCAGGTAAGTGTAGAAGATGTGGGATGCAGAAAAAAGAGAGGGGGAGAGAATGGGATAAATAATTAGATCGGAATATATATTTTTTGAAGAGAAGGTAAAGAAAGAAAAACTATAAAAGAGGAAGGTACCTATGAAGAGAAGAGAGACAAAGAGGAAAAAAATAGAAATGGAGATGCGAATAATAATAATAAAAAAAGAATTAATGGAAACAGAGAGAGAAGGGGTAAAAATGTGGGTAGGAGAAAGGTATGGACAGTAACTTCCGGTAACATAAAGATCTGTATGATTTTATACCAAGAGCTTGAGCTAACATCTGGTTTCCTGTTCAGTTTATGCCTTCATTTCTATATAAGTTCTTTATAATACCTGGCTGAGTATCACTTTTGTTCAAAATAATACCGAGATTAACCTTTGGTTAAAGATCAATGGTGAATATATAGATGGACATCTCCATACAACCTAGATCTGCTGCCGTAACTAATGTGTCTGTTTGCGTGTTGGTCAGAGGCATGCGGACATCGTACTGAACCACATGGCTGGCACAGGCCGGTCGGGCACGGGCTCAGCCGGCAGCAGCTTCAACAGCGACAAGAGAGACTTCCCCGGGGTTCCCTTCACCGTCCAGGACTTCCACACCAGAGCTGAGTGTCCATCAGGAAGCGGAAACGTGGACGAGTAAGTATCACGTGATGACATAACGGAAGCTATCGGCAGTGTGCGACGTAGCGCAACATATTGATATAAGATTTCATTACCGAAGCCATTGGGAATATATACCTTAGCACAACATATTAATATATAAGAGTAAGTATCACGTGATAGCAGAAAAAAACCAATGGAAGTGTGTGACAAAATTCCACATAATGATATAAGATTACATTGCAGAAGCCATTGAGAGTGTGTAATGTATCGCGACTATTGATGTAAGAGTATCACATGATCACATGATCACATGACCGAAGCCATTGTGGGCGTGTACTGTAGCACACCATATTGATATGGGAGTAAGTTCCACGTGATCACATAACGATAACCGTTGACACCGTGTAATGTTTCACAACATATGATATAAGAGTATCACGTGATCCGAAATGAAACATTGGTAGCGTGTACAGTGGCGCAACATATTCATATAAGAGTAAGTATCACGTGATTACATAAGGGAAGCCATTGGGACAATGTCCTGTAGCTCAACATATTAATATAAGAATACGCACATTACGGAAGCCACGCAACATTTTCCTGAAACACAACATATTGATATAAGAGTAAGTATCACGTGATCATATAAGTGAAACCAATAGAAGCTTTTGACGTAGTACAACATACAAACCGATGGAGCCAATAGTTTTCAATCTGTAATTATACAAATTTAGTTATCGGCTGAAAACAGACTTTAAGCCTTCGCTCAACCTGTGTTAATTGCTAAATCAAGAGCAGTAAGAGAGTTATCTATATTCCGGCGAAGGATGATGGGATATAAATTTTACATCAATGTTGCAGATACCTTGGGCCCCGCGTCCGGATATTAAACCTGTCTCATAAGTCAGTCTGTCTAGTGCCAGAGATAGTAAGAAATGTCCGACAACTATGGTTTGTCCCATAACAACCAAAGGGAAATAACTCAACCCGCTTGGTGTCATGGAGACTGAAGGGTTGAAGTCTGTAAACACTTCCTAAGCTTCATGGATACCGTATGTGCATTGATGTAATTGAAGTAAAATCTGAATATTTGTCTGAAAATAAAGCAAGATTAACACGGCACCGAATATCATGATCTTTAAACGAGTGATAATACTGTAACTCACCAGGGACAAAGCTGATTCAGTGAAAAGAACCAAAAAAAAAAAAATAATAATAATAATAAATAATAAAAAAAAAAGTTCAGAATTCTTTTTCCGTAAACTTGTCTATCCCTATCATTTTAAAATGTGATGTTTCCCATATACTCTCCAGGAGGCAAATATGTTCATACCTGACAAAGTTTGTATTGTCTTCCAACTCTCTCTCTGTGTGTCCCGCTGCTGTCGCCCTCTCTTCTACGCCGCTCTCTCTATCTATTCCTCTCTCCCTTTCTTTCTTTCTCTCCCTCTCTCTCTCCGTCTCTTCCCTCGCTCTCTCTCGTCCCCTCTTCTCTTTCTCTCTGTCTGTCTGTCTGTCTGTCTGTCTGTCTGTCTCTCTCTTCTCTCTCTCCCCCTCTTTCTCTCTCTCCCTCTCCCTCCCTCTCTCCCCCCCTCTCTCTCCCTCTCCTGACACCATCTCTCCCTTTCTCTCTCCCCCCTCTCTCCCTCTCTCCTGACACCATCTCTCTCCCTCCCCCCTCCCTCCCTCTCCTGACACCATCTCTCTCCCTCTCCCTCCCCCCTCCCTCTCCTGACACCATCTCTCCCTCTCTCCCCCCCCTCCCTCCCTCTCCTGACACCATCTCTCTCCCTCTCCCTCCCCCTCCCTCTCCTGACACCATCTCTCCCCCCCTCCCTCTCCTGACACCATCTCTCCCCCCCCCTCCCTCTCCTGACACCATCTCTCCCACCCCCCTTCCCCCTCTCTCCCTCACTCCCCCTCCCCCCTGACACCACCACCAGCTACAACGATCCCAAGAACGTGAGGAACTGCAACCTGGTGGGACTTGTGGACATCAACGGGTCACATGACCGTGTTAGGAAGATCCAGGCCGCGTACCTCAACCACCTGATCGACATCGGTGTGGCTGGCTTCCGGTCTGACGCCAGCAAACACATGTGGCCCGCGGACATTGCCGCCATCCAGAACCTGGTCAGTTACCAGATGTTAAACTTTGTCGAGCATTTCACTAGATCATCGGGAGAAATTGGTAGCGTATGGGCATAGTGTTGCAACTCTATAACAATCGGTGCTCCACGCATGAGGTCTAACAGGAGAAAAAAACAAAACAAGGCAAAATAAAAAAAAACAACCCCCCCCACACACACACACACAAAAAGCAAGAACAAACCAAAAAAAAACAAAAAAAAAAAACAAAAACAAAAAAACCACATGCATATTATGCGATTAATATACTGTGACAAGAAAAACAATGGAAAATCATATTGTCAAATCAATGCTACATAACACATTCTCCATTCAATAAACACGATAGAAATAAAACTCTCCTATTATGGGTTCGCTTCTTGGTTGTTTGATATCACCCATCTAGAAGTGTGTGTATATATATATATATATATATATATATATATATATATATATATATATATATATATATATCGGTGCCTCACCTAGTTATATCGTCTATATAATTGTTCTGGGCACGCTAGGTGGGGAAGCCCTATCATCGTCGCATGTTCTATAGATGTGGATATAGATGGACCTCCCTTTTTAAACGTCGCTTTTTGTTAACTTGGAGTAAACCAAATGCGTTCACTAAATAAACCCGAGTTGTTTCACAACTTTTGGAAAATCCAACAAATCAAGACCACAGTTTATTGTGAAAAACGCTTTTTTTATTTGATCTGTCTTTACCAAAACACACACATGCATTAAAAAAAAACAAACAACCTAAACTTGATACGTTTATGTCAGATACAAGCCGTTAAATTTCCAGTTTCGGATGGTTTGTGACCTCTCTCAGCCATGTCTCTGTCCCAACATGGCCTTCCCTGTTTCCAGACCAAAAACTTGCCCGAGGGAGGAAGACCGGTGTTCTTCCACGAGGTCGTTGATTACAACACTGGGGCGGTTCGTGATTACCAGTACTTCACGGAGGGCTGGGTCACAGGTGAGTCAGTGGCAGTACTTCTCGATGGGCTGAGTCACAGGTGAGTCAGTGGCAGTACTTCACGGAGGGCTGGGTCACAGGTGAGTCAGTGAGAGTACTTCACGGAGGGCTGGGTCACAAGTGAGTCAGTGAGAGTACTTTACGGAGGACTGGGTCACAGGTGAGTCAGTGAGAGAACTTCACGGATGGCTGATTCACAGCTGAGTCAATGAGAGTACGTCACGGAGGGCTGGATCACATGTGAGTCAGTGATACTATTTCATGGAGAGCTGGGTCACAGGTGAGTCAGTCGCAATATGTCATGGTTAGATGGGTCACAGGTGAGCCAGTGAGAGTACTTTATGGAGGGCTAGGTCACTGGTTATTCAGTGAGATTACGTCATAGAGGGGCTGGGTCACAGGTAACTGAGTGACAGTACTTCATGTGAGGGCTGGGTCATTCAGGTGAGTCAGTGAGATTACGTCATAAAGGGCTGGGTCACAGGTAACTGAGTGACAGTACTTTATGCAGAGGGCTGGGTCACAGATTAAGTCAGTGGCAGTACTTCACGGACAGCAGGGTCATTAGTGAGTCAGTGAATGTACATTAAGTGGAGGGCTGTGCCACAAGTGAGTCAGTGACAGTACTTCTTTGAGGGCTGGGTCAGCAGGTGAGTCACGTGACATCACGGAGGGCTGGGTCACCGGTGAGTCAGTGGCAGTACGTCTTGGGCGGGGGGCTGGGTCACAGGTGAGTCAGTCACAGTACTTGATGGAGGGCTGGATCACAGGTAAGTCAGTGAGAGTACTTTATGGAGGGCTGGGTTACTGGTGAGTTAGCGGCATTACTTCATGGAGGGCTGGGTCACTGGTGAGTCAGTGATAGTACTTTATATGAAGGGCAAAGCTACAGGTAAGCCAGTGACAGTACTTCATGGAGAGCAGGGTCACAAGTGAGTCAGTGAAAGGTTGACGACTTCGCTAGTTAGCAAGAATTTACCTATAATTCGATTGCCTAGTGAATAATGAGTGGAGAACATTTTTACAAAATGTTTTAGGTGAATGTCAAATATTTAGATTAGACTCTTCCTTTATCGCCCAAAAACTGTGAGGCGAGACATTTGTCTTTAAATGTCTAGCTAAATAAATTGATAAGTAAGCAATCATTACAAGCAGTAATGAGCGCGTGTATCTATCAAACTTGTCACTCAATCCTTCATACCCCCCTCCTCCCCCTTCCCATGTCGTGCCCAGAGTTCCGCTACTCCACCAAGGTCCGTGACGGAGCTGATGATTTCGGGAATCTCCGATCTGTGTATGATAAAGGCTGGGGTATGTCTCCTCCAGACCAGGCTTTCGTGTATGTGGACAACCATGACAGCCAAAGAGCAGGCAGTGTACTGACTTACAAGGTTGGTCTACATTAAGGGAAGTAAAGGGGAGATGGAGGAGGCAGTGTACTGACTTACAAGGTTGGTCTACATTAAGGGAAGTAAAGGGGAGATGGAGGAGGCAGTGTACTGGGTACACGGTTAGTCTACAAAGAGGGAAATAAAGGGGAGATGGAGGAGGCCGTGTACTGACTTACAAGGTTGGTCTACATAAAGGGAAGTAAAGGGGGAGATGGGGAGGAAGTGTAGTGACTTATAAAGTTAGTTTACATTAAGGGAAGTAAATAGGAGATGGAGGAGGCAGTGTGCTGACTTACAACATTAGTCTACATTAAGGGAAGTAAAGGGGAGATGGAGGAGGCAGTGTGCTGACTTACAACATTAGTCTACATTAAGGGAAGTAAAGCGGAGATGGAGGAGGCAGTGTGCTGACTTACAAGATTAGTCTACATTAAGGGAAGTAAAGGGGAGATGGGAGAGACAGTGAATGACTTACAAGATTAGTCTACATTAAGGGAAGTAAAGGGGAGAGGTTGAGGAAGGGTAGGAAAACCATTGCAACCATAGAGTGAACTAGTGAACTCCTTTACACCCCTTTCAAGGGCTGTCTTAGTTGGGAAAGAGAAGGGAGGGGATGTAGGCATGGCCAACCATAAGAGCCACGACGTAGATAAAGTCCTGACTTAAGAGACACGTTTGAAGCGGAAAAGGCTCCAGGGGGAGGGCCCTAAAATACAAGGCGAGGACAGGTTAAGCACTTACAAGATGTGGACCTTGATAACCACGTGGACTGACTACGTTATGAAATTATCAAACATTCTCAAAGCAGCCAACTTAATAGGAAAAGTTAGTGGATCTTGTAAAGTCCAGATCCTTTTGAACTTTCATTATCAGGTAGGCTATGATAAATAGGCAGCTATGAATTCCCAGAAAACATCGCACCTTTAGGCACTTTTCCCAGAAATTCATAGCCTTCCCATAACTATGTTTAAGGAACTTAAAATAGCTTTGGAAAATTTACCGTTAGCTTATTTCCCATATCTATCCTTATTAAAGTATGTATAGCCTCATTAAGCTCAAACGACGAACAAATATTGAATTTTGTTTCCCATCTTCCACCCGGACCTTGAACCTGTGTGAAGGATGGGGCCCGCTATAAGAGGGCCCAGGCGTTCACCCTGGCCTACAACTACGGGTTCACGCGCGTCATGAGCAGCTACTACTTCACGGACCGTGATGCTGGACCGCCTCACAACGCCGACTTCTCCACCAAGAACGTGACCATCAACCCGGACGGCACCTGCGGGAACGGCTGGGTCTGTGAGCATCGGTGAGGGGAATCTCTCTAGACACACTTTCTGTCTGTCTCCGTCTCTCTCTCTCTCTCTCTCTCTCTCTCTCTCTCTCTCTGTCTCCCTCTCTCCGTCTCTCTCTCTCTCTGCCTCCCTCTCTCCGTCTTCTCTCTATCTCTCTCCGTCTCTCTCTCTCTCCGTCTCTCTCTCCGTCTCTCTCTGTCTATCTCTCTCTCTCTCCGTCTCTCTCTGTCTCTCTCTCTCTCTCTCCGTCTCTCTCTGTCTCTCTCTCTCCGTCTCTCTCTCTCTCTGTCCGTCTCTCTCTGTCTCTCTCTGTCTGTCTCTCTGTCTCCGCCTCTCTCTCTCTGTCTCTCTGTCTCTGTCTCTCTCTCCGTCTGTCTCTCTCCCTCCGTCTCTCTCTCTCTCTCTCTCTCTCTGGCTGGGTCTGTGAGCATCGGTGAGGAGAATCTCTCTAGACACACTCTCTGTCTGTCTCTCTCTCTCTGTCTCTCACTCTCTCTGTCTCTGTCTGTCTGTCTGTCTGTCTCTGTCTCTCTCTGTCTCTCTCTGTCTCTGTCTCTGTCTCTCTGTCTCTGTCTCTCTCTCTGTCTCTCTCTCTGTCTGTCTGTCTGTCTGTTTCACTCTCTCTCTCTCTCTCTCTCTGGCTGGGTCTGTGAGCATCGGTGAGGAGAATCTCTCTAGACACACTCTCTGTCTGTCTGTCTGTCTGTCTGTTTCACTCTCTCTCTCTCTCTCTCTCTCTCTCTCTCTCTCTGTCTCTCTGGCTGGGTCTGTGAGCATCGGTGAGGAGAATCTCTCTAGACACACTCTCTATCTGTCTGTCTGTCTCTCTCTCTGTCTCTCACTCTCTCTGTCTCTGTCAGTCTGTCTGTCTCTCTCTGTCTGTTTGTCTCTCTGTCTCTCTCTATCTTTCTCTGTCTCTCTCTGTCTCTGCCTCTCTCTCTCTCTCTCTCTCTCTCTCTCTCTCTCTCTTTCTCTGCGTCTCTCTGTCTGCCTCATATCCCGTTTTCTTTTTCTCCTTACATTGTTAACAGTACATTATTTTTCTGTTTGTTTGTTTGTCATCGTCGTCGTTGTTGGTGTTGTTTTGTTGTTGTTTTTCTTGTTCTTGTTCTTCCTGTTCCTCTTGTTCTTTTCCTTGTTCTTGTCCTTCTCCTTTTCAGTGATATTCTTGTTTTTGAGAGGAGCACTGTAGGTTCCCTGTCTCTCTGCTTCCTCCTTCTCCGCATATTGTTAACGGCACATTATTTTTCCTTTTATTTTTGTTTTTCATTGATGTCGTTGTTTTTGTTGTTGTTGTTGTTGTTGATGATGCTGTTGTTCTTGTTCTTTTTCTTCTTCTTCTTCTTCTTCTTCTTCTTCTTCTTCTTCTTCTTCTTCTTCTTCTTCTTCTTCTTCTTCTTCTTCTTCTTCTTCTTCTTCTTCTTCTTCGTCTTCTTCTTCTTCTTCTTCTTCTTCTTCTTCTTCTTCTTCTTCTTCTTCTTCTTCTTCTTCTTCTTCTTCTTCTTCTTCTTCTTCTTCTTCTTCTTCTTCTTCCTGTTATTTTTTGTTTTGTTTTTGGGGCTGGGCTGGGGGCTGGGGCTTCAAGCCTATTAATACCATTTCCATCATTAACTTCACCTTCCTTTTTTAAACCATATAACTGCAAGCACAGCAAGTCAACAATGGCCATTGTCACCTAAGGCTTACAGTAACCTGCAGTGCTACCGCCATATCTTTATCCCATTTATCACAACATAAATACACCAATAATTCTAGAAGAATGCCAACCGCCGCTGCAGTCACCATCACCACTGTTATTGCTGTTACAACTGCATCTCTTTACTATCTTTAAATTCACCGTTTATCAGTCTATTAGCGAAGATCTTTTGATATCTGAAAAAGATCCAAGCTACGGATCAGACTTTATGTTGGCAGGAACCGCATCTTCTCAATTCTGCAAAACTTAATAGAACTTGAAAGGCTGATATAAAAATAACACAAAGCAATCTCCAGATTAGAAAATTGACCGATCTCTTCTAAAACTTTATTTCCTCCAATGACCCTCCTCCCTCCCCCCCCAATCCAACTCCAGGTGGAAACCAATCGGCAACATGGCCAGGTTCAGAACGGCCGTGGCCGATGTCCCACAGGTCAGCAACTGGAACACGGCAGACAACATCCTCTCCTTCAACAGGGGAAACCGAGGCTTCTTCGCCATGGGAAAGTCTGGCTTCAACGTCAGCAGACAAACAGGTGAGTCTGGCTTCAACGTTAGCAGACAAATAGGTGAGAGTTTGACTTCAGCGTCAGCAGACAAATAAGTGACATTCTAACTTCAGCGTCAGCAGAAAAATAGGTGAGAGTCGGGCTTCAGCGTCAGCCAACAAATAGGTGAGAGTCTGGCTTCAGCGTCAGCTAACAAATAGGTGAGAGTCTGGCTTCAACGTCAACAGAAACAGATGAAAGTCTGGCTTCAACATCAACTGACGAGCAGGTGAAAGTTCGACTTCAGCGTCAACAGACAAATAGGTGAGAGTTTGGCTTCAGCGTCAGCAGACAAACGATGAAAGTCAGACCATGTCCAGATTTTATAAATAGTTCCTCTTTATGCATCGGGCGTTTCGTGTGGCTTACTTTACCAGATGTTCCAAGATGTTTCAGTAGCTGAGAGCTTTTCTATTAAATATTGAGGCTCAAATCATCAAATAGATGTGGTCAATGTTATGCATAATAATATATCCGAGATCAATAGAGTATTCGATACGACAAAAGACCCCAAAAGAGCAGACCAAGAACTACGTTTAATTCACATTGAGAAAGCATACTTGAATTTAAGAAAAAAAAATCTGCTTAAGAGCCGAATAAGAATAGTCGACTAATGTTATAAATTCCAGTTCTATTATTAGATTCTTTTATTACGATCGACGCTTAAATAAATGCGCAGCTTGGAATTCCCACAAGGCACCTTCAAACCCTTTTTGTTTTCAAGAGCTCACAGCCTTCTAATAGGCGCTCTAAAGGGTCTTTGAGTAGATTTGGAGAGTACAGAATTAGTTGGTTTCCTATATTATTATAATTTCTGAAATTGAAAATAAAGAGCCAGGTTTGAATATTTTCCAGACATGTGTAAAATATATCTGTTTATGTTGCCCGCACACGCTGAGCTATCGCTGCTACTGTTGATTATTATGCACTTATTCGTGCACAATATCTTTTTCATGAATTGACAATGAAATGCCAAGCGCCCGGATGTAACATATGTTGATACCCTTTTTCCATCACGATGAGTTCGAAACTATCAATTCTTAAACCGATATCATCCCTGTTACGTCATTCCACATCCCAGGCATGGCCCCAGGTCAGTATTGCGACCTTATAAGCGACTGCAAGGTCAAGGTGAATGTGGACGGAAGTGGAAATGCCAACATATCTCCAGCAGACCAGAACGATCCATTCGTCGCCATTATTGCCCAGAGTAAGATGTTTTGTTTTTCCCATATTGGCAGAGTTTCTATGCTTTGTAATCTTGATGTTTACTTTTACTGTCTCAAAGGTTTTGCATGCATAGCTCTTTCTTTCTTTACACGTTCTTTGTGGAAATGAATTTAGGTAATGAACATCTCGAATGAACAATAAAAGAATTAAAATATCCTAAATATCCTGAGCGTACAAGTTGTCACGCTTCCATCAGAACAATAACGAGTGTTGTTTTATCGCCTTTTTTTTCAGAGGTGTAAGAAGTGTGACCATCTGAGTATAGAAGGGGTTTGTACTGTCCTGTTATCTCGGCTCAAGGCGAAGGTTTGGTTACTTCAAATAGCCAGAATGTTGCTATGTTTCAGAAATACAAGAAAATAAAGCTGTTTTTTTTTAATAATTTACCCTCATCTTGGAGCTTTGAATGTTCTTTACAGATGTATCTTTTATTGTAGACCATTTTGTAACATATTTTCTCTCTTTCTCTCTCTCTCTCTCTCTCTCTCTCTCTCTCTCTCTCTCTCTCTCTTTTACTGCTCTTTCTCTCTCTCTCTCTCTCACTATATACATATACTAAGATATATATATATATATATCTTATGAAGTGGTAATATATTTAAAAAAGGATTTAAAAATTCGAAAACAGGTGTAAAAAAAAATTTAATAAAATAAGAAATATACTTTGTTTATATACACAGACTGAAGAAAAAGCTAGAAGAAGATTCGTGCGAAATAGAATTCAGATTGAAAGTTAAAGAAAATATAATGAAAGAGTTATGAAACTTTAATATTCATTTACTATTTTAAAAATATAAAGAAATATTATTAAATACGTTTTTCAAACAAACAATATGCAAAATGACTGTAACATTAAAATTTATATAGCTCCATTTAAAATAAAAGTTATAATATTAGCCTACGTCTTAGAAATAAACATTTTGATTGTTGAACAACATTTCTTTAAATATCTTTTTCTTTTAGTAACAAAGAGAAACAAACATGTTGTTTTTCTCACCAAGTCATATATTCTGGTTTCCCCTGATCCTGACGTGAGCCGAAGAAAATTTATATTAAAACAATTCAAAACAAAACAAAACAGAAAATAAACCAGAAGTCAGGTTATAAAGTTCATTTTAACATATGTTATTAAGCAACCCTAACTTCACAAGCTCTTCACAAGTCAGGTTATAAAGTTCATTTTAACATATCTTATTAAGCAGCCCTAACTTCACAAGCTCTGCAAAATGCCAATTCCGTGAGTGAAGGTGTGTAGAAAAAAAAAAAATTGTCATGTGAAAAAGGGACAGTGTACGAATATTTTTTTAATATTTGCAAATGCAACAATCTCATTGTAATTTTTTGTATGTAATGTGAGATTTCGCCAAAAATCAACCAACTGAAAGACTGCAATTGTGTATAATGAATTATTCGTATAAAAAACGGGCAGATATTTCTCGTCTTAACAGATCTATGAATAAACACATCTGAAGCGAAACTAGCGTAAATGGTTTCCAATTTAAGACAAAAAGAGAAGTTCTATTTGATTAGAGAACTTTTTTTCATTTCACACTCATTAAACGCGTAGGAATCTGCGTCTAAAAATAGACCATCACTAGCAGAAGACTTGCGAGCCCTACCGAGACCCAGCCGGCAGCCATCTTTGTAGCTGAGTGGTACACTCCGCCATCATGGCTAGAGTGACCGTTATTGCTGTCATCGTCACAGTTCTTGCAGTACTGTTGCTATACCCGTGGGACTCTGTAAAAAAAAAAACTCCAATATGATTAACACATTTATGACTGTTCTTTTAATATGTGTCTCACACCTGCTTTGTTTATGAAACGTACGACTCAAATAGATTCTGGGTAGACGAAGAATTCAAGTGTGTTGTGACTTCAATGTTAGTTTCCAATATAATTTGCAGATTATAAAATTGAATTTTTATGACATTCATCTTACGATAGACATGTCCTATATGGTTCAAAAGTTATTGGTCCGTAAGAATGCAAGGCCGCATTTTTACTCAACCTTTTAGAGTCACACAATGTTATTTTGATGTATATTCTCCATGCCGTCTGTCCTCAATTTTTAATATTTCTCCAAGGACAGCTGATTTTTACTGTCTTAACCTGAAACGTTCAGCCTTCTTTACTAGCTTTTGATAAATTTGTGCAAATTTTCTTCTTGTTCTTAGATTTTTAACATAGAGTGCTATAGATTTTTTTTTCTAAATAAGATCAAGGAATAAAGTGCAATCAGTTCTTTTCTGTCTTTTTTTCGCCTGGACTCTTAAGCGACATACGAGTCTTGAATTTTTTTTTTCTGAAGCCCGCTTCCAACTGATTCTAAGTGTAAAAAAAACCCATCGGCCTCGGCATGCTGCCAAGTAGGCGCCAGACTTGTGTCTGTGATAAACCTTCCCGTCAGACATCTCGCAACACGACCCTATGTTACAGGGGGAACCTTGGGGGCTCAGGGGAGGGGGGAGTTGGGGATGGGTGAGGGACATAATGGAGAGCAAACAGGACACAGTAATAGAATGAAAAAAAAAATGATCAGCAGATGAAAAATAGACGCCTCTGACATTCTTAGATAGAAACTGATGCGAGGATTGTTTTCGGGTTATAGAGCCAAACGATCCAAATCTAGGGACTCCGCACTGAATGCAGGCGACGGGCCTCGAGTCACCGAGTAACGAGAGAAAGGGCGGATCCCGCCCCCCCCCCCCCCCACCATCCTTAACACCCCGTAACACACCCGGGGCACCTCTGTAAACACACACACACACACAGACATACCCACACGCCGCTCGTCCACAGTCTACAGTATCATACACACACATCCTTTGGCTTAGTGTCGGTCATATCTAAATAAATAGATAAGAGTTCGACTGCATAGTGTAAAGAAAAATTTCTGAAGGGGGAAAAGAACTGGCCAGTGGTTTAATGAGATGGGTTGGGCCTAGATAAAATGTTTCATTTTCTTAAAGGTCTGTTTAGCTTGGCCTTCTTTGTCTTTATTTCTGTGTTGCATTTTCCGTGTTCTGTAATTACTGCCCTCTAAGTATTTGGATTTCTCTACCTGTCGTAAATCGTAGGTCCCAACTTTCAATTTGAAAGAGGGTATAACCTTTTGCCTGGATTCCAATATTGCATTGGATTTCTTTTCCTTCAAGCTGTGTCCCATATTTTCGATTTTCTTCACTATGGTATTCAGTAATGTCTGTAGACCACTTTTATTTTCTGCTAAGACGTCGGTGTCGTCAACATACCGAATGTTGTTGATGATGTGACCGCCTGTTTGTAATCGTGCTGTACCTTTAGTTGATCGCACGGTCCTCTGTACAATTAGGAAATATATGGAGATAAGACACAGCCCTGTATTGGCTGATAGTTGCTTTTTTTCATATTTCATTAAACTGCAGCTGTCTGCTCCCAATAAATATTTAAGATATTCTCCGCGATATTTTTTTCCTTGTATCTAAAGCGCCCTGAAGGTTTTTACATGCTAAGATCAAGCTATAAAACTCATTTAATAATTTTTTGCTTGCTTAGATTTGTGTTTTTTGGTCGTTTTAAATTTGCCAAATATAAATTCTCTGTTAGTTGTTCCCTAATATCCTAGAAACAAGATATGTTTATCATTCTTTATATGCATTGGAGTCGTGAGGACCTTAAAGAAAATGTCTCTTTATCTATCCTCTGTTTTGCACAAGATACCAACAACCTAAAAGTGATTTTTTCTTTCCTTTATATAACAAATGCAGGTTTTTTTATATAATCCATGAAAAGCGCACAAGCTTATTTGGACAAAATTATTTTTACCGAAATTTTCCAATAACTATTTACATTAAAGATGATAAGAAAATAGAACCGATCTGTCATCAAACATCGGCGCCTTACAAGTAAATGTCTTGGTGACTCTTTGTAAATTATAGTAAAAATAGCATGCCGATCTGAAGGAATTAAACTATTTGTTTGTCAAACAAAAGTGCCTCAACTATATATATATATATATATTTATATATATAATATATATTTGACTGAGGCGGAGTAAAGAACTCGAATTGCACGACTTTTTAAAGTTAAAAATTACTACTTCTGATTAACAGAATTAAATGACCATGAAAAAATTGCAGAAATCAAAATCAGTCTTATCAAAACATTTTTTACCAAAGAAGCCAACTGGAATAAAACAATCAACTCTCACACTAGTTACTGTAATAACGCAAATCCTTTTTATTTTCAAGATGGCAATGATAGACGTAAAAAATGAGACATTAAGAAATGTAAAAATAAGTTCTTCCTTCATTTACTGCTACATGAGACTATTTTACGATAAGACTCACACATTCAAGCCGTGGCTCGTCCAAAAAAGCATTCCTCAACCAAGACTTTGCGCATGGAAAGATTGTTCTTTGCTCTCTTTCCTTCTCCCCTTTTTGTGAGCTGAACGAGACGGCTTTGAAAGGACTCTAGCAGTCGAGCAAAATGTAATGATCGTAGTTATTGTGGGAAAAAAGGAAAAAAAGTTTTGAGGGAATAGCGATTATACGGAGAAGAAGATTGTTCTGAATTATTTCTGGAGGGTCCAACATTATTTTACACACTGGATAGAAAGTTTTATAGGAGATTTAATGAATTAAATCTTAAACCTCGATTAAGTGAATCTAGTGAATGGGTTTGTAATGCACACTTAAATGTGAGAAGTTTTAGCCGTCTTTTATGATCAGCTGCTGGGAGTGGAGAGATTTGACATTGAAAAAAATCAATAGTTAATTTATGTAGAAAGCTGCTGGTTGGTACCATTCTGAGGACAATAAAGGCTGGGCCTCATTCACTTCACTTCTGTTCTTCCTGGGAGCTGCTCCGAACTATGAAGCCCAGGCATCATTCTAGTGTTAAAACCACAGCACAAAATCCTGCACCAAAGACCGTATTAGCATACGTCCTTAACACGTTCAGATGCGCCTGAGACATACTTTAGCGGTCAGTGACGAAGATTGATAAATAGAATTAAAAATGGTTATTCGCCGTTGTCAAGAGCAAAGCTACATCATGATCTTTACTCCCCAAAGTTACACATTTTACTGATTCTGGTGGCTATTAGTATATAGGACAACACGACCTATTGTTCCGTTTTTGTGAGCAAAAAACAATAGAATGATCATTTCTTTTAAAAATGAAGTGGCACAAAAAAAAAAACAATAGATCTAGAATGATCATTTCTTTTAAAAATGAAGTGGCACAAAAAACAATAGAATGATTATTTCTTTTAAAAATGAAGTGGCACAAAAAAACAATAGAATGATCATTTCTTTTAAAATGTAGTGGCACAAAAAAAAAAACAATAGAATGATCATTTCTTTTAAAAATGAAGTGGCACAAAAAAGAATAGAATGATCATTTCTTTTAAAAATGAAGTGGCACAAAAAAAACAATAGATCTAGAATGATCGTTTCTTTTAAAAATGAAGTGGCACAAAAAACAATAGAATGATCATTTCTTTTAAAAATGAAGTGGCACAAAAAACAATAGAATGATCATTTCTTTTAAAAATGAAGTGGCACAAAAAACAATAGAATG
>JAWDGP010001366.1:27500-39637 GCA_033675545.1 Elysia crispata
TGTTATTTCATAAGATGAAGGTTACGAACATGTTGACAATGACGATGAAGATCATTGGGTTGATAGAAAAGCTCTTGTTGTTTCATAAGATGAGGGTTAGGAGAAAATGGACAGTAAGGATGATGATAACTAAGAACATGAGAAATCTCTTGTTATTTGGTGGTCAAAATGAAGGTTCTGATAATGCAGACAAGGGCGATCATGATCACTAAGAAGATGAGAAATCTCTTGTTATTTGGTGGTCAAAATGAAGGTTCTGATAATGTAGACAAAGGCGATCATGATAACTAGTAGTAGTAGTAGTAGTAGGAATAGAAGTAGTAGTAGTAGTAGAAGTAGAAGTAGAAGAAGAAATAGCAGTAGCAGTAGTAGTAGTATTAGTAGTAGTAGTAGTAGTAATAGTAATAGTAGTTGTAGCAGTAGTAGTAGTAGAAGTAGTAGTAGTATTAGTAGTATTATTAGTATTAGTAGTAGTAGTAGTAGTAGTAGTAGTAGTAGTAGTAGTAGTAGTAGTAGTAGTAGTAGTAGTAGTAGTAGTAGTGTAGCAATAGTAGTAGCAGTAGTAGTGGTAGTAGAGGTAGTAGTAGTAATAGTAGTAGTAGTAGTAGTAGTAGTAGTAGTAGTGGTAGTAGTAGTAGTAGTGGTAGCAGTAGTAGTAGTAGTAGTAGTAGTAGTAGCAGTAGTAGCAGTAGCAGTAATAGTGAGTAGTGGTAGTATTAGTAGTAGTAGTAGTAGTAGTATTTGTAGTAGTTGTAATAGTAGTAGTAGTGGTTTTAGTAGTAATAGTACTAATAATAGTAGTGGTGGTAGTGGTAGTAGTAGAGTGGTAGTAGTGGTAGTAGTGGTAGTAGTGGTAGTAGTAGAAGTGAGTAGTGGTAGTGGTAGTAACAGTGGTAGTAGTAGTAGTAGTAGTAGTAGTAGTAGTGAGTAGTAGCAGTAGTGGCAGTGGCAGTAATAGTAGTAGTGGTGGTGGTGGTGGTGGTGGTAGTGGTGGTGGTAGTAGTGGTAGTAGTGGTATTAGTGGTGGTAGTAGTAGTGGTGGTGGTGGTAGTAGTAATAGTACTAATAATGGTAGTAGTAGTAGTAGTAGTAGTAGTGGTAGTAGTAGTAGTAGTAGTAGTAATAGGAGTAGTAGTAGTAGTAGTAGTAGTAGTAGTAGTAGTAGTAGTAGTAGTAGTAGTAGTAGTAGTAGTAGTAGTAGTAGTAGAAGTAGTACCAGAACTAGTAGTAGCAGTAGTAGAAGCAGTAGCAGTAATAGTAGTGGTAGTAGTAGTAGTAGTAGTAGTAGTAGTAGTAGTAGTAGTGGTAGTAGTAATAGTACTAATAATAGTAGTAGTAGTAGTAGTAGTAGTAGTAGTAGTAGTAGTAGTAGTAGTAGTAGTAGTAGTAGTAGTAGTAGTAGTAGTAGTAGTAGTAGTAGTAGTAGTAGTAGTAGTAGTAGTAGTAGTAGTAGTAGTAGTAGTAGCAGTGAAAGAAAGAGAATTTTTAATGAATGTTTCAAGCAAACAATATGGAAATTAATAGTTATGCTAAGCTTACGTCATGACTGATTTTCAGGTGCAGCAGCGAGAAATCTAATGTTCACTGACGATCTTTAATTGTCTTTAATTTTAAAACATTCTCCATGACTATTAGAGAATGAGATCCTTCCGATCTTTCTAATAATAGTAATTATCATCATCCTCATCATCATCATCATCATCATCATAACCACCATCTTCACGATGTTTGATAAATAAATTAGAATTGGTTTCTTGTTATTGTCAAGGAGATAGTAATAAAATGACATTTTTTTCCCAAACATGTTTTACTGATTCTGGTGGCTATCAGTATGCAGGGCACCACGACCACCTTTTTTCCCCTGGCCTCGAGCAGAAACAATGGAATGGTGATTTCTTTTGATAATGAAGTGGCACAAATGAAAGCTCGTAAAACGATCATTTTGAAATTAGACAAGTACAGTTGTGCTAACTTGTTCTGTAATATAGGAAAAGCATGTATTGTGGACTTACATTTTCTATGTTTCCCTTGCTTTCGACTTCCTAGTCCATTATTCACTTGTTTCACATAATTATTTAAGATACCTACCCCCGTAAATATATATATATATATATATATATATATATATATATATATATATACAATACAATACATTGGTTTTATTAAATAGAAGATTTTGAAAAATCTGTTCATGATCTTTAAGATATAAAAAAACCAGCCGTTTAAAATTTGGGAGACTATCAGTAACAGAAAGCTAAAAAAACATTTAAAAAAATATTTTCACTTTTTCTGGGGTAAAAAAAAACAAAGACCCAAACCAAACCAAACCAAACGATCATTCAGTTGTAGTCGAATGTGTGTACTGATAGGAAAAAAGAAAAAAAAATTTAACGCCACTTGGTGGAGATGATGAAACAAAAGGCAAGTAATGTTAAAGAATATAGCGATAGTCTTGAAAAAAACAAAAACAAAGCTATTTCACCGGAGGTTATTTCATTGTAAATAAAGCAACGCACTGCTTATTCTGTCTGGAGGAACTTTAAAACAATTCTCTAAGTTTTACCAAAACAAACTCGGTAGGATATGAAGGAATGCAGGGCAATTTCATTTCTGAAACTCCCCTCATTTAATTTGACTGAAGTATGATACAATACGTTGAAAGACTTCAACAACTTATGGTTTAATATAATTTCATAAAACGAGACGAAAGTAATAAAAAAATTGAAGACTTTTCAAACAGTCGACCAAAGAAAGGTGAAAACTCAAATTATTATCTCTTATTTTAAAGAAGGAGGAATGGGCGGCACAGTAAGAGATCCTTTGATAATTATACCTGCCAGATCCAATCATACTCTTTTTTTTATAGAAAAAAAAATGAGACAGCAAGATAAAGAATATTTAAAATGCGCTTTGTTGCAAGGAATAAAAAGTGTAACATTAATATATAGGAAATACATAAGAAAAAAGACAGCAAAAATATAATTCAATTAAAAAAAGACAATTTAAAAAGGTTTACACAGCAAAAAAGGAAAAGGTTATTGTGCCCCAAATCAGACAAAGCATGACTTAGTAAAATACGCGTAGGTTTGTCACTTATTACAAAAACATCCCCATTCTTGGGTTATAAAAGATGTAGATCTAGCGGCTATTGGTACATTCATCAACTGGACAAGATCTGGAAATCTGATTCCCCCAAGACGTTGTGCGCCAAAAAGTCTTAAAGAAACAGCTTCATCATGTGGAAAGTTGCCTGTCTGCTTCTAGTGGCCGTTGTCACCAATGTTTCGGTTCAGGTAAAATAAAATATTAATTTTGTCCTTAAAAGACATTCTATAGCATCAACGTTTTTACGACTCTTTTTTTCTTTGTTATAATTTTAGATATCTTTTTTTAATTGTAGAATAAAAATCTGTAATAATAAACTATTCACAATTTCAAAACAAAAGAGCCTTGTTTTTAATAATTTCAGCAAACACCAGATCCAGTAACCCAACCACCAGTTCCAGTTGCTCAAACACCTGTGCCAGTTGCTCAACCACCAGTTCCAGGACAACAACCAAATCCAACTCAAATCTATAATCAACCTCCATTAGGACAGCTTCCTCCAGGTTCGAAATGATTCAAAGATTGTGTCTAAAAAAATTGAGGTGTATTTGTTGTTTGTTTTTTGTAGATTCAAAATCGTCAACTTCAGGATTATAAACAGCATCATCGTCAGCATAATTTAATTTTAATCATTGAAACCATCATCAGTATTGTCATGTTTATTCTTACATGAGTACAATATCAGAATTGTTGAACAATTACTAGGAACGAGAATATTGCTGAGATGTCCATCCCTATATTCAATTATAACATACACAAAGGAACCACTTATCACAGCGTATTAATCATTATCTTTTATTTAGCAATCCTTAATTTATTACCTTTTAAAGCTCACCCTTAAAGGTCTTTTTGTCAAGATCTTATTATGTTGCTGGCTGAAAAAATGTGTTAAAAATGAAAAAAAAAAAAAAAGAAAAGAAAAGAAAACACCGTTTTTGCTTCCAATTCTCTTGGTCTTGCAGGTGCTGTGCGTAATTTCCTGCACACCTTGTTCGCTCCCATGCATGCGTTTTTGGGCTCATTCGTAGGAGGCAAATGAAATATCAGTAGAGGTCGAAGATTTTAGACGCTGATATTCAAAAAGTACGAAAAAAAAAGAGACATGAAATAAAGAATAAAACTTGCCAAAAATTACATTTTGTTAATTTTATTTCTTCTCAAATAGCCATTGTGCATGTTCTTGTTTGTCCAGAGAGTAAGGTATAGTGTTTGTTAAAAATCACTTTAAAAACTCGTGTTAAACTAACAGGACTTTTAAAACCTGCTTCCAAACAGAATTATGTGAATAGAACAAAACTTGTACTACAGAGTTAGGGTAAAAGCGCACTTACGTAGTCTAATTGCATTTCATCATAAGGGAAATATTGAATTTTACAGACAGAAGAAAAAAATATTTTCTGAACATAATATAATCTGCCTAAGTTTTATACTAATTCTGACAAACAACATAGCTCTGAAGAGATTGGCTGAAATAAAACAATTTTATTGTTAATTAAACGGTCGTATTTTTTTTTACTTTTACCAAAATACAAGTTTTGGATTGATAGCGGACATTGTAATCAAAATATTTCTTTACGATAAACCGAATTTAGTGATATGCAATCTACATATAATTAAACAGACCAGTCTTTTTTAAATCTCTTAATGAACTCCGTCTAAGACCAAAAGTGTTAAACCGTTAAGTCATGTTTACACGGAGCGACATGCAGCTATTTCACAATACGCTCTGACGTCAAAAGCAGTAAATTATGTTTCACATTTCTGGAAATCAGCACAAAGATAAAATCTCACGTGGAGCTTATCAGAGTATACTAGGAACAAAAATTAAAAACGATAATTACAGATCTAAAAAAGTTCACTCACTAGATTTTAATTCCTTTTTCGTTTAAAATATGGCGATCGCCTGATAAGCGTTATAAAGAATCCACTGTTCAAATTGGTTCAAAATATATGATTTCTCAGCTTGTTAAAAATTCAATGAACAACTTATTTTGTAGAGGAATTGCCAACAGGAGTCTGTACTTAAATTTTAATCGCTTTTATTTCGCTAGTACCACAGCACAAATGCCATAACCTTTATATCTAAAATAAAACAACAACAACACCAAAAATAACAAAACATACACAATGTTTTTGTATGTATGTGGCTGTGGATAAAGTATATACGATGGTATCTCATGTTTGTATGTATGTGGCTGCGGATAAAGTATACACGATGGTATCTCATGTTTGTATGTATGTGGCTGCGGGTAAAGTATACACGATGGTATCTCATGTTTGTATGTATGTATGTGGATGTGGATAAAGTATACACGATGGTATCTCATGTTTGTATGTATGTGGCTGTGGATAAAGTATACACGATGGTATCTCATGTTTGTATGTATGTGGCTGCGGATAAAGTATACACGATGGTATCTCATGTTTGTATGTATGTATGTGGCTGTGGATAAAGTATACACGATGGTATCTCATGTTTGTATGTATGTGGCTGTGGATAAAGTATACACGATGGTATTTCATTTCCCTCTTTTTTTTTCCTCAAATTTTTTAGCAGGTGCAAGAAAGTTAGACAGTGTTGTAAAAAAAAGACTGAAACCGTCACAAAGCGATAGATTTATCCTATTTGGGCATTGAAACATGGAAAATAAAATGCGAAGGCCAATGTAAACTCCGCACCTGCAAGAATCTCAACTTATAGCCATGATCAGTTCTAAAGGTCAAGAATTAATAAATATCTAAGATCTGTGTCACGAATTTGTTTGCATGTAACACGACTGAAATATTTGTCACAACCTAACCATTGCGCTTTTATATGAAAAACAATAAAACAATATTCGAGATACATTCCTTATTGATGTACACTAAGGAAATTATATATAGACAAGTATGTCGAGGAGATTTATTTCTGTGTCTGCTTTTTTAAAGACACTTTTTTCTGTCTTTCTAAACGTTCATGAAACTTTTAGTATTCTTCTACTGAACCATATCTGAGTTGCTGTGATCCGTTTCTCTAGATGTTTGCTCAATGTCCAAGTCTCGCTGCCGTATAAACCATATCTGAGTTGGTGTGATCCATTCCTCTCTGTTTGCTCAATGTCCAAGTCTCTCTGCCGTATAAACCATATCTGAGTTGCTGTGATCCATTCCTCTCTGTTTGCTCAATGTCCAAGTCTCTCTGCCGTATAAACCATATCTGAGTTGCTGTGATCCGTTTCTCTAGATGTTTGCTCAATGTCCAAGTCTCTCTGCCGTATAAACCATATCTGAGTTGCTGTGATCCGTTTCTCTAGATGTTTGCTCAATGTCCAAGTCTCTCTGCAGTATAAACCATATCTGAGTTGCTGTGATCCGTTTCTCTAGATGTTTGCTCAATGTCCAAGTCTCTCTGCAGTATAAACCATATCTGAGTTGCTGTGATCCGTTTCTCTAGATGTTTGCTCAATGTCCAAGTCTAACTGGCGTAAATACGGACTGGATATACATAGATTGGAGCTCTTGTTGTCTTACATGAAGGGTTAATTTGTTATAAGTTAGAAAATGTTTCATTTTCTTAAAGGTCTGTTTAGCTTGTTCTTCTTTGTCTTTATTTCTGTGCTGCATTTTCCGTCTTCTGTAATTACTGCCCTCTAAGTATTTGAAATTTTCTACATGTCGTAAATCGTAGGTCCCAACTTTCAATTTGTAAGAGGGTATAACCTTTTGCCTGGATTCCACTATTGTCTTGGGTTTTTTTTTCCTTCCAGCTGAGTCCCATTTTTTCGCTTTCCTTCCCTATGGTATTCAGTAATGTCTGTAGACCACTTTCATTTTCTGCTATGACATCGGTGTCGTCAACATACCGAATGTTGTTGATGATGTGACCGCCTGTTTGTGATCGTGCTGTACCTTTAGTTGATCGCACGATGCATCCTCTGTACAATTAGGAAAAATATGGAGATAAGACACAGCCCTGTCTTACCTCTCACTTTAATTTTTCATCTAACTGCAGCTGTCTGCTCCCAATAAATTTTTTATATAGCCTCAGCGATTTTTTTCTTGTATCTAAAGCGCCCTGAAGGTCTTTACATGCTTTACAGGTTTAAAACTCTTTTAATAATTTTTTGCTTGCTTAGATTTGTGTTTTTTGGTCGTTTTAAATTTGCCAAATATAAATTCTCTGTTAGTTGTTCCCTAATATCCTCCAACCAGATATGCTTATCATTCTTTATGTGCATTGGAGTCGTAAGGCCCTTGAAGAAAATGTCTCTTTATCTGTCCTTAGTTTCGCACAAGATACCCACAACCTACATGTTCAGTGATTTTTCTTTCCTTTATATAACAAATGCAGTATTATTTATATAATCCATGAAAAGCGCCCAAGCGTTCCTGGACAAAAATAGATTTACCGAAATTTTTCCAATAATTATTTACTTTATAGATGATAAGAAAACAGAACCGATCTGTCATCAAACATCGGCGCCTTACAAGTAAATGTCTTGGTGACTCTTTGTAGATTGGAGGTAAAAATACCATGCCGATCTGAAGGAATTAAACTATTTGTTTGTCAAACAAAACTGCCTCAACTATATATTTGACTGAGGCGGAGTAAAGAACTCGAAATGCACAAAGTTTTTAAAGTTAATAATTATGACTTCTGATTAACAGAATTAAATGACCATGAAAAACTTGCAGATATCAAAATCAATCTAATCAAATCATTTTTTACCTAAGAAGCCAACTGGAATAAAATAATCTACTCTCACACTAGTAACTGTAATAACGCAAATCCTTTTTTTTTAAAGATGGAAATGATAGACGTAAAAAAATTAGACATTAAGAAATGTAAAAATAAGTTCTTCCTTCATTTACTGCTACATGAGACTATTTTACGATAAGACTCACACATTCAAGCCGTGCCTCGTCTTAAAAAACATTCTTCAACCAAGATTTTGCGCATGGAAAGATTGTTCTTTCCTCTCTTTCCTTCTTCCCTTTTTGTGAGCTGAACGAGACGATTTTGAAAGGACTCTAGCAGTAGAGCAAAATGCAGTGATCGTAGTCATTGTGGGAAAAAAGGGAAAAAAGTTTTGAGGGAATAGCGATTATATGGAGAAGAGGGTCCAACATTATTTTACACACTGGATAGAAAGTTTTATAGGAGATTTAATGAATTAAATCTTTAACCTTGAATAAAGTCTGGTGAATGAGTTTGTAATGCACACTTAAATGTGGGAAGTTTTGGCCGTCTTTTATGATCAGCTACTGATCAAATTGTTGCCACTCGAGCTGATAGTGGAGAGATTTGACATTGAAAAAAATCAATAGTTAATTTATGTAGAAAGCTGCTGGTTGCTACCATTCTGAGGACAATAAAGGCTGGGCCTCATTCACTTCATGATCTTTTCTCCCCAAAGTTAGACATTTTACTGATTCTGATGGGTATTGGTATATAGGAAAGCACGATCAATTGTTCCGTTATCTTGAGCAAAAAAACAATGGAATTTTAATTTCTTTGAATAATGAAGTAGCACAAAAAAAAAAAAAAACTCGTAAAACGATCATTTTGGAATTAGACAAGGACATGTGCACTTACTTATTCTGTAAAAGCAGGGAAAAATACGTTTTATGAACGAATATATTTTGTACTTTTAGCTTGCTTACGATTTTCCAGTCCAGATTGAGCTGCTTTACTTTAGCTCTGTTTGAACTAAGGTTTGCGTCTTGTTTTTTTTTTCTTTATCTTATCATTTTTCAGTGAAAGTTCTCTCTACTGCTTTTCGTAAAAAGTTTAAAATCCTGTGTTTAGCTATAATCTCAAAAAGTTTAAAATCCTTTATTTCGCTATAATTTCTTTGTCTCACATAAAAGCTTACTTTGTTCTCATGTCAATGTAAATGTTTAATTTTCTTAGAGGTCATTTATTTCTCTATAAGCTCTTTAACTCTGTGAGCTTTTCTATGTTTTTTAATTTTAGCCTTTACACTAGGGAATTCACGAGGCAACAAAACAACGATCGAGGAAAAATCAGAAAAGTTTGGCTAGACCGCACCTAACTAGTTGTCTGTGACTGTTCCTCACTGTTTTCTTTGCCAGTTAATTCTAATATTTTTTTCATAATGAACTTACATGCGATTTTTGTCTTAAAAAATTTTAAAACTTGTTTGTCTTCTCTGCAATCTCTTTATCTTTTTAACCACGTATTGTACATTTCTTTTTATATTTTTTTTTTTCATTCGCTAAAATTTAAAATAAATCTGAAAGAAAAAAAAACAAAACAATGATTTATTGCAAGGCATTTACCTTTTGCCCCGAATATATGTAAAAATTCCTTTTGATCTTCTATGAATATTTTTATTTATTTTTGCGCTGTTTTCTGCCTTTTTAATTCGAGAAAAGAATGGAAGAGGCAAAAAGAAAGAATAAGGTACAAAGAGAGAATATGTGAAGAAAAAATTTAAGTTGAATTGCGAGAGGGACATAGGGTCCGAGAAAGAAAGACACAGTGAGATAAAAGGGAAAGAAAGAGAGAGAGAGAGAGAGAGAGAGAGAGAGAGAGAGAGAGAGAGAGAGAGAGAGAGAGAGAGAGAGAGAGAGAGAGAGTGAGAAAGGGTGCCTATGTTAAAAAGTATTTAAGATATGAAACAAAAAATATGTTAAGCATAGATTCGTAATGATACTTCGTAATTATAATATGATAATACATATAGGTTAATGCTGAAAAAAATTGAGGTGGAACTAACATGCTCTTCCCAAAAAATTCATGTGATTCTTTATGTGATCAAATATAACAAAAAAAAAACACTTTTCTTCCATCTTTTTTTTTTAACTAACAGCGCTAGAAACGCCTTTATCCAAAGTTAAACCATGTATTCCACTATATTATCTTATTATTTATCTTGCCCACATCTGCTTCTCCCTCTCTCTCTCTCTCTCTCTCTCTCTCTCTCTCTCTCTCTCTCTCTCTCTCTCTCTCTCTCTCTCTTGTGCTTTGAAGTTGAATCTTTGCAAGACATGCACATCTTGTTGTTCGCGCAGGACATCACAGTTTGATAATTTCCCGGAATAATCAGAAATCTTCAGGAAGTCCAAAAGCTTGCCTACTTCTCTTTTTCGCCGCGTCCTCATTAATTTTGTAACGTGATTTACAGAGCACGAGTTTAAATGTCGACAAAAGTTTTTTTTTTTTTCATATCTGTGGCTTTTATCTTTCTTTCTAAATCTGCTATAGTTCTATGTTTTACTCTCTCACATGAAGATTGAAACGTCAAAGAAATGTGTCAGTCTATTTTAGAAATAGGTGAAACCTTTTACGGAACATACTAACGATAATGATTATAATAACAATAATAATAATGATGATGATAATAATAATAATAATAATAATAATAATAATAATAATAATAATAATAATAATAATAATAATAATAATAATAATAATATATAATAATAATAATAATAATAATAATAATAATAATAATAATAATAATAATAATAATAATAATAATAATAATAATAATAATAATAATAATAATAATAATAATAATAATGATAAAACTAACACTAGCTCAATTAAAACAGAAGATTTTGAAAAATCTGTGCATGATGTTCAAGGCATGAAAATATTTCTTTTAATTTTAGCAATTATCGGTAAGGAGCAGAGGGGAAAAAAACAGTTTAAAACACTTCTGCTTTTTTAGGACAAAGAAACAAAACAAAACAAAACAAAACAAAACAACAAAAAACAATAGTTTTGTATAATTCATTTTGCGCACTGAGAGATAGATATGAAAAGTGTTGCAATCCAGAAAAATAAAAAAAAACCAACAGAATTTAAAGCAAATGTTAGAGATATTTCATCGAAACGCACCGCTTACACTGTCTGGAGTAACTTTACATAAACAATTCTCTGAGTTTGAACAAAACAATCTCGGTAGGATGTGAGCGACAACAGGACATATCAAGAACTTGAAAATATATTTGAATAAATAAAACAAGACGAAAAACAAATATTTGGAGACTTTTCAAACAGTCGACCCAAGAGACGTGCAAAATCAAATTGTTATTGGTTCAATAAAGAAGGAATAAACAGCACATTAGTTATACCTGCCAGGTCCAAACATACTCTGTAGACAAAATTTTTACACTAAGATAAATCTAATTGCACTTAGGTACAATGCATAAAAAGTGTAACCTAAGAAAAACGGGAAAAAATAGTACAAAAACAAAATTCATTTCAATTTGAAACCAATTCAAAATGTTTACAAAATAAAAATTGACAGGGTTTTTAAGTCCAAAATCAGACAAAGAATGACTTAATGAATACAAGTAAATTTGTCGCCCTTTACAGACATTATCATTCTTGGATTATAAAAGTGGCAGATCTAGCGGCTATAGTACATTCATCAGCTGGATTTCTAGATCATAAGTTCTTCCAAGACGGCTAAAAGAAACAGCTTCATCATGTGGAAAGTTGCCTGTCTGCTTCTAGTGGCCGTTGTCTCCATTGTTTCGGCTCAGGTAAATTCGTCTTCAATTTGCCGTCAAAAATTATTCTCAGCGCACCAACATTTGTACGTCCTTTTTCATAGATATTTTTATGACTTATTTATGATCCTGCTCCTCCACATCATCAAATATTTGTGAATATCTTTTGAAAGCAAGGATACTAGGACTTACCACGGGATGGTGGAATAAATAACTATTGATAAGAAACGTTTCGCAATTTCGAAACAAACAAAACTTTTTTTATGATAATTTCAAAAGGCACCAGTTCCAGTAACCCAACCACCAGTTCCAGTTGCCCAACAACCTGTTCAACCTCAACCCTATTATCCACCTCCAGTTGGACAACGCCCTGCAGGTTCGAAATGATTCAAACATTGTGTCTAAAAAAATGAGGTGTATTTGTTTTTTTTTGTAGATTCAAAATGGTCAAGTTCAGCATTATAAACAGCATCATCGTCAGCATAATTTAATTTTTTATCACAATCACCACCATCAGTATTGTCATGTTCATTCTTCTTCTTCTTCTTCTTCTTCTTCTTCTTCTT
>JAWDGP010001367.1:0-45577 GCA_033675545.1 Elysia crispata
CTTGCTGCCCAACTAAAATGCACGTAATCTCGCGTTTTGGAGCGCCGTGATCAAGCCAGGTCTAAAAATAGCTTTATATATGTTGGAGAGCGGTAAAAATTTAGGGCTGAATTTGCAGTTCAAAGAAGTGAAGCGGTTTCGGTGGCCTTTTTCAATTAAAAACAAAAGTTACATTATGTTCTAAGATTGATGTGTGTATTTCGAAAAAGTCAACCCTCGATTTAACGGAGATATAAAAGAAAAAGAGTCGGGGAATCTATGTCGTAAAATTAAACTGGATCATCTAAGTCTGCAAATTTTTTATCACCCAATATATTTATGAAATTCAACTGAAGCTAAATTAAAAAAAAAAATCTGGCAGTTTTCTTTATTCCAACGACCTGGCCAACCGCTGCTACATAACTGTAAGGCAGAATGTAGGAAAAACTTAGGTCAACAAATGTGTTTTCTTATGACATACATCATCCAAAAAGCGGCCTAAGTAAGTCGATACAGATATATATATATATATATATTTAAATAGGGAGATTAAATGGATTTAAAAACTTCATTTTCTCAACCGCAAAAGAATTGTAAGAAATCGTAAGTAGTTTTAAAAAAAAATAATGGCCAGCAACATTTTTGCTACATGCAATCATTTTTAAAAAGTTTGCTATGGTATGTCATACTTTTTAATAAAAGAACTATTTTGACAGTCAGTAATTTTTCAGCATGTTGTTGTGCATTTATTTGTTAAGCTCTAGATTTTCTTTTAATTTTCACTGTATCTGTTCAATTATTTTTTCGTTTATTTTATTCTCGGGTAACCTTGTTTTTCATATATCTTTTTTTTTAATTTAGTCATGTAGTAGAGAGGTGAAACTTTACATTTAATTTCATACAAAGGTACCGAAAATCTGGAATTAATAATACTTTTTAAATGAAATTTGAGACTTTCTTGACAAAGAGTCCTCTTTGGAAAGTACAATTAATATTTCTATTGGGCGGCCCTTTGCTCTGGATCTGTATCCAATCTTTAAGGTAGGCTAAAAAATGTAATTCTTTGAAAAATCACAAAAAGTACCTATATGTGCAGTGTTTAACATAACCCCGAGGCAATTCATAGATGAAACCATTAAATATTGCCAAAATATTTCAAAAGGCAAAAATTTGCAACACAATTTTCCAAAAACTGAAAAAAAAAACCAACTACGAAAAACAACAACAACAACAAAAACAAACCGCCCACTCCAGGAAAGAAAAAAAAAAAACATACATTTTGAAAACAATAATTATTCATAAAAAAACTGTCTAGAGAAGGGGCATAGGAGGAGCAAGGTAAGGGGTATCTATTATAGAAAGGTATACAGAGAGAGAGAAAGAGAGAGAGAGAGAGAGAGAGAGAGAGAGAGAGAGAGAGAGAGAGAGAGAGAGAGAGAGAGAGAGCGAGGGAGAGAGAGAGAGGGAGAGAGAGAGAGAGAGAGAGAGAGAGAGAGAGAGAGAGAGAGAGAGAGAGAGAGAGAGAGAGAGAGAGAGAGAGAGAGAGAGAGAGAGAGAGAGAGAGAGAGAGAGAGAGAGAGAGAGAGAGAGAGAGAGAGAGGCTTAAAATGTTCATGACCAGTAAACTCACGAGTAAAGAAAAAAAATCCAGACCACAATAAAAGTCAGCAACAACAAAGATATGCAATCTTTCTCAAATTTTTTGTTGCTCTTTCAAGTTAACCCACCAGCAACATTCATGCTACGAATGACAATTCACACTGTTAAGCTTATCTTTTCTTGCCTGCAGATTAATATCAAGCACTGTTCTAAAGGTTGCTCTGAATCTGAAAAAAGTAAGACGAAACTAAGAAATACATACTTTGTATAAGCCAGTTTGTCACTATTAAAAACAAAACCGCCCTGGAAAGAAAAAACCTAAGTAGACTGATTTCTGGAAATTGAAAATTCCTGCAAAGAAATATCAACTACAAACTGTCCGAATAATGATTATGGCATGCAAGAAAACAACTTAGTGCACTTGTAGGCCGCTTTTCAGATGACCCAAACATTGCGCAAAGTATTGGAACAAGAGTATTCATGAGAAGCATCTAACAAAATCTACTGAATTATAGGTATTGGAAGGAAAGCAGTATAATGACATTTAAAACGCTAACATATCAGTATAAAACTCGCGCTGCATTATAATAAAAGAAGTGCATTGACACTTTTAAACACTCTAAAAGCAGACAGGTATAAGATTTAAATCTTTTAAAATCTAATTTTTAACTTTTTTCTTTTCAATATCACTGCATCAGTATAGACAACTTATTAGGTAGGCTAAATGTGTGCAGAAACATTAGGGATCAAATTAGTGAAACGTTTCTAGTTTGTGAAGGATTATAGGCCGTCTTTGGATTTGAAACCAAAGCTGCCATGAACAGCATGTAACACCTTGCGATCCATCACCAATATTCCAAAATATGGCATAAGTTGACTTAACAAACTTTTTGTAGTATCGGTTATGGTTAATGTTCAAGCTAAGCTTCAGTACCAATTGCCAAATTTAATTGTTGAGAGGTAAATTTTAAACAGGACTAAAATTGATAATGTTCATTGGTAATTTAAAAACTGGTCTAAAAAAGAGCATTATTGAAAGGGAAATTTTAAATAGGTATAAAAATGAAACTGTTTAAAGGTAGATTTTAAACAGGTCTAAAACTAACAATATTGTTTCTGAGTCCCCTGCTCTCCCATGCTAACCTGCAGGTAGGGGGGAAAACTGTACTGCTGCCTTTGCCAATGAGCTTCTAGCCTGGGCATCTGGCAGAGCAGAATACACGTGTTGGCTCTATGTTTTCAATAATTTAAAATAGAAAGTCTAGAACACGGATTTGCTTTTGTTTCTTGACATTACCTCTTACTAAAAAGTTGTGAAATGAGGAATAAAACTACAAATTTTTGCAATTTTTTTTTCTTAGTTGCACATTTACATGAACTGTGCTTTTAAAAATGCAATTTTTTATATTGGATTTGGAGACGTTCAATTGATTTAGACAATTCTTTGAACTTTAAAAAAGCATTCAAATTATTAAAACTCTCTTTCTAGGTCAAAGCCTAATTGGAAACCTGAGACAAATTATGTGTGAGAAACTGCTATATATTAAATTTTTATGTAATCTTTTGCATCTAATACTTGTGTATGTAAGGATATGTGTTTGTGAACCCAACCAAAAAGAATTCACATAAGTAAAAAGCAAAGATAAAATAACTAAAGGCATTGAGTCTACCCAGACTTTCAGATATCAAAACACCTCATTGGCAGAATACGGATTTTGCTTTGTATCCCGACGTAGCCTTGAAATAGAAATTGATATTTTCGCAGTTTTCACCCTCGCTTATTTCATAGGACAGACAATATAGGAAAACAAATCAAATATTTTAGCCTTAATAAGAAACTGTAAACACACGTCAGTGGAATATTTTTATTAATTAGATAACTGGTGTGTGCTAAGCAAAACAAGTCTAAAAATTGCATCAAATTGATAAAAAATGACCCTCAACCGATTATAAAAGTAGGCACCAAAGCTAGCGCAGCTAACGGCTCTTGACTGAACGTCACTAGTTGATAAGGCCCAGCGACTAAAGGTAAGTTGATTTTTTCCCAGCTGATCCGTTAAAGAATATTTTGTTCTTTAATATAACTGCGTTCTAGCTTTCAGGTTTGACCTTAGTTTTGTCAATGAGCTCTGCTCTTTCCACTCTCAATGTCTATATTCTAATCATTATATTTTTCAAAATGTTTATGAGAATCCCCCCTGACTCTTCATTATTCAGCTCAGTATTTCTTTTCGCTTCTTTTCATATCGCCTCTCTTTTCTATTATTCTTAATTTATCTCGTAATTTCTGATAATAAAGTATTTATGTCATAATTTGTCTGATTCCTTTCAACTCTATTGTATGGCAGTTTATAGAATAATCAATTGCGATAAGAAAGGTAAAGCAAAAATGTAATAAAGGATGTGGTTCTAATAGTATATGCTTGACCGGTAGATGAAACATATAATTCAAAATAAGACTAATGCATTTTCAAAAATTTTAAGCATTTTTATGATACTTTATTATTTTGATAATTAAATCATTAAATTCATAAATACATCTTCCATTTTTTTCTTTTTCCAAAAGAAGTTTTAAAAATATTCTTTAAAATCTTCTTTATCATTGCGGACCAGCAAGCACCATGAGGAAACTTCTAGTCTGTCTTCTTGTTGTGTCCATCCTTGGCTTTGTTTTTGCTGAGCGGGATGTTGAAAAACGCGGATTTTGGAAGAAGATCAAAGTTTTAGGCAGGAAGGTCGCCGACGCTTACAAGGGTAGTCAACTGCAACAAACTCTGAAAAGTGTTGGGAACAAACTTCTGGATCTTGGTCAAGATTTAGCTTTGAAAGGACTTGACAAAGCCAAAGACGTACTTGTTAAAAAAGCTACAGGATAAACTAGTAATTAAGAAAAAAAAATGGCTACATACTAACATAATTTCAGAATAAACGCGCATTATAAAGTACAAAAGCAGAGCATCGTTCTTGTTTACGCTATCCATATTGTCCAATGTATGATTATTTTCATCTGTGCTGCCTAAATTTTGAAGATAATGAGACGAAAAAAAATTTTTAAACATTAAGACAAAAATTTGCAAAGAAAGAGATTTATTAATTAAAAAGCATGTATGTTATTTACTGTAAAGGAACGATAATCATTTATTGTGTGACATGCTGATTCATGTGAATAAATTTCTGTTTTGGCTTTTTTTTTTAAATCGGGGTAGATTTTAACACGGTGCCTAAAAATGATAAGCAAATGTAGACATTGAGTTCAGAAAGTATCATTTTACTCTTGCATTTACGTCCTGAAACCCTTGTATTATGAAAACTGAGTTGAATTCTGATGTTTGATTTGTGATTAAAGCAGATTGGTAAGATTAAATTAGATCTTTTGTTTTGAAGCCATTACACACACACAAATACACACACACACACATATATATATATATATATATATATATATATATATATATATATATATGTAAAACATAGCCTTGAAAACCACAGTTTTAAATTAAGCCCTTTTTTAATTTTTTTAGATTTCTAATAACTTAAAATTTAACCCTTCAGGCCATATTTCAACCAGCATATTTATCAACTTTGAAGTATTTGTAATTTGTTTGTACAGTGAATGACTATTGAAGCTTCAAAATTCTATCATTTACCACAAAGAACTTTCATGAATCTAAATATTTCTTTATAGATAAACTTTGTTGGGAAAATTTGCGGGTACATTCAAGTTCTGTGGAGCAAAAGAAATTAAAGAGGAAGAGTATTTGATGTCTTTATTCAAACATCCTAGAAACAAAGATACGCAGGTCACACGGATAGCATACTCAGACATTTCTCTTGGGCCTCTCCTCAAAACACTAATCTCGAAGAGTCATGCAGAGACTAAAGATCTACAGCACAGTTTTGATCACGCAGCACAGCAGTGGGGATACTTCGTATGTTTTTTGTGGCCACAATGGCTGCATGTAACAATGAAAGACTGGAGGAAATTTACATTTTGGCCGCCATAATAAAGAATTTTAAAGAAAGTGGACTATCATGCATGTGCAGGAGATAACAAATTGCATGAGATTGACGAACAAAAAGTAATTTTTGTATGAGAGAAATGTGTTAACAAACGATTGTTAACGGGACCCAAAACTCACAATAAATGTGACGAAAGGGAAAGATTCATAAATAAAACTTAAGTTAGCTGTAAGACACTTACTCTTATACAAAACACCACACTACAGTCATGTACATTAAATATATTATACTGAGTAATTGAATAGATAGTAGGAGACAGAAAAAGGACAAGAAATGGAAAGACTGCACACTTGGTGAGGCTAATCCTTCTCGATTATACACTAAACCATAAATATCCAGCAGCCGCCTTATTGGAATTACACGCATACTGACTTTAGGATTTTTCTCATCTAAAATCGTGGGTTAAACGGCCACGACCAAAACAATTTTTACATATTCCGCAAAGTAATATAATGTCAAGAAGCAATGACTTTCTTACTACTCTTCTATTCTACACAAGAGTCTCTAAAATATAGACGTCCTCTCATGTAAAATACTCGTGTCCACTATGGCACTATGGTTTTAAAAAACTTCGCTGATAGCGACGGTGCACAAACAAATATTATCCATGGCATATTAATTTAATTAGCGTCACTCAGCCGTACATTACATAGTTTGAACACAGTAGTCCTGAAATACTTATTGCGACGGCTTCACCCGTGATAAAACGGAGTTAGGTGACTCCGCCTCAAATGATAGTAGTGTGCTTCCCACGTCCTCTTCTCGTGTGGGCTCCTGGTATAACCTGCGAGTCCTCATGGTGCCGCAAGATGGGGCGCCTGCATCCCTCGGATGCGAGCTCCGCTGGCAGTCTGGAGTAGCGTGGCATCATCATGCGCATTTCCACTACACTCACCACAAAGATCAGAGGGCGGCACACCTATCTAGAAGTGGACTTGAAGTTCTAAAATAACTGGTGGATTATGATGTATATACACCAAAAGAGGAAGCTTGTTCTAGCTTCAAATCTACCCTAAAGAAGAACCAGATTTGAGGCAGGTTTCCTTTTTTACTCAAATTGGGATCGTGGAGAACCCCCCGGATTTACCTCGGAATATAAGAAACCCACAGACAATAGTTACTTTATCGATTCTGCAACATGACCATTCTGATAAAGCAAAGCAATTTTTTTTTATAATCTAAATTATATTATCCCAAAAGAGGCGCTTTTATCACAAAACTAAGAGTGGTTCTTTTAATGAATCTGCTATGGTTATTAAAGTATCGTTTGATTTAGGCTTGCAGTGGGACCACGGCATATGGCCATATTGCATGTTGATTATTGTAGCTTTTTAAAACCAGATGGGAAAGTCTGTTTTATTCTTTGCTCCCTGTCTTCTTCGAATCGGATGTATTGCAGCTAACGGGGAGGTTCGGTCGAAAAAATCGAGATTGGCCAAGTTTTGAAAAAAATATTAGACCAAACTAATCGAGTTACAGTTCAACCACAGCATGTTGTTACTATGAAACCGCGTAAGGAAGATAAGAACGGTAATAAATGAGAGTAGCATGTTTGTGTATGTGTAAACGCTAATAATTGAGAGTAGCATGTTTGTGTATGTGTAAACGGTAATAATTGAGAGTAGCACGTTTGTGTATGTGTAAACGGTAATAATTGAGAGTAGCGTGTTTGTGTATGTGTAAACGGTAATAATTGAGAGTAGCATGTTTGTGTATGTGTAAACGGTAATAATTGAGAGTAGCATGTTTTTGTATGTGTAAACGGTATTAATTGAGAGTGGCATGTTTGTGTATGTGTATTATGGCCTTTGCCTTTATCTTTGGTGATTTTTTAATTGTTTTCTCTTACGTCCAGTGGTCTGTTGTTCAGATTGGCGGAAGTTTTACTTGGTGTCTCCTAAGTTGTTTGAGACATCGACAACGCCAAGCGCGAGACAAGCCTAGAGGGCTTGTTACTTTGGTCTGATTTCATTATATCCTTTACTATCTCCATGCTTCACCCCCCCCCCCCTTTTCTTCCCTTGCTTAGAAATATCGATAAAAAATTAACTGCATGTATTAAGTTGTATATGTAGAGCTTTATAGTTTCTTTGAACATAATGGTGACGATCTAAACCTTGAGGCTTTAGCCTTGATGGAGGACTTAACCCCACTCATAGTTGACAGTTTTCTCTCACTAAATGAGATTTGATATGCTCCGCTAGAAACTCCTCTACGAAGTTAAATATATATATATATATATATATATATATATATATATATATATATATATATATATATATATATTTCCTAGCAAGTAATATTTCTGGTGGTGCCACCTGGAACCTATTCATTTTACTCATGTCTCATTGTTACAACTGGAAACAGCAGGTTGAGACGCGAAACGGTCCCCTTCACACAGCTTAAAAAGAGCGATTAAAGTAGTTGATGGGGATTCGTTTATAGCTTTCAAATGCAGTTTGCTTGTTGAAGTCAAGTCCAGGGTGTATTTCATGAAGTTTAAATTTAAAAATTCACTAGCATACTTCGATGCTACCTATGCATCGTGCATTGACAAAGTTTTTAGTTTCATCATCCAAAATGTTTAAATAGCAATTTTTCGTTTGGAGCATCACCTCGTCTGTATCCTTGTAGACATACTTTTGGACGAATTTGATGTCGTTAACAGATGTGCAGATTTCCACATTGATATGGCAGTTGAACTGATATAGAAGTCATGGGTTGTAAAATCCACCCAATGATTTCAAACTGGTGTTTGTATTTGTTGGCAATTCACTGTAGTGTCTAACGTCTCACAGTTTCCTCCATTTTATGATCTTATCCTTCAAAACTGAGTGGGAATCTGCTCCACGCTCTGATTCATTCGAAAAGCTTTGGGAAAACCTTTCTGAACATGATTCGTTTTCCATGCATGCTGCAGACGGACTGATATCGCCACATGAACCTTGAATCAGTTTAAAAGTGAAACGTCTGTGGTTGAGATTTCTGCGGAAACAACCCTGTCCATGGCCTCTTGTGTTATTCTGCTTCCTTTTCTCCGCCAAAAAAGAATGTGTGCATGATGGAAGCCTCTTTTTTAATTTTTTGTTAAAGAATATAACCTTGGTTGCAGCTGCTCAAAAGCTTCATTTTTTTAACAAACACGTTATTTTGTGTGGTTAATTAGAAGATACGCACTGTCAAGTCTAATCTGCCATTTGCTTTCTATAGATTATGTCTTATCTCTGTCAAATTGGGTTTGCGAACTTCGTTAGGAAAAGATTAGTTCTTGAATACAAGGGAACATAATTATGACATGCCATTTTTTTGTCTTTCAAAGATATATCTTGGTCTATGTGTAAATATTGCAGGCAAGATTACCTTTTGGCCCATGTATCTCAGATAGACTGACAAAAGAGCGTCACGTAACTCTCTATACTTGTGAACCCTCAGTGTCACTTGTTCGCCTCTAGCAAACTGCAAGAAATTTAAGTACAAATGTCCACAATAAATCGCTGAAGAGGTCTGACTGAAAGAATATAGTTTCTATCTCTTGTAATAGATTGTGCTGAGGAAATCAACGCTGAGGAGTCTGACGAAGAATTCCGACAGCTCATCAACGCTAAACACCAGAAGATCAGTTTCCCACCAGCAAGCGCAAAAGAACAATGGGAAGCTCTGGATAGCAAAATAATCCCACAACTGGACAAGCTCATCGGCAAGAGCACTTTGGAGCACAAACTTACCACTTTCGGTGACATTATCTACCAGACATGTATTAACACCTTCGGGACTAAACAACATCAAGCCAAAAGAGAACCTAAGAAAAGTAGAAGGCAACGTGAGATGGAATCCCTACGAAAGCAGAAGAAAAACTTAAGGAAACAAATGAAATCAGCGATTGAAGAAGAGAAAAAAGGGCTGCAGGAACTTTGGCGAGGTTTGAAGGCGAGACACTCAGCACTGAGCAGAGCAGAATCCGCAAGGAAGAGACGAAGTCAAAAGAAAAAGAACCAGGAACGCTTCTACAAAGACCCATTTCAGTTTTCAAGACAACTCTTCCAACAACCAAGATCAGATTCTCTTTCAGTAGAGAAAGAACAGCTGGAAGCCCACCTGAGGAAAACATATTCTGACCCAAATAGAGAAATACCTCTAAGTGAACCTGCTGGTCTGGTGTGGCCAGCTGCTCCCGGAGAAGAATTCAATAGCAAACCACCAAGCTTGAAAAAAATCAATGCAGTAGTGCAAAAAGCAAGAGCAAAGTCAGCTCCAGGCCCCAATGGCGTGCCTTATCTACTGTATAAAAGATGTCCAAACGTTCTAAAGCGGTTACACAAAATTCTCCGAGGAGCATGGAGCAACCTCAAGATCAGTGAGCAGTGGATGTCTGCTGATGGAGTTTATATACCCAAGGAGCAAAACTCGACTGAAATAAATCAGTTTCGACCAATCTCGCTGTTGAATGTAGAAGGAAAGATATTCTTCTCAGTCATGGCATCCCGCTTAACAAAATACCTCACTGAAAACGGGTACATAAATACCTCGGTCCAGAAAGGAGGCATCCCCGGAGTTTCTCGATGCTTTTAGCATGCAACAATGATCTGGGAAGCTATTCAAAGGGCAAAATCGGAGAAACTTAACCTCGACGTCATTTGATTGTACCTGGCAAATGCTTACGGATCGGTACCACACCAAATGTTTCAGCTGGCGCTGAGGATGTACCATGTTCCGGAGGATATACAAGTCAAGCTAGATGACTATTTCAGCGGTTTCCGGATGAGATTCTCGACTAATAGCTACACCACAGACTGGATTAACTTGGAAATTGGAATCGCCATGGGCTGTACCATATCACCAATCCTGTTCGTCATGGCTATGGAAGTCATCTTGAAAGCAGCAGAAGATAGCGCAGGCCCGGCTAATCTAGGTGGCACCAGACTACATGCCTCCTTTGAAAGCATTCATGGATTATACCACCATACTCTACTCAAAGGAAGACGAAACACACCGAATGCTAGAGCGCCTTGACGCGTTAATGGCATGGTGCAGGATGAAATTGAAACCAAAGAAGTCTCGCAGTCTTTCAGTCAGGAAAGGTAAGATAGATGCGACGACGATATTCACAGTGGGCAGTCAGCAGATACCAACGGTCAGTCAAGAACCAGTTAAGAGCCTTGGGAGATGGTACGATTCATCCATGAAAGATACCAAAAGAGGACTAGAAATAGTAGAACTTGCTACCGAAGGCCTGCTAGCCATCAACAGATGTGGCCTTCAGGGTAAGCTGAAAGTGTGGTGTCTACAGTTTATGCTAATTCCGAAGCTCCTCTGGCCACTCCTGGTCTATGAAATCTGCTCAACTACAGTTGAGGCAATAGAAGCTAAGATCAATAAGTTCACCAAGAGGTGGTTAGGGGTACCTCCGGGTCTCACAGATGTGGCCATGCACTGCCGTAAAACAAAGACTACAATTAAAGCATCTGATTTAGGTGTTTTGTTTTTCAACACATCACGATATCCCGATGTTCAACCGATTCATCCGGCATAAGTATTGCGTTTTGAATCTTCTCTCAAGTTCACCCAGTGGCCAAACATTTCGTGTACATTAATAGCTAACGGGACTGTGGGATCTGCTGTACAAAAAAAATACATTCAATCTAGATCAATGTATGGTAGTAAGAATGCTTTTGCTCATCTTAATATGCAAGAAAACTTCCGCACACTTTGTAACATAGTCTTTTATTTGTACAAACTCCGCCGTAATGGTAGGTTTACTTTAAAAAAAGTCAAAAGTTAGGTACGTATAAATTTATTTGAACTTAAAAAAAAATAAACCAAACATGTAACAATTCTTTAATCTGTTTTTCTATGTCAGGCCATTTTGTAAAACATAAACAAGTTATATATGTGAGAAATGGCTGTATATTTGTTATGTCATCTTTTGCATCTAATACTTACGTAGTTAAGAGCATATGTTTGACAGCCAAACAATAAATAATTCACACAAGCAAAAAGTTGAGGGAAAATAATTTAATGCCTTGAGTCTTACCAAACTTTCAGTGACTCAAACAACTCAAAGAAAAAAATACGCATTTTCTTTTTAAGTTGTACCCCGATGTAGCCTGTTACTTAAAAAATATTGACATTTGAAGTGAAATTTAAAATCTTTTGCAGTTTTCAGTTTCGCGTGTTTGAATGAATGATGTTGTAAAAAAAGTACAAACTTTTGGTTTTCGAGACGGGCAAAAAAGGAATAAAAAAGATAAAAAAAACTTCCGTCTTCATAAGAAATTTTGAACAAACGTCAGTGCTTGAGTGTTTTCTGATAAGCAAACGAAATTCTAAAAAATTGCTTTCAAATGATTAAAAATAACCCTCACCGATTATAAAAGTGTGCACGAAAGCTTGGGTACTTAACAGCGTCTGATTGAAAGTCACCAGTTGATAAAATCCAACGACCAAGGGTAAGTTGATTTTTCACAACTTACCATGAAAGAACATTTTTTTAAAATACAACTAAGTTCTAGCTTTTATATTCGACCTTATTTGGCCCATGAGCTCTGCTCTTTTCTCTCTCAATGTCTTTTTTCAAATCATTTTACTATTCAAAATGTTCATCGTTGTCCGTCTCACTATTGAGGTCAGTATTTGTTTTTGCTTTTTTCTTTCGGCATCTCTTTTTTTTTATTCTTACCTTTTCACCTCATGTCTGGTAATGAAGTAATCAAATCATAATTTCATTGGACCCTTTCAACTCTTTTGTATGGTAATTGAAAGAATAATAAATTATATATCTTTTAAACACATTGTTAAAAAGAATAAAGCAGAAAAGATAGAGAGTGTATAGCTCGAATACTTATAGCTGTTTTTTTTTTTTTCTGAACCAGTAGTTGAAACATATATATATCCAAATGAGACTTATGCATTTTCACAACTTGAATCATTATTAAGATGATTAAATCATTTGATATCGTATTACATTCAGATATAAATCTTTCAGTTTTTCTTTTTCCAAAAGTTGTTTAAAAAAAATTCCTTAAATTCTTTATTTTATGGTTATGGACCAGCAATCACCATGAGGAAACTTCTCGTCTCTCTTCTTGTTGTGTCCATCCTTGGCTTTGTTTTTGCTGAGCGGGATGTTGAAAAACGCGGATTTTGGAAGAAGATCAAAGTTTTAGGTAGGAAGGCCCTCGACGCTTACAAGGGAAGTAAACTACAACAGGTTCTGAAAACTGCTGGAAACGCAGCACTTGACATTGGTAAAAATGTAGCTTTGAAAGGACTTGATAAAGCCCAAGACGCACTTATTAACAAAGCTACAGGTATTTAACATAACAGATACTAACATGATGTCAGAATAAACATGCAATGAAAAAGTATAAAAACTGAGCATCGTTCTTGTTTACGTTATCCATATTTCCAAATGTATGATTGTTTTCTTCTTTGCTGCCTACATTTTTAAGATAAAGAGAAGAACCAAAGTCTAAACACTGTAACAAAAATCTACAAAAAGGAAGATTTCTTGATGGAAAAAACGTCATGTAATCTACTGTGAAAGATCGATAAACTTAAATTGTATGAAATACTGCTCAATGTGGATACCGGATATACTTCTGTTTTGATTATTTTTTTAAGCAAGGGAGATTTTGACGGAGTGCCAAAAATGACAAAAAATGTGGAAAATTAGTTGAGAGCATATCATTTTATTCTTGCATGGATATACTGAAACTCTTGGTTTAAGTTAATAAGTTAATCATAGGAGTTTGGTTTATGAATAGAGCAGATTCGTAAAATATGATTTTATTTTTGTTCTGCACCCACAATATATAGTCCATGCGTGGCCATCAGAGGCGTAGATCTATTGTTTAGCCCGTATTGAAAAAAATTAAAAACTGAAAATTTGCCCCTTCATGCCGTACTTTAACCGTTGCAGCAATATATTTATCAATTTCGAAGTAATTTATTTGTGGTGTGAGTGACTATTGAAGCACAAAGCAAGAACAATTAAACTTTATTATTGACTTCAAAGAATTTTAATCCAGCTTAACATTTATTGATAATTAAAATGTTTGGATAAAAATTGTTCGCACACATTCAAATTCTAAGCAGTGAAATAAATGAAAAAGGAAGAGCTTCTGATGTCTTTATGACAAATTTCTGGAAACAAAGGTACACGGGTATCAGACATTTCTCTTGGCCTCTTTTCAAAAGACTGATCTCAAACAGTCATGCAGAGACTAAAGATACACAGCAGTTTTGATGACGCAGAACAGTAGTGAGGGTATTTCGTATGTTTTTTTGTGGCCATGACCGCATGGACAGTTGAAAGACTGGAGAAGATTCGAATATTAACTGCCCTAGTGACGACCTTTAAAAAAAGTGGGCTATATTGCACGTACCTCAGATAACAATTTTCAAGAGATTGACAAATCAATAGCATATTTTTTAAGAACACTGTTAACCAACTGTGATCTAGGAGGTGCATTCTTGAAAATAGAGGCATACTGATTGTGCGAAAAATCTAAGGTTTAGAAGCCACGGCCATTACAGTTTTAATATATTTTTTAAAAAAGTGGCATGCCTTGCGCATATTAAATCATAGATTCTTAGCCTATCGGAGTTATTTAATATCCAGAAGCAATGCCTTCTTTTTACTACACTTCCATTCTACACGAAAGTCTCTTAAATATAGACTGTATATGTAAGACGTGGTCGTAAATAAAAAACAAACAAACGCGTGTCCGTCATGGACTGCGGTTTGAAATTACTTCGCGTACAGAAATGTTATACAAAAGAAAAATATTTCATGGCATATTAATGTAATAAGCGGCACTTAGCCGCACGATCCATAGATTGAACACAGTAGTCCTGAAACACTTAATGCGACGGACTCAACTGAGTTAGCTAACTCGGCTTCGAGTTACACTGATGTTCCTCCCACGTCCTCTTCCCTTGGGCTCCTGCTAGAAACTGCGAGTCCTCATGGCGCCAGAGCACAGGGCTCCTGCTAGAAACTGCGAGTCCTCATGGCGCCAGAGCACAGGGCTCCTGCTAGAAACTGTGAGTCCTCATGGCCCCAGAGAATAGGGCTCCTGCTAGAAACTGTGAGTCCTCATGGCGCCAGAGCACAGGGCTCCTGCTAGAAACTGTGAGTCCTCATGGCGCCAGAGCACAGGGCGCCTGCTATAAACTGCGAGTCCTCATGGCGCCAGAGCACAGGGCTCCTGCTAAAAAACTGTGAGTCCTCATGGCGCCAGAGCACAGGGCTCCTGCTAGAAACTGCGAGTCCTCATGGCGCCAGAGCACAGGGCTCCTGCTAGAAACTGTGAGTCCTCATGGCGCCAGAGCACAGGGCTCCTGCTAGAAACTGTGAGTCCTCATGGCCCCAGAGAATAGGGCTCCTGCTAGAAACTGTGAGTCCTCATGGCGCCAGAGCACAGGGCTCCTGCTAGAAACTGTGAGTCCTCATGGCGCCAGAGAATAGGGCTCCTGCTAGAAACTGCGAGTCCTCATGGCGCCAGAGCACAGGGCTCCTGCTAGAAACTGTGAGTCCTCATGGCCCCAGAGAATAGGGCTCCTGCTAGAAACTGTGAGTCCTCATGGCGCCAGAGCACAGGGCTCCTGCTAGAAACTGTGAGTCCTCATGGCGCCAGAGCACAGGGCTCCTGCTAGAAACTGTGAGTCCTCATGGCGCCAGAGCACAGGGCTCCTGCTAGAAACTGTGAGTCCTCATGGCCCCAGAGAATAGGGCTCCTGCTAGAAACTGTGAGTCCTCATGGCGCCAGAGCACAGGGCTCCTGCTAGAAACTGTGAGTCCTCATGACCCCAGAGAATAGGGCTCCTGCTAGAAACTGTGAGTCCTCATGGCGCCAGAGCACAGGGCTCCTGCTAGAAACTGTGAGTCCTCATGGCGCCAGAGCACAGGGCTCCTGCTAGAAGCTGTGAGTCCTCATGGCCCCAGAGAATAGGGCTCCTGCTAGAAACTGTGAGTCCTCATGGCCCCAGAGAATAGGGCGCCTGCTTTAAACTGCGAGTCCCCATGGCCCCAGAGAATAGGGCTCCTGCTAGAAACTGCGAGTCCTCATGGCGCCAGAGCACAGGGCTCCTGCTAGAAACTGCGAGTCCTCATGGCCCCAGAGAATAGGGCTCCTGCTAGAAACTGTGAGTCCTCATGGCGCCAGAGCACAGGGCTCCTGCTAGAAACTGCGAGTCCCCATGGCCCCAGAGAATAGGGCTCCTGCTAGAAACTGCGAGTCCCCATGGCCCCAGAGAATAGGGCGCCTGCTTTAAACTGCGAGTCCCCATGGCCCCAGAGAATAGGGCTCCTGCTAGAAACTGCGAGTCCTCATGGCGCCAGAGCACAGGGCTCCTGCTAGAAACTGCGAGTCCTCATGGCGCCAGAGCACAGGGCTCCTGCTAGAAACTGTGAGTCCTCATGGCCCCAGAGAATAGGGCTCCTGCTAGAAACTGTGAGTCCTCATGGCCCCAGAGAATAGGGCTCCTGCTAGAAACTGTGAGTCCTCATGGCCCCAGAGAATAGGGCGCCTGCTTCTTTTGGAAACGATCTCCATTCGCCATCAGGGGTGAGGATACATCGCTTGCTAGGAGGGTTTTGTTCTAACCTATGAAATAACCGGATTAGATACAGTTTTCATTGTTTCCCAAACTGGAATCGTGCAGAAACCCCCCGATTTAGTTATATAAGGAACATATAGATAATAAATACTTTATCTATTCTACTACATGATGATTTTGATAAAGCAAACAGATTTTTCTATAAAATAAATTATACTATCCCAGGGACAAAATAGCGTTACGCAACTATTTGTAATTTTCTGCCCTCTGTGTCACCTGCTCACGCCTGGCAAACTGCGTTAAATTTTAGCATAAATAACCACAATAAATTGCTGAAAAAGTCGTCTGGCTGAAAGCAGAAAATTTCAATCTTTTCTGAAAAGCTGAAAACGATAGACCAGCAGCTCTGTGATTTTCCTTTTGATTTTCACAGTAAGACTTCAACCATCATTTACAGTGCGGAACAGCGAAGGGTTTCTCGGGAGTCATAATTATGCTGGAAGCTACTGACAAATCCGTGTTCGTTGATAAACGGATAAAAAAGCCAAGACCACTGCTCATAGTGGGACAGACTCGTCAAAATATTGAATGTGTAGTTTAAGAATGATAATAGTTACAGGCTAGCCTTGTATAGTCTGTTTATGTTTGGAAGGCCTGTTAATCACTATACAATAGTGTTCAAGCCTGACATTGTTACTTTTAAGGATCATAAAAACTGCCTAGGAACAAGTATAGGCTTGAGCATCATCATGATGGAAAGGCTCTTCGTGCATTCATGATACATGTACTTGAGAAAAGTACCAATAAAGGATTCCTAATAATACATGTATGTAGTATTGCTTGGAATTCCATGTTTTGGGATGATAAATCTGGGTGTGTCAATGACAGATAGTAACACTGAATACACAGACTTTTCTTGGTGTGTTCTGTTAAGCACAATTTTAAAAAGAATTATTAAAATAAATATTATTTTCATGTTCAATTGACATGTACTTGTTAGAGAAAAGGACAAAAAAAACATGCATGGATAGATCTATGGGAAGCATATGATTTGAAAATCATAGTGACAGTAAGACATAAACTAATGACTAGGTATATGTATCCATACCAAGAATATTAGTTTTGTATTAATTTAGTAGTGATATGATACTATGAAATATAACCAATGGAGGAATATGTTAGTCATTGTATCACACAAATTACAATAAAAAAAAATTTACTGTTGTAAGAAGTTGCCTGAGGCCTTTGCACTGAAAGTGATTTAATTTCACAGCTTCAGAATGGAAAATAAATTAACTGTAAGGTACACCTTTTCCATGATCGTGTTGCAGATGTTTTCAATACAACCATTGAAATGACAAGGATATACATGTATAACATGCAATGTTTGTCAGTGGCTGACGTGTAATGGAATTAATTATCTGCACGATGAACATAAAAATAGATTTTTTTCATCCACTCCAGCATGAAGATTGCATGAGTTATGTATTGAGCATTCACATGACATACACTTAAAGAACTTACTTTCACCATTTTTATCAATGGTTTGAAAACACATGGCACTCACACGTGGTGAAGAATGTGCAATTTTAGTCTCAAATTCCTTTAGTTCGTATTTTTCAAGTGTATTAACTTTGAACTTAGAATTTTTTCTGCGTTTTTTCTTCGTTGAAACAAAACTTTGAAGTTTAAATAGTTGATTAGAAGCAAATTTCTGTTTCTTAACCATCACCTTCTTGGAATTCTCATTCTTCTTCAAACCACACCCAATTAAATATGTATTTTTCAAGCCATCAAATATACCTGTTAATGTATTTCTATCATTTGAGGTCTTAAGTAATTTTATTATGCTTTTGGTTTTCTGCAAAGCTAACATTCTTATTCTTTCATTGTCATTTGATTTCTGTGTATCTTTGTCAGTTGTTTTGAGAAAAGACTTAAACATATTAAGTGCCTCATTTTCTTTTCTAGAATCTAATTTAACGTCATCATTATAAGTAGATGATTTCGTTTTTTTATTTGCTGTATGTACAGCATGTATATGCTTACAGCTCAAATTTCTTATTAAAAAGTCTGGACAGGTACATGTGTACATATGGACACAAACAGAGCAAATGTTACATATCAATTTGCATTCACATGGCACAGATGAAACTTGACACACCTTATAATATTTTCTAGAAACTGATGCTGATGGCACAACCCATTCATTCTCAGAAACTTCTTCTATTCCAATCACACTCTCACAATTTTTATGTCTAAGTCTCATCTCTTTCACTCGATGTGTTATTTTCCCCTTTTCTATTTTAATTAATTGGTCCAGATTTTTGTCCCTTGACAATTTTAATAATGTCAATAACAAATCGTCTACACGCCTGTTTTGCTTCCTGTTAAAATAAACAGATTTTAGTATGTTATGAAAAGATTCAACATACATGTTTGTATTTGCCAAAGTACCAAGACGGTAACAAGCTGCCCAAAGAAAAGTTTTGTTATTTTGTTCATAATTATCAACAAAGTATTTGTTGAAAATTTTATTTTCACTTTCAAAATATGTTAAACTTGTTTGAAGCATAAACCTAAATTTTTTCTCATCAACTTCAGATTGCAGAGATTTTAATAATGCATAAAAATTAGTTTTGATACTGTCATCAGTATTCAAAGAATGAATTTTATTTTTCCAACTCCTCTCAACATGCCATACACAATGAAGTCTCTTGTATGGTCTATTAAATGACGCACACCAAGCATTATAAAACATATCTGCCATATCACTCATAAATACATCTACACACAAATCTGTTCTGCATGATTTCCTTAGTGCATTCATAAAAATATCCAGTGCAGTAAAATCTTCTCTATTAGATATAGCCCATGCAATAGGAATAGCCTCTTGATATTCATCTATGGTTAGTAAAGAAATTAAATAGAAGTCATATTGGGTTGTACAGTGAGTGGAATCGGCACATATAATTTTAGAACCATGTCTTAACATAATTTCTCTTTGGAATTTTGTTTGTATGCACAATAAGAAATCATCATCTTGTAGAGTAGTATGCTTGCCATGTTGTGGTTTGTAAAATAATATTGGATTATCCTCATGCTCTGACAATTGTTTCACCCACATATCTACACTTAGTCCATCATCCCTATGTTTGTGTGCTTTAGAAATATTATATTGATTTTTCATATTATGTATATCTTTCTGTGTAACCAAACTGTCTCTATCAATAGTAAATATATCATCTCTTATCATGTCTAATACCTTGGCTGGCTCTATGCCCTGAGAAAGCTTACCAGCAACATCAGATCTCAGTTCTTCTGAAATGCTTAGGTGGCCAAGATCAGTGGAATGACCAATGTGATCTAAGCAATAGTCTACTGTTATAAGGTTTTTTTCAACATCCCTACTAACTGTCATGAAAGAGGTACAATAGTTATTTATTTTTCAGCTACCCTGACTTTTTCTAGATCTTTTAGGGTTTGGGATTATTCTCCTTTGACCAGATCTATTACAATAATAATACTGAACACTTTTTTTCGTTGCTAATAATGCTGATCTCTTGCATATATACTTTGCCATACATGATTTTTCAATTTGAATCTTCCATACTTCAAATTCCTCTTCATTTTTAAATATTTTATGGGATATCGTTACTGTTTTATTATGAGTGTGATTGTAATGTTTTATTAGAGTCGTAATAGTAGAAGTAGAAAAAGGACACATACAGCACTGACAAAATTTTCTCATTTGGTAATTTAATTTAACCTTATGCTTGTTCTTGTTGTGAGTATAAAATGATTGCCTGCAGCTAAAATTCTTCATACATATTTTGCAAGTGTACTGCTTTTGGCGCTTACTTTTGGGTACAGTTGAAACGGAAAAGGCATTAGATGTATTGGCGTTGGGATGAAAAAAATGAACTGGACCATCTGTCTCGGGAGAACAGCTAATCTTTGCTTGATGGTTTGTCTCATTGGATTCCATAGCATTTGTTACGTTTAACTCAGTAACCTCAGGAGAGCTACTACAACACCCTAATATTTTTCCACCATTTGGAATACTGGCAGAATTGGGAAATGCTTTCGCTTGATGCATTGCACACATTTCATCGGTGTAAAGTTTATGAGACAAACCTGGCCATTGAGAGAAGGGTTCAATTTCTTCATCGCTAAACTCTGCAGGACTTTCTAAGGACTTTCTTTTACGCCCACTTGAAACAATGGCTGCGTAAGAATGGTCCAGCTGTATTGGGCAATGTTTAAGGAGAGATATATCCACTTCCCCACTAATAAACCAAAAAATAATTACTCTTCTTATGTATCTTTCATATCCTGTGGGGCCATGTAAAAATAATTTAAGGCAAGAGTTTGGACCACACAGGATATTGAAAAGCTGTCTGTCAAGCGTGCTAATCACTGCACAAACTACAGCCACTAGTCCACATACATTTGAGCATGATTGTAGTGGATAATTATGACATCTTGATGTGCACTGGTGGATGCAGCCTGAACCAGAGGGTATATGCATCATGACCAGCCGCTCCAATTTAGTGATCCCAAACACTGATGTGAATTGGGATAAATACTCCAGCAAATATGTAGGGCTTTTCCACCCCAAACTGTCACAGTATAAGACAGTGGGGTTGCAGGATAAGTCCAAAGAAACTAATACCCAGTGACTGCCCGACTTATCGTAAGATGCCACATGCACACTGCCATCAGCATCCATACCAACATTCATCACCAAGTTTAATCTTTCAATATTATCCCCCATTCTGTCTTTCATGCTTTTAAAATTTTCTACACTACAAAAGTTGGACAAAACATTTAGAACTTTATTCTGTTTGCCATTCAGTTTGGCTAGTAGCCAGTCAATGTGGCTGGAGAGTAGCCAGTCAATGTGGCTGGAGAGTAGCCAGCCCTCAAAACCTTCCCCACAGAGGGCAGCCATTTCCTCAGTGGTATTGTCTGGAAATATGAATTGATAATGACATGAGAATATTATTAGCAGTGAATAAATGGAGTGTTTGTTTTTTCAGTAACTGTTTTTACATTGTACTTCAGTTTCATATGAGTTCATGTAATTTGACATTTAGCCTTACAGATATTTGTTCTGTACCTACCGTGTTTACATGATTAAATTTAGATCTATGACAGCTTCATATTTTATGTGTAGTGTAGCTAGCACCTGACACATAAAATGTAAGAAATGGTGTAAATTTGAATTTATTGTCACAATTGATAATGAATGACGTCTACCTGTAACCCGCTCTGATTAATTATACATGTATTTCAATTAAACATTGTTTGGTTTTAAAATTTTCCATAGTACCTAATTCAATGGAAGTGGACAACAGCAATATATTAAAAAAAAAAGCTCAAAATTTAGTCCTCAGCAATATAGTCTTAATATATGAACACAATTATTCAAGCGATTTTCCAACTCACTTTGAACTTAAAGTGGTGTTTTACTACATGTACATTGGTACACTGAAAGTGAAACTGGAGAGGCCAGGGATAATGGTTAGAGATTACGATAAAGGTGGTATAAGAAACAAAAAATACACAATGTTGTTCATGAATTGATCTGTCTTGTATTATATTTAAGGCAATGGGCAGAGTCATCTCTATTTACTAGGTACTTCTTTTTTGCTAATGTGTTTATTTTGCAGACTCTACTGTAAATCTAATTGTCCTCATACATGCATCTTGATAAATTGTGATTGACAGGGGCGGACAAAGTTTTCCATTACTTTAATTTGAAAAAGGTAGTTCATATAAATTTATTTAAAGTACGTTTGATTTTCATTGACATAGCGGTTTCTATTACAAAAATTATTTTCTTCTTATTCATACTCAGTCTATTCATGTGCATCGGCTTTTTTATAGTACCATTATTTTATTCAATTGAGTACCTTTTGCACCTCTTCTCGTACATAAGGTTGTATGAAGAGTCCTTAATATGCTTTTAGTAGGATATAACAGAGACAAAAATAGACCTACCATATTTTGACATGAAGAGGTCAGCTGGGTTTTCCCATATCTTTTTTCATAGTTATCCAAACTTAAAACTTTATCAACTCCTTGTATCCCCTCAGGCTTCCGCAAGTCTGAGGCCATCCATTCTCTCTCCTTCCGGAAGTCTGAGGCCATCCATTCTCTCTCCTTCCGGAAGTCTGAGGCCATCCATTCTCTCTCCTTCCGGAAGTCTGAGGCCATCCATTCTCTCTCCTTCCGGAAGTCTGAGGCCATCCATTCTCTCTCCTTCCGGAAGTCTGAGGCCATCCATTCTCTCTCCTTCCGGAAGTCTGAGGCCATCCATTCTCTCTCCTTCCGGAAGTCTGAGGCCATCCATTCTCTCTCCTTCCGGAAGTCTGAGGCCATCCATTCTCTCTCCTTCCGGAAGTCTGAGGCCATCCATTCTGTCTCCTTCCGGAAGTCTGAGGCCATCCATTCTGTCTCCTTCCGGAAGTCTGAGGCCATCCATTCTCTCTCCTTCCGGAAGTCTGAGGCCATCCATTCTGTCTCCTTCCGGAAGTCTGAGGCCATCCATTCTGTCTCCTTCCGGAAGTCTGAGGCCATCCATTCTCTCTCCTTCCGGAAGTCTGAGGCCATCCATTCTCTCTCCTTCCGGAAGTCTGAGGCCATCCATTCTGTCTCCTTCCGGAAGTCTGAGGCCATCCATTCTGTCTCCTTCCGGAAGTCTGAGGCCATCCATTCTCTCTCCTTCCGGAAGTCTGAGGCCATCCATTCTCTCTCCTTCCGGAAGTCTGAGGCCATCCATTCTCTCTCCTTCTGAACCTTGGATGGCCTTGTCAGTTTTCTTGGCAATGAAGTTCCTATTGAAAAGATTGTTATGCATAACAATGCATGTACATGTATGCTCATGAAACTTAAAAGTATAGTGTTACATGGAGTTATAGTATAGATATATGGTAAATAATTATATATTGACAGGGTTGAACATTGCTTACATCTTTCCCGTTGTGTTAAAAGAATTGTACGGTCTTACTCCGCAACTTTGATGATCTTTTTACATTTAATATTTTTTTTTCCATTTTTTTTGTTGGTACAGTAAATAAGATGTACTTTGTATGGACAGAGTTCTACATATACTATGTGCATTTTGTAGAATACTTTGTTCAATCAATATCTACTTGATGCTTTTTTGTTTCCTTGGTTCAAAATTTTTTTATCATTAACCATATTGCAAGATAGTCATATACTTAATAAGGAATATTTGGACTTAATTATTTTGTCTTGAAATTATATAACATGCCTGTAATAAACAAATATTATGAGAATATAATAAGAATTTATCTTTCTCACACCATAGATTTTTTTAAAAATAATTCCATGTTGAATTTTGCAGTGTATTTACTTACAAACCCTTTCTTTTCAATTCATTTAAGAAAGAAAATTATATTGCAATGTACGTAAAATTAAAGACATATATGCAATTACATGAACACCCTTCATTTTATTTATTTCATTAAGGTTTTAATGCAGTGCATTATGTTTATAAGAAAAAGAGTTATATAAAGGGACTTAAAACACATTTACTTTCTACAGGGTAGATAAGGATGGTGAATAAGTAATTCCCTATGACTGAATAAGTTTCAATCCAATTGTAACGTATAAAAGAGGAACTTTTAAGAACTAACATCTCCTATATTGGTATTACTGACACTAGTGACAGATACAAATTTGAAGAGGACAAAAGGAGTAGGCAAGACATGAAAGTCTTAGTCCTAAGTCATTATGAACTGACTCTTAATAATAATTTTAATGATTTAATAGAGTTAGGAGGAAGAAGGAGATGTTACAACTAGCTGCTCTGCTTCTTATAGGTCATGCAATATTTTGAGTAAAAAAATGCGTCAACCTCAGCATTTACATCTCAAACAGATACATTAGATTCTACAGTGTAGTTGTTTATATCAGCCCAATGCTCTCCTTTTAATTAGAACTAAAATCTGCGTCCTGCTTCATTCATGAATGAGTCCAAACATATAAAGCTTAGGTATATGCATGGTATGGGAAATATTTTTAATTTAATCATAAAAGGTTTTGGTTTGCAGGATCTAATAATGGCCATCTAAGTTCTGTAATAGTGGGAGACAAGAATATGATTATATATATAAAATTTATATAAAACTATATATATATATATATATATATATATATATATATATATATAATATGTATATATATAACACTTTTTTTTGGTGAGCATTGAAATATTATAATATGCACCACTCAAACTTTTGATACTAATAGTAGTAAATGGATCTTCAACATCCAGTCACTGGTTCGTGTACTTTTCTACAATTCCTAGTTTTAGATCTAAACTGTATGTCTTTAACTCTCTTTCTATGAAATTCATTCAGAGAGAGAGAGAAGTTTGTAAAGAATTTTAGACTTCGCTTTGTTATATTCTTTTGTTCAAAAAAGGAAGATGTGAATATTCTAACTTGATATCTACAGAGTTGTTATTATATGGGTTTGAAACACTGGAACATATTACATGTAATAGATCGAGAATTTGAACCCAATGTTTCCTTCACATTACATCATTTACCGTTGGCTTTGTTTTCCATCTTTCCCGATCGATTGATTTGTAGTTTCTAGATCTTGTTTTACTTTTATTTTAATACAAATCTAGAAAGAAAATCTAGATGATTGATATTGAGAAAGGCAAATCTAGTTATTAATAACTGGAATATAGATATAGATAGGCAAATCAAGTTGTAAATGTTTAGCATATATGGATAACGATAGGCCAATCTTGTTACAAATGCCTAGAAGAAGGTAATGAATAGAAGAAACGAAGTAAACGTACGATCAGAATCGTCTGCTGAAGGCGTTGTTTACAATTGTAGATACCGCCCCGGAAGCCATGCGTAGTCGAGAAAAATAATGCTACCGGTAGTGACGTAGTCACTAAAAATAGAAATGTTTCAGGTGCCATTTAGCCGCTCCTTAGCGGAGGCGATCATGACCTTTCACGCATCTCTATCCCTCGTCGCTTTCAGTGCTTCTGTCACTCTTCCTACTTTGAGTCATTTTGTTAGTCCATCCAGCAATCTTTACACGCTGTTTTTCCCTACCACGTTTTCCTTGGATCCTTCCAGTTGCCGCAGGATGTTCTAGTCTTTCCTTACCACATGGCCGAAAAGGTTGCTTGGAGGTCACGTGTTCTATCTATGAGCGATCTTGTTGGGGCGGCTTCTCGTCACGTGTTCTATCTATGAGCGATCTTGTCGGGGCGGCTTCTCGTCACGTGTTCTATCTATGAGCGATCTTGTTGGGGCGGCTTCTCGTCACGTGTTCTATCTATGAGCGATCTTGTCGGGGCGGCTTCTCGTTACGTGTTCTATCTATGAGCGATCTTGTTGGGGCGGCTTCTCGTCACGTGTTCTATCTATGAGCGATCTTGTTGGGGCGGCTTCTCGTCACGTGTTCTGTCTATGAGCGATCTTGTCGGGGCGGCTTCTCGTTACGTGTTCTATCTATGAGCGATCTTGTTGGGGCGGCTTCTCGTTACGTGTTCTGTCTATGAGCGATCTTGTTGGGGCGGCTTCTCGTCACGTGTTCTGTCTATGAGCGATCTTGTCGGGGCGGCTTCTCGTTACGTGTTCTATCTATGAGCGATCTTGTTGGGGCGGCTTCTCGTCACGTGTTCTATCTATGAGCGATCTTGTTGGGGCGGCTTCTCGTCACGTGTTCTGTCTATGAGCGATCTTGTTGGGGCGGCTTCTCGTCACGTGTTCTATCTATGAGCGATCTTGTTGGGGCGGCTTCTCGTCACGTGTTCTGTCTATGAGCGATCTTGTTGGGGCGGCTTCTCGTTACGTGTTCTATCTATGAGCGATCTTGTTGGGGCGGCTTCTCGTTACGTGTTCTATCTATGAGCGATCTTGTTGGGGCGGCTTCTCGTCACGTGTTCTGTCTATGAGCGATCTTGTCGGGGCGGCTTCTCGTTACGTGTTCTATCTATGAGCGATCTTGTTGGGGCGGCTTCTCGTCACGTGTTCTATCTATGAGCGATCTTGTTGGGGCGGCTTCTCGTCACGTGTTCTGTCTATGAGCGATCTTGTTGGGGCGGCTTCTCGTCACGTGGTTTCTTTTGGTTTCTTTGCCGTCCATGAGATTCGTAGCATTCTCCGAAGGAACCACATTTCAGTTGCCTCCAGTTTCTTTTGAACCTGTTTTGAAATTGTCTAAACCTCGCATCCATTCATCAAAATGGGTTCAATGAACCACTCTAAAGCTCTCCTTCTTGTGTGAATGGAGATGTGGTTATTTGTGAAGCATTGGTTTCATTCTTGGAAAACTCTTTTTCTTTCTTGCGCTATTCTTGATGCAATTTCAGTGTTGTTACGTCCCTCACCTGATATTAAAGTTCCATATTATTTGAGCCCTTTGCTTAAATTTATTCCTGTTGATAAAGATGTTCATCTATGGGCACTCATTGTAAACAACTTGAGATATACTTATGACACTGTATTTATTGCAGAAAATAAAGAAGACTTGCAATAATTATTACACATCGTGGGAGAGGTGCTATAGAGACATAAAGTGTATCTATAATATATCTGGTTAGAGTGATGCATCCTTATCCCTGCAATCATTTATTACTTTTTCTGTTATTTTCATCTCGACAAGATTTTGTTCGCTTGACTGTTCATTCCTGTGGCCGTGCATGTGAATTGCTTTACTGGACCTGAAAGTGGAGTACTCACAATTTCACTGAAGAAAACGTTTATCTGACCGGATTTTTGTTTTTGTTTTTGGTTGTTATTTAAGCGTTCCAACTGACGCGACACCAAAATAACCAAAGCTAAGTGCAGAGCATCGCAAGATCTAACATAAAGAACTCCCCCCCCCCCTTTTCCACAACTTCCCCCTTTCAGGAAAAAACAATAACAAAACAAAACAAAACAAAAAGCCCCCCCCAAAAAACTGTCGATCGAGTGCAGCAATCTGTCTATCAAACAAATCTATTTGTTTCGCCGGTCCCCACTTTTTGTGCTGGAACACAGTGGATGTTTACAAGCTCGTAGACCCTCCGATATTAAGGCTTGGTGATAAGAGTCGAAATTTTTACCGAACCCCTGAAGATGTCGGATAAAAAGATCTTACTTGCACCGTCACTTGCAGTAAAAAGAAATTAACATGTTGAAATCAAGTTCTATAACTAGTGACGTTTATTTCAGTTAGAAATGGCTCTTCCTTGTAATAATGGATGCATTGGATTAAACTTCTTCCATAATGTTTTGTAAATATGAAAATTTCACACTATATAAGACTAAGATCACAAGTTTTGAAATTTCTTATGCGAGATAAATTACACTATAGAATCCTAGGATTAAAAAAACAAAACACAAATAGTGTTTTTATATAAAAAAAAATTCTGTGGTTTATGTAATACTTCTTTGAAAGGTACAATTTTTTCTTTAAAAAAAAAATTGGATCAGTTAAAACGAAACCTAAAACTTTCGCAAATTCTCTTTACATGCACATCTTAATAAAATGTTAAAAATTAGAGTTTTTCAAGACAAACAACACGCAACAATATTCAAAATTCGTTTCGTTTAACAAGAAGGTTATAAATTGAGGTCAAGGGTTACGTTTTTTTTTTTGTCTGATTAGAAAAAAAAATGACACAGGTAAAAAAATGTTCTTTTAAAATTAATTTAAACGAGCTGTCAACTGATTATAAAAGCAAAGCTCGTGTCTCTCTGAGCATTTGATTGAACGTCACCACTTGACAAGATATAACGACCAGCGGTGAGTTGAAGTTTCGATGACTGCTCCATTACAGAAAAGCATAATAATTGTATTTTCTGCTTCACTGATAATACTTTTTAGGTTTGAATTTAGACCGAGTTTGCCCTTTAACTATAGTTACTTCTCTCTAATCGTCCACTTTCCAATTTGTATATTGACCATTTTTTTTATTTTTTAACCCTCCCATTCTTATTAAATATCTCAATTGTATCTTTAGTTGTCTTTCTAAGTGTACCTCTATTCACCACTCTTAGTGCATCTCCTATAACAAAACTGTTTAATCTATCGCCTATTAATGACATGGAGCAGAGTAATGTGATTCTTTTTACAATCTTTTGTTCAAGAGACCAAACCAGAAAAACAGGATCAGATGTATTTCGAATTGTGTATTTATATTTTCTTTAGATGGATCGGCAACTTGGACACTGGAAAGAATAATCTAAGCAGCTAAGAGTCTAAATTGTTTCAATTCTGCCGCAATCTTCTTACGTATAACACATATTTTATGAGATGAAACAAAAAAAATGTCAATTAAAAATATTTAAGAAGAATATCTATCAGGTCATACAGCCCAGTGCATTGTGGAGGTGGCAGTATTTGTATTTTATTCTTGAATTGACAATATATTTTAAACTTCGGAGGTAACACCTCAATAATAAACTAGCTGCATTCAAATTCGCTTTTAAAAATCAAAGCAGTTACTAAAAATATGTAAAAAAAGACTGACATACTTCCAGACTTTTTCAATCTTTCAAGAAACTTTTTTTTGCTAACCAAAGCCGTTGCATACATGCTCATTAATGAATCTATCTTTATTCTTTTTGTTCCAAAACAAAGAAAATAATGTATATTTTTTATCATCATGGACCAGGATTCACCATGAACAAACTTCTCGTCTCTCTGCTTGTTGTGGCCATCCTTGGCTTTGTTTTTGCTGAACCCGATGTCGAGAAACGCTCTTTCAAGTCGTTTTGGAGAAAGGTCAAGAATGTTGGCAAAAAAGCCATCGACGCTTACAAGGGTAGTAAACTGCAACAAGGACTGAAGGATGTTGGGAACACAGTTCTTGATATTGGTAAAAATATAGCTTTGAAAGGACTTGATAAAGCCCAAGACGTTCTTGTTAAAAAAGCTACAGGGGGATCAGGATTTTAGGAAAAAATGGTTACACGCTTCATGATGTCGGAATAAACACGCAATATAGATACAAATTTTCTTGTTCATGTTATTCGTATTGTCAATAGTTTTTTTTTCTTTGGAATGATCATTGACACGGAATGATTAGGATTAAAAGGAACTTTCTAAAATATATCAAAAGTATATAAAGAGTGTGATAAATAAAATTTGAAAACCTGTATCTTGTCAACTGTAGTAGATAATAATATTGTATGTGATGCTGTCTTACCAACTGCTCAATCGGATTACATTTTTGTCTCGCATTTTGCTTTTTTTGTGTTTGATTTTGGTTTTAAAGTATGTTACTTTAAAAATTAAACGTGAAGTGAACGCAAAGGAAACCAATTTAGTTGATTCTAGAGATTATTTATTTCCGTCTTACACCCATTATTGAATAATTCAATGTAAACCTAGATCTAGATCTAGTAAGTTTTTGCCTGAGACATTATTTTGATGGTGCCACTTCTTAAAAGACTGCCCTCGGTGAGTCAAGAGAGAGGAACTATCCACAGCGCAGCTATAGTGACACTGCACAGAAGCTGTGATAGGAAGGCACGTTCATGGCTGAATGCTTTGTGTCCACGACTCCTCTGACAAGAATGAAACTGGAGGTGACTCAGATGGAAAACAAAAGTCGAGTCCTGTTTCAAGTGCTAATAGAAACACTTCTCAAAACCCTGTCAAAGATGTTATTTTTCAGGAATGGATGACTCTGTTGAGCAGCATGGCAACGATTGTTCACTGAACACAATGAACACAACAGACGCAACGAAAGGAACAGCATATGAACACATAAAGCGAGCGCCATCTAATAGTAATAGTCGACGTGCACATTTTTTATGAAAATATTCAATTGCATTTTATAAATATAAATTCTCTAAAGATATACGGAAGGATTTATCAAGAGAAAAGTAGGAAAAATAACAAAGAACAAGAAAAGTTGAGTCTATACACCTGATAAGGCTACTCCTCATGGAGCAATACAGGTTCAGAGAAGGAGAAATGTCCAGCTAATAATTACAAAAAAAAAACGTATTCACGCCTATAATCTTACGGGTTTTCCTCTTGTGAAAATCCTGATTTGAAAAGCCACGACTTTTTACAGTTTGTATAGATTGCGCTGCGAATCGACACATGTCCTGCTTGTATTTATATACTAGAGTTCTAACCAATCACAACTGCATCATTGTGCTTGCTTTTCAACTCTTCGTTTCTAGAAGAATATCTCTCGATCAAGGCTGAAACATGTCGCTGTATATTAAAGACAAGAAAAACAACACGTTATAGAACTGTGATTTGCAAGTACTTTACTACACAGGACTGGTTTAAAGGCAGGTAAAAAAATTCATGATATTCTGATTCAGTAAGCGGCATTGAGCCGCCCATGTTCTGAAGTTGAACACAGAAGTCACAAGCTTTTCTTTTGTCTGGTTTTTTTTTTTTTTTCGATGAATACCGGGAACAGCTCATTAGATCCCTCAAGCAAAGCCAGTACTTCATTATAGCCTTACAATCGCTGAAAAGTCTATGTAAAAGTTGTTTTTTTTCCAAATATCCAAACTGGTGTGTTCTGACATGGGATCAAATTTTCTCAGTTTGCTGCAGGATCTTGCCAACTTGCCGGTTCGAAACCCTGACATGGGATCCAATTTTCTCAGTTTGCTGCAGGATCTTGCCAACTTGCCGGTTCGAAACCCTGACATGGGATCCAATTTTCTCAGTTTGCTGCAGGATCTTGCCAACTTGCCGGTTCAAATCCTGACATGCGCTCATAGCAATCGATGAAACAAATTAAATCAAAATAGCATAATATGTTGAGCCTGTATTGCATGAGTTTCAAGAAAATATTGTACTTTCGTGTAAAAAGACATTTATGTTACGGATTTGATCAGCAATTCCTTAGAATAAATTAAGCTGTTTTGTATAAGACATAACTCGGCAACCATGGAATTTCGAGTCTTACATTGGAACTGAGTAAGAGCACTGACATGAAACAATCAGTATATACAGGAAGTGTTGTCGAAGGTGGAACAGGTTCCACACACGTTCAGGTCGGGGCGTCATTTTTTTTTTCAATCTGGCGACTAGAGAACAGTAATGCAATGTATAAGGAGTGGAGGTCACTGTCATGTTCCACAGCGGATCTGATAGATATTTCATCACTAAAACAAAAGCGAAAACACAAAGTTTGATTGTGTGATGAAGAGTTTATAAAACAGGTTTGTTTTGGTAAACACTCAAAAACTAAGGATGAAAAGCTTATACAAAACTCATGACTGGGAACGACAAATTCAAACTGGTAAGTGTGGGCGACTTTTGCTTTTATTTGCATCTTATATGTCAGGTAAGTTTCTGTATGATTGATTTCAGAGTGTGAAATGTGACGAAGATTTCACGTAGAGTAGAATTTTAGTTTCACTAGACATCTTGGTTTGTCTGGATTATTTTTTGGCTCTTGATAAAATCCGAACATGTAATATATCATTAGCTTACAAAACTCTACACAATTCTGATGTGAAGTTGATAACGAGAGACACAATGTAAAATAACGATGGAGAAGTGATTTTCGCAAATAAACTGTGATTCATATCAGAACTATAGTTACAGAACTAATTATAAAACAATTTGTCTATCAACCTTGCGGGAAAAAAAATCCTGAAAATAAAATTAATATAACTGTTCTCTCTGAATAGAAAAAGAAAGTTTTATTGACGAGATTTCACCTGAAAAGTAAAAAAAAAATCAAGTATATTATTTATCCCACGACCAGAAAGTATTACTCAAAGCCTAACGACGAGAGCAAGGCAAGTTTTTAATGCTTTCTGGAAGGGTGATAATATGATATCTCATTGAATGGGTGGAAGCAAACAAATCCAAATTCAATTAATAACCTCTTACAGATATTTTTACGCTTCAAGAGGTGGAAATTTCGGTTTACTACTGGTATGATTAAAACATTTTTAGAAATGAAAGTACATGAATCGGACAAAAATGTTGACAGATTTTTGTAGAATGTAAACGATTAAATTCGGATCATACAGATTTGATTCTCTTTTTTGGGGGTAATGTACGATGCCCTTTTCTCTTATAAACTACCCTGAAATTGTGTTTGTCTTAAATATTGTCTCAATCACACACAGTTTATTAATTACAAAGAAATATGAATGTATAAGCAGAGCTAATTAGAACATAATTGCAGCATTGAAATATAAAAAGGCAAGAGTTGTCAAATAAACTGAACAGTCTTCGCAGCCGAAACGGTCGATGGGAGTAGAAGGTGAGGCAGAGACTGAAAGTATGACGTAAGTCAGTTCGAAAGTGGGAAAAATGAATTTATTGTTCATTTTTAAAAGCTGCAAATAAATGAAGAGGAGAATGATCACAAGTCATGATAGAGGTGTTTTAAGCCATGATAGAGGTGTTATAAGCCATGATAGAGGTGTTATAAGCCATGATAGAGGTGTTATAAGTCATGATAGAGGTGTTATAAGCCATGATAGAGGTGTTATAAGTCATGATAGAGGTGTTATAAGTCATGATAGAGGTGTTATAAGCCATGTCTTATTCTCAACGCCTTTTTGTCTTCTGCATCATTTTGCTTGTGTTCTATTTGGCTTCCAATTTACATACTTAAAGCGCTTTTATAGAGAACTTAATTGTACCAACTATTCTTTGAAAGATCAGAGAGTGCATGTCACGTGTTAAAAAGTAAAGTCATTGATGACCATAACACTCAATGACGTAAATGCCATTTAAAGAGAGAAAAAAATGTGGACTGTTTGTTTTATCATCTTTAAAGAGATACCCGCATTTTTCCTTGAGATAAAACGATCATGAGAATGAACTATATTTACTCTTCTGGCTAGAAATGGACCAAATACCCTCTGTTCATTATCAAATCATGTCTAATTCGGTCAAACAACAACAACAACAACAACAAACAAAAGAAATATCGATGTTATGGAAAAAGTGTGCCTACATCATTGTGCATTTGATAGTTTGACAAAATTAAAGAATATTTCTAAGATTTGTGTTGTTAACCTTGTTTTAGTTAGTGCACAAACTAGGATTTAGCTCACAGTTTCATTTTATTTTTGAAATATTTAAATGGCCTTCTTACTCAGCTTCAGTACTGTAACTTTGCTAGTTGAAATAAAATTCTTAGAGGTATATTAGTCCATTTAAAACAGGGTTTATATGCTGGTATATACTATTATTTAACTTATAGCGTGTGGCTTCTGCAGCCCGAATGGCCAATCAGAATGTGTAAATTAGAAGCTAATATGAATTAAGTGTGGGAGGTATTTGCGCATTAATACTTGAACCATGTTTAGCAAGGTGGTATAAAATACAGAAAAAGGAGATGGTGCATGGGATTTGAAAGATACTGGAAGACTTGATCTCAAAGCTGTAACATGAAAGAGGCTAGTTGAAAAGTTCGACAGAAGAAATGTTGAAAACTTTAGCCTTAGCTGTTTGTTTCCTAAGCTTGAATATTGAACTTTATGTCGAGCTCAAACTTTAAATACCTATGTGAAAGTCTACGAATTTCTTATGAACTCTTTGCCACGGCACAGCAACTTGTCATCTTTGAATTCTGTGAGAGTGAAAACCTGTCCAGGGCCTTTGTCATCTTTGAGTTCTGTGAGAGTGGAAACCTATCCAGAGCCTTTGTCATCTTTGAATTCTGTGAGAGTGGAAACCTGTCCAGAGCCTTTGTCATCTTTGAATTCTGTGAGAGTGGAAACCTGTCCAGAGCCTTTGTCATCTTTGAATTCTGTGAGAGTGGAAACCTATCCAGAGCCTTTGTCATCTTTGAATTCTGTGAGAGTGGAAACCTGTCCAGAGCCTTTGTCATCTTTGAATTCTGTGAGAGTGGAAACCTGTCCAGAGCCTTTGTCATCTTTGAATTATGTGAGAGTAGAAACCTGTCCAGAGCCTTTGTCATCTTTGAATTCTGTGAGAGTGGAAACCTGTCCAGAGTCTTTGTCATCTTTGCAGTTCGAGAGGGAGCTCACTGAGTGCTTTATTGGACCTGGACTGGTCACCTCACGCCTATGGAAACGTGTCCATGGAGACAGAAACGACTCTGCAATAGTCTTAAGCTGAAATACTACATCTACTTTTAACAAAGAAATCATAGGAAATCCCGTCAAGACGTGTCCACCAAAACGACACAACTGCGGCCAGTATTTCAGCGGTTGGTTGGGATACGCTTTGTGGTGTTTTTAGATTCGTTTAGGTCACTCGTCAACCACCAGCTTGCCGTGGGTTGATAAAAAATATTATATTTGCTATCAGCGCCACAAAATTAATCACGTCTACACGCAAACAGCCTGGCCAGAGTGGTCATACAGGATAATAAATGATGTAAGCACAGATAATTTTCTCTGAAATGTTTTGAGTTCTAGCCAGTGCCAGTGAGTAGTTCACGGAACAAAGGAGGAGCTGGTGGTAGAGGAGTCAAAGTCATTTGTACATTGTGCAACGCAGTGATTTATTCTCTACTTACCACCAGTAGCATCTGTCTAGACAGATGGTACTACTTACTACCTAAAACCCTTACAATGCGGTCACACAAAAATGTTCGTTATTCCGATACTTTGGCCTGGAATCATTAGGCCTGGGCGCTGTTGTGTGTAGACATAGGAAGGCACGTCGTGCACGGACCTCCACACTTGTCACCCAGAGATTTGGAAGACACGATTCCTGATCTGCGTCAATCAAAATGGAAGTTCCCTGTTAATGTACTGAGAGGAATTCGAATCAGCTAAAGAATGTTTCAAAACAACAAAAACAACATTTTCCTTCGTAAAATGTTGTTTTTTTATTATTATTTTCTTGTAAATAAATGTTTCTCTTATTTATTGCTTCCCCGTAGATTCGGTATGCCAGTAGTTCATTTATTTATTATATAAGCTTAAAACCTCCTGTCACGATAGGAACCGTGACATCAATTTGCCGGAGCTGGGGTGCGTGTATGTGTGTGTATGTGTGTATGTGTTTGTAATGGGCTTATAATGTTTTTATATATTTCTAAATCTAATGCCTTTAACTATCTATCTTTACCTATAATGTACTTGTCTCGGTTTTTCTTATTCTACACACAAAATCTAGATGTAAAACATAAAGCCTTTCGAATTCTAAGACTCAAAATGAAATTTAGATCATCTGGATCTAGATCTAAATCTTAAGCTTTTGACTGGATTCTAGCTGCTGCCGATATGGAGGCCCTAGATTTAGATCATATGTCCAAGCAACTTTTTAAAATTCTTTACTTAGATCTTACACATTTTATAACTGAGCAATTTCCAGGAAGTCAACAGTAAAGCGTTACATTAGACCAAGAATTATATTTTTTGTCTCTTTCTGTCTCAAAAAATGTTAAATATGATTAAAAAAATGTGTAAAATCATTGAAAATAAGATTTGAAGATACTTTTAAAAAAAAATATTTTCATGACCACAGAATGATTTTGCGGACGTTACTCATGACACAAAAAGAATCAAATTTAGCTACATTTGAAGCCAAAAAATCATTCCATTAGTACCTAGAGAGAAAGTAGATGTTTTTTACACTAAAATAATGATAGTAAATATGATAACAAAACTTATAATTAATGGTAGTTGTGATGGACTTAATTTGTCATTGTAACATCAGGAAGAACTTGTTTCAGAATTTTGTATTTGCAGCTTTTAAATAGATTTAGACTTTAATGTAAACTACCTCCATGTTGGTTCATCATAGAGAGATGTGATCTAAAAAATTGTTGTCATTTTAACACCAGGAAGATCGTGGAGAGCATAGATCTACATCAGATCACACGCTGTTGTAAATAATAATTAACCTGAAACAAAGTCAAAAACTTTTCCCACCCTAGAATTAAGAAATAGTTGAAATTAGACTGAGAAAGCCCATAACGTTGGAAGAACCATGTTAATGCCCGGTCTTTAGTATCTGTTGCCGGGTATATTTAGATTTATCGAGAAAAATAAAATGATTAAATCTTTCGAAACAAGTTAGTACTTCAAACAAAAGCGTCCTAAACGGCTATTCAGATTTTATATGGGGCCTTAAATGCTTCAGGACGTTATGGTCAAAAACTTTTTACTGGACTTTATCCTCCGACGGCGATGACAGAAATGGAAATGAAAGGCGGCTTTGGCTATTGAGACTAGCAATAGAACAAAGGTTTCACTGGAAGAAAGAGGTCGTTTCTGGTGAACTTGACCACAAAGGTTTAGTCTAGAAAGTGAAAGTACTTTATAATGACATGAAACGACCTAATTTGTTTTCAAATGTCCAATAAGATTTCAGAGTTTTCATCACCCTGATTATTATATGGAAGTTAATTCTATTTTAGCATCTTTTCCTGTACAAGCATGTAGCAAGCTGGCTGGATTTTTACAATAGCTGATATGCAAAGCTTAAAATAGGTCCATTAATGATATAGAGCGTAACGTCCAGAAGAACATTTTAAAGATTAGATTTAAATGAATTGCGCTCTCTGTTAATTCCGTTTTCTAAGTAAAAAGCTCCTGTTTGGCGGAAAAAAATGAAAAAAAATACACAGTTTTTACAAACATAGTTGGCTACTTTGTAAAAACAAACACTTAAAAACACCAGTTTTTTATTGACGAAATGGTAACTGATTCAATACAAAATGAACAGAATTAAATTATGTGGTTTTAAAGGTTCACCAAACTATACCTACTATGTCCTCAACATCTGCTTGGAAAAATACAATATCATTTTCATCAGGAAATCTAAAGAATTCTCCCGAACGCCTGAAAAAAGTCTGAAAAAGCCCGTATTTGCAATGTCACACGTTGTAATCCTAAACTACACCTAAAAAAAAGGATATATTGCCTGAACATGCTTTTATTGTGTTTATGCACATTTGAAAAGTTCGCCCAATGATTATAACACTTAAATCAGAAATTCTGAGAACAGCTAACGCCTAATAAGAAAAATCGTAGCATTTTTTTCAAAATGCGTTTTGAGAAACTAAGTCGATCACGTTATCGTACACATGAAATGGAACAATGGCTTTGTTTTTTTTAGGTTTTATTAAAAAAAGAGATGACACTTGATAGTACAAAAGACTAATCTTGTACCAACTCTTTTTCTATTCATAGAACTTTTTTATCAGTCGCTAAACTTCCTTTTAAAATAGAAAAATTGGATCATTTAAAACTTGGAGATACTTTTTTTTTTATAAATGGACATCATAAAAATTGAATTTCTTTTTTTTTAATAATAAAGGAGACATTTAACTCACGTCAGGGGTCACGTTGAGTAATAAGATTTTTGTCTGATATTGTAAAAAAGAAATGTTAAAAAAAATTATAATATAAAACGAAAATAAAAATCTTCCCAATTTGTTATAAAAGCAGGGTCCAAGATGTCTCTCAGAGCACTTGATTGACCACATTGCCAGTTGGTAAAGACCCTCGACAAACGGTGAGTTGATTTTTCTACAACTAAGACATTAAAGAACGGCATACTTTATCTTCACTAATAGTGCATTTTAGTTTTCAATGTAAACTTTCTGTATTTTTCTGTTTCCATTTTGTCCCTTCTGTTACTAAAAAGGTTTATCCTAACCTTTCTCACCCCTCTTTACCAACCTCACTATTATTACCTGTCACTTCTCATAAGGGCATATTTCATCATCGATAGTGTCTATCGCAATTTCTGTTAAGAAAGAAAGCATATTGATTTTTTGAACTGTTTCATAATAAAACAAGAGGCAATACGATTCGCACTTTTCAATATTATGTTAAATACACCAAACCAGAAGATCCGGCACAGACATGTTGGGAATGGTTCATATTTTTTTTTTTTTTTTGATTTTCTAGACTATGAGCAACTGCAGACCTAGTGATTTGCTTTTCTTTAGATTTCCAACTCCTTATATAGGCTTACTTTTGCTATGTGAACATAAAAGCTAAATTTAGTTAGATTTTCTTCAAGCATTTGAAAACTCATTTCTCAAGAGACATTGAGCTTCGAAAAAAAAATTGTAGCAAATATGGTTGAGGCCTTATGTTTTCTCCTACAAGCTGTGTAAGCTATATCAGCTCATTAAAATAAACCTTTTCAAAATATTGATCTAAAAAAATGTTAAATTGTCGGATAGGAACAAAAAATGTTGAATTAACCATTTTTTTATCTAATGGAATTATGTTTCAAATCTCGATAACTTTTGTTATTTCAGGAAAGAGACAAGTTATATTAAAGAAAGCAATTTAAGCCTCATAAATTGTAAATATAAGTCACTCACAGTTCGTATGCAGAAAATGATACATGCCCTTCCACTTTTTTTTTCTTAGATGTATTATTTTACGCTATTCGAGACTAACAAAATTATTTTGTTTTGTTCAAAAGACTCCTTTCATTTGTTTTTTCACTCTTAATAAAAAAAAAAAAATAATGTATATTTTTTATCATCATGGACCAGGATTCACCATGAACAAACTTCTCGTCTCTCTGCTTGTTGTGGCCATCCTTGGCTTTGTTTTTGCTGAACCCGATGTCGAGAAACGCTCTTTCAAGTCGTTTTGGAGAAAGGTCAAGGATGTTGGCAAAAAGGCCATCGACGCTTACAAGGGTAGTAAACTGCAACAAGGACTGAAGGATGTTGGGAACACAGTTCTTGACATTGGTAAAAATATAGCTTTGAAAGGACTTGATAAAGCCCAAGACGTACTTGTTAAAAAAGCTACAGGAGGATCAGGATTTTAGGAAAAATAGTTACACGCTTCATGATGTCGGAATAAACACGCATCATAAATACAAAAGCAGAATATCGTTTTTGTTCAAATTATCCGTCTTGTCAATCCTATGTTTTGTTCTGGTTGTTGTTTGACATGAAATGTTTAGGATTAAAAACAACTCTCTAAAATACGTCAAAAGTAAATCAACCAGGCGATTTATTAAATTGAAAAAAAAAACTATAAAATAGGCTGCATGTAAAAGATTTTTGTAAGTACTATTGTGTTACAAATTAATATTGATGTATACGTTTATTTGTTTATTATTATTTTTTTGGTCTTTTTTTTTTCTTGGTAAAACAATTCGCGGAGGGTTTGACCTTCTGGCTGAAAAAGTCTCAAGTATTAAACAAAAGATGAGAACTATTTTATCTTAACCTTTATGTGCCGATTATGAGGATTAAGCTATCTGTTTTAAGCTTTTTAATTAATTTGTAAAGTTTATTAGTTTAGAAATTAGGCTTTGTATGATTCCGAAGAAAGCCAAATAAGTTGATTCTAGATATATCTTTTTATATGGGACCAATGATCCATATTAGATCCATTGGAATGGGTGCGCCTGATTGACTTGTGAGAACTTAATTTTTCTAGACAGTAAAAGAAAAAAAAATGGTCTTTTCCATTGATAATTAAATGATCTCCAATATAAAATGCAATTAATTTACTTCTTCGGTATCTCCAACAATTCCACTCAATGTACAGTGATGACATTTAATGAATCTTGATCTACTGCGATCAGTTTCTCATACGAGATTAAAAAAAATGAACACATAATGGACTTAAACTAATAACTACAGTTCAATGAAAATTCATTATTTCCATATTGTGATTCATTCGTCAATTTTTTTTTTTTTTTTTTTTTTTTTTTTTGCCAAATTTGTTATAATCAACCAAATAACATTTAAAAGACCGTTCTCAGTAATTTACAATTTTCAAACCGGAAGAAACTTTTCAAACACTTAAACTTTATTTAATAATAATACGTTATTCCACTTTGATAGAAAGAAAAAAGGGGAAAATATTTTAGAAACTAATGAAATTTTGACCTGCTCCAGCCTAGGACAAAAGACTCATAAAAATATGCATTTCGAAATGGAAGGTCCTAGTGCTCTACTTTGCGAGTATTTTAAGAGCAAATGCCATCCTCGTCTTTCTTTCGGAGCGTCGGCTGCGAATTTAAACAACTTTTCTGCGTCTTTTTCCGAGTTTCGTACTACTATACTCTTTAATGTCTAAGATATCAATCAGATCCTCTTATTGTTAACAAGCTACAGCATTGTATGGCACGAGGTATACAGATTATTACTAAGCCTCATCTCAAAATACTCATCTCCATGGGTCAAGCAGGGAGAAACTATCCACAGCGCAGCCATGATAACACAGCACAGTTGTTGTGATTACAATCATGGCGCGCTCATGCCAGTGTGTTTTGTGGCCAGAACATGGAGCTGCAGACCGTAGTTCCTTCTTTGACTATTTAAGAGAGGGAAGCCTAGAAATACTAATATGGCGCAGTTTCTAGGGCAGCCAAGCCCGATGGCTCACTCGCTGTGCCGGCGAGATTATAAATGCACTTCCGTACAATTTAAAAGCCGCTAGAACTGAACGTGTTGTTATGATGTGTACATGTAAACTTGATCGATTCTAAAATAGTTAAATCAAGGCCCATTTTCAATTACATTTGAATCTAGGTCAAAGTCAATTATACATTAGAATCAAAAGTGGCTTAAAACTTGAAAAAAAAAAAAAAAAAAAGCGTGTAAATTATTAACAGAGAAATTGGTAGATATAGATATAAAGGTTCTAAATTTATACTCTGTAACTTGGTTAATATTTGTTGAGATCAGATGATTTAAAAGCTGTGTTCATTTCAAAGACAAATTGTGCTTTCACATAAATAGTTTCTTATCACATGAAGGTCTCGGATTTCCGCGTAAGACTTACAAAATAATGATCAACTGGTAGCATTAAGACCAGCTTTGCCTGGCGGCCAGTTACAACTGCTAATGAGTTCCAGTTTTGCTACACCTTAAATTTGCGTGTTCAAGCAAGATTGCACTTGATTATCACTTGAATGTAGCAGTGGCAATAAGATATGGTTTTTGTTTGTTACATCTTTATTATTCTTATTCTTATTCTTATTCTTATTCTTATTCTTCTTCTTCTTCTTCTTCTTCTTCTTCTTCTTCTTCTTCTTCTTCTTCTTCTTCTTCTTCTTCTTCTTCTTCTTCTTCTTATTATTATTATTATTATTATTATTATTATTATCATCATCATCATCATTTGCAATTCATGCGTGTTCAAGCAAGATAATTGTCATTATTACTATTACTCTACTTCTTCTTCTTCTTCTTCCTCTTCTTTTTCTTCTTCTTTATCACTTTTGTAGCTTTGGTCAATCATCAGCTTGAGAAAACAAGCCACAACGGCGGACGACCGACTGGCCTTGCTGCCCTAGAAATATGTCGTGGAGGCTTTCGTACCTCGTCTAAAAAATTTAACGTGATGCGCACTCCTGTTTTTTTTTTTTTTTTTTTTTTATATATATATACTTCCATTGGCCAGAACGACTCCTCTAACAAGGATGAAACTGGAGGTAACTCAGATAAAAGAATGTCGACTTATGCTTCAAAGGCTTAGGAAAACCTTTTGCTAAAGACTGTCGATGTTTTTGGTTGTTTTTTTTTTTGTGAGGAATAATACTGTTGAGCAGCAATTGTTCACTGAACACAAAATACACAACAAACACAGAAAAGGAAAGCACAGAAACATATATCTCGAACGTCATGTAATGGTCAGCATGAACATTTGTATAAAATTATTCAATTGTATTTTAGAAATATAAATTCTCTATAGAGTTAGAAAAGGAGTGATCAAGAGAATGGTATCGGAAACAAATGGACAAGAAATGTTTATTCTTTACAATTATTGGTAAGACTAATCCTCGGTGGGTTTTACAGGTTCACACAGAACTATCCAGCTCACGATTCTAAGCTGGCACATTCACGCATATTTTTAAGGGCTTCCGATATCTGAGAGTCAAACCATGACATTTATGGTTTTGTATGGAGTTCTAAGCAAAAATATGTTTTAAGCTTGCGTAATCTCCCAAGGAAAACACAACGTAAAGTATGTTTTTGTTTTCACATTACCCATCTCGACAACTTAGTATTTTTTTCTTAGTTGCTGTTGGACTTATGAAGATAAAGTGTAAAAAAGTTCTCTGAAATATGACAAAGGTCAATGAGGAGGCTAATTATTTCAGTTTCAAAAAAGAATTATTATCAACTGTAAAAAATAATAATTAGACATATTGTGTGAAATAAATTGCCCAAAGTAAAAACTTTTCCCCCCTCGTTTTCTTGTCAACAATTCTGGCTTATCTTCCAAAAAAAAAAAAAGTCTTTAACATGAGATGAGAACCTACCGTGTGACGAATTGCTATTTTCGTAAAAGATAACTCTGTTGAACAGCGATTGTCAACAAACCAAAAAAATCATTAAAAATGTTTTTTAAAAATTCCGTAAAGATCAGGAATTTTAAACACTGCAGTCAGATATTAAATGACTTACACCTTTGAATTAAAAATATCCAAGTGCATTAATTTATGAAGTATAAAGAAGTGTTAAAGAAATATAGAAAGAATGATAAAGAGAAGAGCAGACAAAACATGATTGAATACTACTGGAGCTAATTCTTGATGGGTATTTTAGATTCACAAAAAGACAAATCAATGCTAAAAATAGTATTCTGAATTACAAGCGAGAATACTCTCAGGTTTTGTCTCAAAGGTTTTTCTCATCCGAAAATCCCGAGTTAAAAATCAAAGACCGTTGCAGGTTTAATATTAAGTCACGTGTCCCATGTCTATTCAGTTTATTGAGTCCTAACTAATATTGATTCTATCAATGCTCTGAAACGATTGGCTCGTTCTTACAAGTCGTCCTTAATTTTTACACGAGTGCCTCTACAATAAAGATTACTGGAGACAAACAGCAACTATTGAACTTTGTTTTTCAAATGGATGATAATCGAAGGGTGAGCTACGTGTTGGCTTGAATAGACTAACAGGTTGAATCACTAACAACGACCAAGACAGCCCAGAATACAGGACATCAACAAACTAGCCGCTGCCGGATCTTAATCAAGATGCATGTTCAACTTACAAGTACGGTTGATCAATAAAGACTTATTAGAAATATTGAAATTTCAAATTAAGTGTATAACCGTGCACTGCCTATCGGGAATTCTTTGTCGCGCAATAATTTAAATCTATATGATAATAAATAATTTTTTTTATTTCTTAAAAGATTGTGAATAGGTTTGTATTTTACAATAATGGTTGACTATAATGCTTATTGATTGATTGGAGAGTTTTACAAGCCAATTCCACCATCGATGATATCTTTCAGTGCTTCCATTTCTGTTTTAGCTCTAGATTAAATTAGTATCAGTTCATTATGCTCTAGAATCTAATCTAACCAGGATTTGAATTATGTATCAGGAAAATAAAAAAAATGAATTTTTTTCCATACCCTTTTTAGGAAGATGTGATAGAAAAGGTGTAGAAAAGGTATCAAATCAAGCCACCTTAGAATGGATCAAAATTTCTTGCACATTTTAAACTATTTCAGGTAATCTGTAATGTACCTCTAGTAAAGAATCTTTAGAGATCATTCAAACTGAAGAATCTACTCTTATATGAAAATTCTATAGAATATGTTTTCCAGTTAAAATGTTGTCAGAAGTCTCAACTATATTTAAATCTTCACGTTTTGAGCTGGCGATTTTGCGGTGGCCATGTGAGGCCAGTGCAAAACCCGCACATTTTTTTTCTGCTTTTCCTAGCAAAAAATGACAATCCTAAACAGCAGCAGCAGCAGTAGTAGTATTGGTATTAGTAGTAATAGTAATAGTTGTAGTAGTAGTAGTAGTAGTAGTAGTAGTAGTAGTAGTAGTAGTAGTAGTAGTAGTAGTAGTAGTAGTAGTAGTAGTAGTAGTAGTAGTAGTAGTAGTAGTAGTAGTAGTAGTGGTGGTAGTAGTAGTAATAGTAGTAGCATTAGAATAGTAGATGTAGTAATAGTTATAATAATAATTCTTGTTGCTGTTCCCCACTGAGCTATACGAGAGAAATGGGGTGTTTTTCAGGTCTGAAGTCAAGACGAATGAAAAACGCTACCGGTACTATTAATAAATTTTGGAAAATAAAACTTAGGCTGATTATAATTAAAAATACAAGTGAATATGTAATAGATGAACTTGATGCCGCAGTGACGGATAAGTTTGACAGTATTAAGGTTCTCCTATTCTTCTCACAAAGCAATACTTGAAATTGTGAAAATGAAGCAGTTTAATGAGATGAGTACCGCATAATATGTTCAATGTTTACTCTTATTTTCCACTGTTCCATTGAACACTCCCAATCTTTTAAAAATAGCATCATTTTGACTTGGCCCTTTGGAAAAAAAAACCGTGTGACAAGATAAAAGAGACATGCATAGCTTCTCTTCACTACTTAAGACACTTGAGGATACGTTTGTGCCCTTACTAGATGACTGCTTCAATGAGGCATTTGCACATTTTATTGAGAGGCACCTTGTGTAAGTGGGGCATCAAGATTGTTATGTTCAATCTAGGCATAACAAGAGTTGTTGTGTGCGCATGTCGAGGAACCGTTCGTCACACATAATACGAGGGTCCGTTTAAAAATAGACCTCAAGCGAAGCACAAACATGTTGGTGAAACTATGTATTCCTTGCTCCAACAGACACTTTTAAGTTTATCGCCACTCATATCATAGACTCTAAGAAAATATAAGCCTTGCACATATAAACCAAACCTCACACTGGGCCATGAATAAAGTGCTTCAACCTAAAGGTCTAAAACGAAAAAGGCACACAACTTTATAATTACGGGACTAAAAAGAAATAACAAAACTATTATCAGTTCAACATATACAATTTTCACTTTGTAACCTTCGTCAGTATTAAAGGTGAAAATCAAAGCAATAATTTACTTTGAAACTTGCTGAAATTTGGATACAAATCATCCCAATATCTAAGTTTTTTTTTTTTTAGGAATACCAGTATTTCTGCCTATGTTTCACTTTATAGATCAGTTAGTCAACAATATAACACGCAAATATAATGGGCGTCGCAAAAATAAATAATAAATCAAATTAGTAATATTGCCTGTTGATAATGGAGATGGTGTCTATAGTTGCCCACTATTTGCATATACTATCATAATCAAATATACTCTCTATGTGAAATAAAAAAAAATACGACAAAGGATCTAAACGCAGAAGGTAAAAGATTGATTACTCACAAAAATCTTGTTTAATATGTTGTTTCGTTTTACAAAGTGTTCTGGAAAGTATTTTTTTAAATCTAGCTACCCAAATGTTTTTACGCAGCAGTTTAAAAGCATTTTTTTTTTTAAATTGATCGATAAAAATAGCTTCATGCAATGTAAAAATATAAGGACTCTGAAGATGACAGAAAACTGTTGGGTTTGTTTTTGATTGTTTTGTTTTCCAAATTAATTTTCAAATCTAATTCAGTTATTTACCAATGAAAGTAAAGTGATGCTCTCTCTTCCCAAGCGGTAAACGTTAATTTCGATCGGGTTATATTCAATTTTTTCTATGAGATAAGGGGAATCAGAGAGTG